>JAMPIV010009989.1:85000-415000 GCA_024509875.1 Oreohelix idahoensis | reverse complement strand
CAATTTATGTCACAGACACTACATTATACTGAGTCTCAGGTTTTTGAGGTGGGGTTACCGGCACTCTTCCTCGCTGACTGTGTCTTCCCTAAAGCAAAAGCATAGTCAGCGGGTTTTGAACCCGGTAACTTTGACACGGGCAGCTAATGCTCTTAAACCCTCTGCAAATCGGCGCTTTTTGATTCAGGTAATAATGATATCTGTTAAAATGTTAGAAAAGTGAACAAAAGTGAGATAGTGATAACAAAGAAGATAAAATCAACGGGGATAATGAACAGGAACATTAGGATGATAATAATAAACAGAATGATGATAAGAAGAAACAGTATGATGATGATAAGAAACAGAAGGATGATAAGAAGAAGCGGAAGAGACCAATAAGATGACAAAGAAGAAAAGAAAACATAAATAGAGAAAGAAAACGAACAACAAAAAAGAAACATAATAGAGAACAAAAGAAAGAAGGTGCAAAAAGACACCCACAAACAAAGTAAAGAAAACAAACATAGAAAGACGTAGAGACAAGATAGTTACCATCAAATGGATGTAGAGACGGTAAATTGATAGCAGCTGAATGAAAACGACAGACCCCTTCGAATCCTTCATAAACGTCCCTCATTTTCTGACCTTGTTTATTAAGACTCGCAGAAGTATCACCGTCGACTTGAATTTCGGGTCGTATAGTCTTGTATTTATTTTGTATGTATTTAATTTAGGGGAAGGGGTCGACCTAGACCTCGGTGGACCCAGGACATCACAGAGAGTCTGAACTTGTCTTTGGCTGATGCAGGTCGACTTGCCCAGAATCGTGATGCGTTCAGAGCAGCGGTAATGGAGACAACGTTCTGGAAAGAATACGTCACATGATGATGATGATGTATTTAATTTATTGAGTACCTGACTCTGTTCTTGAGTTAGAGAAGGCAAAGGCACAGAGGAAGGGCACTGGTCACATCACCTCATAAAACTGGACCTAGTATAGTTTAGTCTCTAACATCTCACTTCCCTACGACAATTTCTTCTATGGGAATACTTTACCTTGTTATTACTAAAACGCATCACCAAATTTTGTTTACCGTCACCCTCACTACGTGCTGAGAATATTTTAAACAAACGCCTTCATAAAGCTGAGCGTCCTACACAGTCTTCAACTCTTCCCTTCTTCGCTCCTCCCCCCCCCCCCCCCCCACAACATTTCCACCCCCTCCCCACAACAACTCTTCCATATCTAGAATTCCGAACCTTCACCAGGGGCGGTAAAGTTTGACTCTAACGAAGAAGTTCATAACTTTCTCTTCAAAGGAGATAAAACTCCAGGCGATGAAGTGGCTTCATATGTGGGAAATAGGCAGTGAGTGAGTTTTTGCACTCGTTTGATGTTCAGTCTGAACTCTGTACTCCGCTACACCGCAAGCCTGGCATGCGTCCCCACTCGATACGGTTGTGATAAGATTAGAAAATGGCTGGTGATATACATTTCATATGTGCAATAAGTTCGTATTATCTTCCAGCTCGTACGTACTCCAAAAATTCTAAAACTAAGGGAGACATGTACTGCGCTGATAACTTATTTATATAATGTATTTTTATGTTGTTCTGTGTTCTTTTATACGAGTATTTCGATGTTACTTTTGTTATTACTACGAGCAAGCAACCCGCCAAATCATCACCAGTGTGTTAAGGGCAGCAAACAATAGTAACAATGTACCCTACCATGCATGTCGTAAAAAGCGACTAAAGAAGGTTGGGCATTGGGCTGGTTACTCTCTCCCGTAAAAAAAACAACTTGTTACTACACAAAAACTTCAACAAACTTTATGGATGTCAAATTTAGAATATCAATCAACTTAGCCGCCCAAGACAGAAGAAGGTCCTCTGGAAAAGAGACGCATGAAGCAACTCAGAGAAAGCCCAAAGGAGGCGCATGAAGCAACCAAGAAAAAGCCGAAAGATGTCTGGGTTGCCTGCTAACCTTTTTTCTTCTTTGAAAATCTCCAGGATTGGAGAACTGGTGGCAGAAGTGAAAATTATGAAGACGACATGGAAAGAGCTTGAGCTAGTGGCACATGACAGGAGGTCTTGGCATGTGTTTGTTGAAGGCCTATGCTCCTTGATGAGCTAAATGGTATTGATTGAACCCGCTAAAAATGACAGGAGTGAATTATATTATAATCTGCTGCATGTCCTGATGGCAACATTATGTTTCCTACAGTTATTTCATTCCTTCCCATTCCATCTCAACTTCATTGGATTTTTGTATTCAATCATCATGATTTTTGGTCAGTGGTCAATATACAATAAGAAAAACAAATTTAAAGGTATGCGTGTTCTTTTAATGGGTGTTCAGTTTGAGCATTGCCAGTGCAATGCGCGCCGTTTCCATTTGTACCTAAACCTGGCGTATTTTTTTATTGTTCGTTACAGGTCTTTTCATTTAGAATTAGTAAATAAATAATTAAATAATACACGAAGGTATGTTTCAGGGAATCGTAAGGAATAAAGAAGTAGAAGATTAGACAACGGAAAAAAACACAACATAAGTGATAGGGGAATCAGACCCAGGACCTTCCGAACGACACCACGGTCTAGCTATGGGAGCGAATCGTTACTATCTCTCTGCCAGCTAAGCACCACAGAATATAGTGCTTCGTGGACAGAGGCGATTAGCACGATCTCTCGACGTAACCCGGATATGTCCCTAAGAACGACCCAGACTAATTATACATAGAAGCAATCACTTCTGCAGTTTTCCTATTTAACAGTATAGGCCAAATTACACAAGACAAAGTCCTTAATACTGTGTCAAGTAAATGATAGAAGCATGAGAATAGTAAAGGACAGAGGGTATGTTTGTTATTGTCACTTAGAATTAGTAACAAATAGGATTATTATTATTATTAATAGCAACAACCCGCCAAAATTGGCAGGTTTTTAATTATAGTGTGTTGTTTCTGTTACACGTATTACATTGCTGCTTCTTCTATAGTCTCGCTTGCTCGCTGTGAATGAAGCGATCGTCTCTTCCTTTTAGCCATCTCATCATTTTGATCCATAATACTTTAAATTAAAATTTTATCTTGAAAAAACAATCAGAAACTTACATTTTAAGATTATTTTTAAGAAAAATGATGAGTTAAATCCGTTTCCTAAAGGAAACTGGACAGAAGAGTATCTTGATTGTCTGTTGATTTAATGCACACCGTCACACTTTTTCTATTTTTGGGAGAGTATATATAAGGGGAAACAATACAATGTTATTGTCTAACTTTCAACCACAGTTGCACCCCGTTAGCTGTGCTTGAAAGTTAATGCACTCTCTCGAAAATAGAAAAAAGTGCGCAAACGACGCTGTGCAAAATGTGACAGACCGACCGACCGAAATATTTACGGCGGTAATTATGGTATTGGATTATTAATTATTATTCTTAATTCCTCTTTTTTCTACTAATATTGTAGGAGAAGCATTGTTCTGTTGTTTTCATCAAGAAGATACAGCCTTTTATAAATGAAGTCTTGTATGAAAATGAAAGATGAAAATAGAATGATACGATTATTGTTGTTGTTGTTATTATTATAGAACCAGCGGTGCTTGGGCTCTCCTCCTTCTGCCCAATGTCATGTAGTGATATCTTCATGTTTTCGCAAGTTGTTTTGTTTCTCCGTACAAGGTGTTCCATTTATCTGGCCTGGGACATCATCGAGTGCTGGACAATCAAAGAGGTAGTGGTCAACAGTTTCGTGGGGGTAGTTACATAGCTGGCACTCTGGAGAGTGTTGTGGTTAGATTCTGTTCAAGTGGCTATTGGGTGGTATATGTTGTGTTCTGAGTCGAAAAATGGTGCTCTGATCCCTCCTTGTAATATGGCCCATGTTGTCATTAGGATTAGGACCGGCTCTATGCCTGTAAACTTCTATCCTAGTGTTTGCCATGTTCATCCAAGTTTCTTTGTTTATTGTTCGGATGAGTGATTTGGCTGTGTGGAGAGCTGTTGCTGGTTTTCTTGCTCCCTTCTATGCTAATCTGTCTGCTAAGGCCGTGTAATACAATCAGCTAGGTTTTTTAATGTTTGGATAAGACACATTTGAGAAAACCAGTAGACATTCTTACACGATAGTCTCTCGTGGAGTACCCCCAGGGTAAGGGAGATAGAGAGAGATCAGAAATACATGTAGGATGGAACTGGACACAGACATGACAAGGATAAAAAAAATAAAGAGGTCCTAGAAAACCTAAGAATGAAAAGAGAATTAATAAAAGAGATCACAGAATAGGAAAGATTTGCGTGTTGTTGTTGCGAACCTGTGTTCCAATGGAGCTGAAAGGTATTGACTGATTGATTGATTGATTGATAGAAGGCCGCTAAAGTGGAGCTAATGAAAAGAAGCAGACAAATAGCAGTGGAACAAGAAGTGTTGAAAATACATTGGCGTTGGGTTTTTTGGTTATTGTACAAGCTAGGCAAGAATGAATTTTGGAGTTCCCATTTAGATCGATTCCTGTAGTATTGACAAGCATATATTTTTGCGCGGGGTCCTAAAACGAGAGGCCATAGGCAAAAAGCCTAGGTTGCCTATGCCTAAAATTCTCACTGTTTGTAGATGCATCCAAATCTTTCTTGTACATGCAGGAGTGATGTCTAAGCCATTTGTTTTACATTACGAGGTTGATAGACAGACAGACAGACTTCTTCTTCCTCGTTCGTCCTGAAAAGGACGTTGGTTGCGTTGTGTCTGTTTACGCCGGAGCTGTGATATCTGCACCTTTCGGTCGACACATCCGACTTCAGCACGGCATTTTTTGGGACCGGGTTTGCCTTATCTCTGCGATCCCTACTCTCTCAGCAAGACTGCAGTGATGCAGTCTGTTTCCAGGACCACCACGTGGAGGTGGAGTAGGGTCTTGGTCAGCTCTGGTTCGCTGACCCTGATGCAAGTAGTCAAGCTATGGGTCGCTGACTGCGGTCTCTTTTGCTGCATCTTTGGGTCCCACAGACAGACTGACGAGCAGACCGTTAGACGGACAAACATACATCCTGAATGACTGACTGCCTAACAAATTGACTGACTGATACATTAACCTTGAAGATAAAAACAATACATATTCAACAGTTTATCTATAAATATCTGAGCACAAATTTAGTGGCGTACAGAGTCAGTTTCCTTCGATCTAGACTCGATCTTCCGCACGAGAGGTCGGGCTCTAGGTCAATCCGCTGTAAATTCAAACTGAAGAGCCTCTGCCCGTGGTAGCTCAATAACATATGCATTGATTGACATCTCTGACATAAATCAGACAAGCCGCGACATTTGGCCTGTTTTGTTACTTAACTATAGTGCCCGGGTGGGCGGAAGGATTTTGAGTTAAGCCACAGGTGTGCCGAGTTGCAAGATTTATTCGCCCCACGATATAAAAAATAGTAAATAAATAGTAGACAAAGAAATGTTTGAGGTACTCGTGAGAAATAAAGAAGTAGACGATTAGACAACAGAAAGTCAACAGACGTGATAGGCTTACCGGGAATTGAACCATGGACCTTCCGAACACCACACCGTTCTTGACTAATTCCATCATCATCATCACCCTTCACCTCCCCAAGGAGCATAGGCCTTCAACAAACTTATGCCAAGTCTTCCCGTCCCGTGCCATTAGCTCAAGGTCTTTACGTGTCTTCATCACCCCTTCATGTCTGTAACCAGTTTTTTTTTTTTCTTCATATGATGCTTGTCCTCCCGCTACCTCTATCTTCCTGCTGATTTAAGAACAAGGACTGTCTAGTAATGCTATCATAAGGTTTACTCAATGCGTGTTCTATTCATCTTCATCGTCTTCTTCTCCTTTCTGTTTCCACTGGCACTTGCCTGGTTCTAGTCATCTCATGCTCCACTGGCACTTGCCTGGTTCTTGTCATCTCATGCTCCACTGGCACTTGCCTGGTTCTTGTCATCTCATGTTCCACTGGCACTTGCCTGGTTCTAGTCATCTCATGCTCCACTGGCACTTGCCTGGTTCTTGTCATCTCATGCTCCACTGGCACTTGCCTGGTTCTAGTCATCTCATGTTCCACTGGCACTTGCCTGGTTCTAGACATCTCATGCTCCACTGGCACTTGCCTGGTTCTTGTCATCTCATGCTCCACTGGCACTTGCCTGGTTCTAGTCATCTCATGTTCCACTGGAACTTGCCTGGTTCTAGTCATCTCATGTTCCACTGGCACTTGCCTGGTTCTAGACATCTCATGCTCCACTGGCACTTGCCTGGTTCTAGACATCTCATGCTCCACTGGCACTTGTCTGGTTCTTGTCATCAGTTCCACAGAAGTGATCTTAGTTACTGTGATTAAGGAGAACAATTCCGAAATTCCTATAATTATTTTCGTCCTCTTGTTCTTCTTCTTGGATCCTCAGCCGCAGACTGACAAAGCAATCAGTAACTATCACACCTACTGACATCTTGTAAGGCAGCAATATTGTCTCTCCACTTTGATCAGTCTGTGACCATCTTTTGTTCAAGCACTATTCTTGTTTACATACTGAATACTTCTTAAAAATTTTAATTCATCTCATTAGCAGCGTAGAATAAATTTTACAAGCTACGGATGTGAATTGTGGGCGATGACTACAACCCACAAGAGCTAGCTTCAAACCTCAGATAGGAGATATTTGAGGAAGGTGGTCAAAGTGACATGAAGGGACACGGTTCACAGCCAGACGATACGTCAAAGCCTAGAAATATAGCCCCTGCAGACCCAAGTGGAACAGTTCGAGTTGCGATGGTTTAGCCATGTCTGCAGAGTTGGAGAAGATTGAATACGACAACAAGTATGGGAAACGAAGACCAAGAATCGCGACCTCCAGGACGACCTAGAGTTCGATTCGAGGACAGTATTAGACAAGCTCTAAATGGCCGTGGACTAGTTGGAACGAAACCAGAAGAAAGACCGCCGAAAAGGTAACATGGCGCTCTCTCTCCAGCAAACTTCTACACCCCAGGATAGAATAGGAATGACTAAGTAAGTAAGAATACATTTTATTTGTTTTATTGTTTAAAATGTGATTGATCTCAGCTTGAATCCTATCCAACAGGATGCGAAAATAGCACATGTACGTTAAGTGTTGAACACATATCACTGCAGACATCCCAATTAAAATGATTTGAAGTCATAACTAGATGTTTCGCTGTAGATTAAATTTAAGTCGGAAAAAATGGTTTCATTTAACACATAAAGTGTAGTTTCAATGCTGAAGAGCAATAATAATACAGACCTCGGTGACCTAAGAGTAGTGCTCCACAAACACTATATCAACGAGTCAAGAGGGTTGTGATGCAACGGATCCAATCTCATTGTAGCATCCTCGGCAATGAAAAGGCTGATTAATTTGCAAAGGAGGGTGGAAAGCTACCTCAACCTCATACAAGCATAATTTTCGATGAGGCAAAGAGTTTTTTTTTCAAAACCAGATACTGAAACAAATGGGATGCAGAGCATCCAGGACACACACAAAATGATGCATATTACCAGCTCAGCAGAAGAGAACAAGTGGTAATCTTCAGACTCCGCACGGGTCACAACAGATTAGGATATCATCTATTCAACAAGTTAAAGATAAGAACTACTGATGAGTGTAAATGTGGTACTGATAAAATGACTATTGTACGTCTGCTTGAAAGATGTCTAACATATAAGGAACATAGAAAGTACATATGGCCGTCACCAGTACTATTTTGTGAAAACACTCTACGGAGACGGAAATAGCCTCAATCTGACCACTGCTTTCTTTGACAATATTCAAATAGACGTTTGAGAGTGTACGAAGAAGAAAAAGAAGAAGTATAGTTTATATGAAAATTGGTCATTAATAAAATTACGTTAATAACACCTCACTGACTTAATATTTGATATCAATATTTATTTAATAGCGTTTGCCTCTTGCGGCAAAGTTCCTGCGTTCCGGGTTTGAAACCTGGTAGTATTACTTTCCAGTCTACCCAGCTGTTAAAATTGGTACCTGACTCGGCTTTTCTTATGGACGAATACCATGACCAACCAAGATCTGCTTACTCGGAGCAAGCAAGAGGACATGCACACCATCATAGCTGGCAGACGCTGGAGCTGGGTTGGCCATGTCCTCAGAAGACACCCCGATGCCATCGCAAGAACAGCTATGCTATGGGCCCCTGAAGGAAAACGAAAGAGAGGCCGACCAAAAACAACTTGGCGGAGGATTGTGGAGGCTGAGATGCAAAGAATGAACCAGAGTTGGGGCACTGTACGAAGGATGGCCACCGACCGAGCAAAGTGCAATCAATTTGTTGCTGCCGTACAAGACGCCAACAGGCGTGATGGCCACTGACTGCTTTGACGGTCGGCGGCTAAGGATCAAAGAAGAAGAAGACTCTGCTTTTACATTGGGGAAGGCAAATGCATCGAAGAAGGGAACTCGTCATGACAACCTCATAAAGATGAAACCTATGTACGGGTGAAGTCTCCAACATGTCACTCCCCTACAGCAATATCTGCTATTGAACAACTTTTACCTTTTTGTATATAATGTGAGAGTCTGAGAGAGAGTGGAAGAGACAGACAGACAGATATACACTCAGAGAGATAGACAGACAGACACGGCGAGGTGAGAGAGAAAGAGAGACAGACAGACTGAGACAGACAGACACAGCGAGAGAGAGAGAAACGGAGAGAAGGGAGAGAGAAACGGTTGTAGTTAATGTTAAATACATAATGAACTGTGAACTTTTTGATGCTGTTTACGGGAATATAACTAATGGACAGAGCGTAGGGACTAAAATGTTAGAACAGCGATAACGGCATTTAAAAAAGAAAACCTGTTCACAGCATTGTCAAACAGTAGTTCTGGAATCTCCATGGTAATAGAAGCAGACGTAGACAGAGAAACACGTGTAGAAGAGAACTGGAGATATAAATGAATATAATCAAAAAGGCACGGACAGACCTTTAGCTGATGACACGTGACAGGAAGGCTTAGCATGCCTTTTGTTCAAGTCTTATGCGCCTTGGTGGACTTAATCATAATGATTGAACGAAAGATGATAGTGACTTCACACCCTGCTGCGCATTTGCTCCTTTCCTCTCGCATGTCTAAAAAAAAAACACTGAGTAGACAGATAAACGTACAAGCAGCCGGAATTTAATTACGTGACTTCAGAAACCGGCTTTGTGTTATCTTGTGCCAGGCCGTTCTGACTTTAACGTGTCCCTGGCGCTTTCGTGACGTCATTGCAATCTGTGACACAGCCACGCTCACTTCTGCGCAACAGTTTTGAAGTGTGTATCTTAATACAAATCTGAAGTAACGCGAGACCCAGGGGTTCTTAATCTTGTGCTATGGAACCCTTTGATTTTTCAATGAAGGCGATTAACCCCTTTGATTGTTCTATGAAGGCTATGGGCTCCTTTGATTGTTCATTGAAAGCTGTGGACCCCTTTGATTGTCCAATAAAGACTATGGACCCCTTTGATTGTCCGATAAATGATATGGAAAATGGACCCCTTTGATTGTCAAATTATATGGAACTCTTTGATTGTACAATGAAGGTTATGAACCCAGTTGGTTGTCTGATGAAGGCTATGGACCTCTTTCATTATCCAATGAAGGCTATGGAGCCCTCTGATTGTTCAGTGAAGGTATTTAAACCCAGTGATTGTCTGATGAAGGCTATGAACCCCTTTGATTGTCCAGTGAAGGCTTCGGACCGTTTGATTGTCCAATGCAGGATATGAACCCATATGATTGTCCAATGAAGGATTGTAACCACTTTGATTGTCCAATGAATGTTATGGACGCCTTTGATTGTCCGATGAAGGCTATAGATCCTTTCTTGGAAAAAAGATTACATAAAAGCATACTTAAATATTCTGTCTATTACAAATTCTATGGTATGCACACGGTCCGCCTAGAATCAATTCATGAAAACCTTGGGGTCCGTGGATCACATGTCAAGAAACCCTGATAGCAGAATTTGAGCTGCCACGCCACTGCAACAGCAGTGTGTAAAATGTTCTTAAGTGGGTGGTGTTGTAGTTGTGTTGTCGTGTTAAAGAATGAATCATTGTTTAATTTGTGGGTTTAACGACGCAAATAAAATCGACAAAAGAACTCCGAAAAATGTAGACAAATGATATGTGTGTGTGCTTGAGTGGTGGACGTACTGAGCTGTGGAGAATAATGGCCGCGACTTAGGAAGGTCCGTAAACTTCAGCTGAGAAAATTAGTGTATAAAAAGATGTAGCTAATCTTTAAGTTGGCCTCGTGTAGTCCCGATTGTCTTTCTAATGCTGTCAGTATTCTTTCTCTGTGTGTGTCCGATCCATCTCCAGTGTCTTCTTCTCATTTCTTGTTATACTGGCACGTGTCTAGTTCTTGTCATTAGTTCCACATTAGTGACCTTGTCATTAGTTCCACATGAGTGATCTTGTCATTAGTTCCACATTAGTGACCTTGTCATTAGTTCCACATGAGTGATCTTGTCATTAGTTTCACATGAGTGACCTTGTCATTAGTTCCACATTAGTGACCTTGTCATTAGTTCCAAATGAGTGATCTTATCATTAGTTCCACATTAGTGATCTTGTCATTAGTTCCACATGAGTGATCTTGTCATCAGTTCCACATTAGTGATCTTGTCATTAGTTCCACATTAGTGATCTTGTCATTAGTTCCACATGAGTGATCTTGTCATCAGTTCCACATTAGTGACCTTGTCATTAGTTCCACATTAGTGACCTTGTCATTAGTTCCACATTAGTGACCTTGTCATTAGTTCCACATTAGTGACCTTGTCATATCACTTCAGTTCTTCTATTCTACGCAAGCATGGAGGCCGTAAGGAGGCAGCCCCTCCATCATGCAAAGGCACAACAGGCTGATTACCTGTTTGCCTTAAAACACGATTAAAAGAAATGCAAGAGAGAAAACCCGACTGATTCTTCTTCTTCTTCTTCCTCGTACACTCTCAGACGTCCACTTGAATGTTCTCAAAGAAAGCAGTAGTCAGTTTGAGGCTATTTGAATCCCCGTAAAGCTTTTCCACGAAAGGAGCTGGCGTCGGCCATATGCACTTTCTCTGTACCACATATAAGGGGCAACTTTGAAGCAGATGTTCAGCAGTCATTTTATCAGTGCCACAGTTACACTGATCGGTAGTTCCTATCTTTAGCTTGTTGAATAGATGGTATCTCAATCTGTTGTGGCCAGTGCGGAGTCTGAAGATTACCACTTGTTCTCTTCTGTGGAGCTGGTAGTAAGCATCATTCTGTGTGTGCCCTGGATGTTCTACATTCCATTTGTTTCTGTAACTGATTCTGATAAAACTCTTTGCCTCCTCAAAAGTTATGCTTGCATCAGGCTGAGGTAGATGTGAACCTTCTTTTGCTATTCTGTCAGCCTCTTCATTGCCGGCGATGTTACAATGAGATATGATCCACTGGACCACAACACTTTTGAATCGTTGACAAAGTTTGTGGAGAACTACTCTGAGATCATCCAGGTCT
The DNA here is from genome assembly GCA_024509875.1 of Oreohelix idahoensis. Lineage (NCBI taxonomy): Eukaryota > Metazoa > Mollusca > Gastropoda > Stylommatophora > Oreohelicidae > Oreohelix > Oreohelix idahoensis. The sequence goes on along the minus strand of JAMPIV010009989.1, from coordinate 403,475 downwards.
GTATTATTTTGTCTTTTCAACGTTGCAATTACTGACTGTGCATCAGTAAAGAAAGCAACTGGTCTCTCTGCCGTTTCTTCTGTCAATATAACCTCTGCTGCAGTTTTCAAGGCCTCTGCCTCTGCTCTGAAGTTGCTGGAGAATCGTCCTGTCGCCACTGACAGCCTTTTTTCTGCACCAGTGCTTAAGGTCAGAAAGACACCCCCACCTCCATTTTCTGTTGCATTTGTTGCTGATCCCTCTGTGTATGCATGGGTCCAGGTGTTGAGTGGATAATGTTTCTCTTTGTATTTTGTCGTTATGGATTTTCTATCTGTTGCAGTTTGGCTCTTTTTACTTTCAATTCCAGGAATGTTTTCTATCATTTTAGGGAAACGATTTTGTTTCCAAACTGGAAGCTTGTGTGCAGTGTAGATGGGTTTAACAGTGGATATTTCATCTATGGATACTGCTCTCATTTGTGGTTTGGTTGATTCTACAAAATTACTTCGTTTGAGTCTTTGCCTTCTAAGAGCATTTATTCTATGGCACATTGGGTGGTCTGTTAGTCTTTTGAATTTTTCGGCCTGTTGTTGAGCCCTGCAGTCTCTTCTATCTGTCATTGGCTGGAGGCATGTAATCTTTTCGAGTTCTTTTATAGGTGTTGACTTCATGCCTCCCGTTATAATTCTCATTGCTTGATTTTGGAGTCTGCTAATTTTATCGAAGTTGACTGATTCTAAAGGCGACGAACTGGAACGGACTACGGACTGACAGCCCATAGGATAGTATGTCGCTGTCTCTTCCAAACCCCAACACCTCACAGTAGAAGAGGAACGACTAAGTAAGTAAGTAAGTATTGAGGTGAGCTAGCGATAACGTGGTATCCATGATACATTAATAAACAAGAGAAACCTTTCAGAAGAGACACGTGAAAGACCAAGGGTGCTATTGTGTAGCTCTGACAGTTTATTTTTTATGATTTTCACAAGATGGACCGACATACGGATTTACACAACATACATTGCGGGAATAAACCAAGCCAGGAAGAACCATGATTTATTTAACATTTTAAATCCAACAGAAAGATTTTCTCACAGCATTTCAAGCATTACTTCTGACATCACACGTGCGATATCTTCTTTCATGACCCAAGTCATTTGTACTGCACACATTTCCATGACCGGACCCGGTTCCTTAAACATCATGTACTCGTACATTATCACGGCCTGAAATTTGACTAATTATCACACTGATACCTGAGAGGCCAACCTGCCTCGGAATTCCACACTTTGGAACGTTATTAATGAAGCACACATCAAATGCACACCTTGTCCTTCCACCGGCTCGACCAACGTTCAATCTCTCGCTATCTGACGTCACACTTTTCCACTCTGGCACCATCCTTCGCAACTCGTTTATAAAGCCTGCGCAACGATGGTTGAAGGAACTCTGTATCGGAGAAACCCGAAATCTTTATTGATCGTGCGCAGCCTATAACAGGTGCTATTTATAGTTTTTTTTTTTTTTAAATGTAATGTAGGAACGTAAAGGGGACGCTACGAATGTGCTGGGGGGGGAGGGGTCATTGACCCCAAAAAAGTTTGAGAAACACTCATCTAGACCGGTGGTTCTTAACGTGTGCCATAAAACCCTCAGGGGACCATGCTATATTTCTTCTTCATTCTTCATAACCCTAAACTCCCAAAGGAGCATAGGCCTTCAACAAACACGTGCCAAGTCCTCCTGTCACGTGCCATCATCTCAAGTTCTTTCCACGTTCTCCTGATCATTTTCACCTCTGTTTCCAGCTCTCTTCTCCGTGTGCTTCTTGGTCTACCTCTGCCTTTCTTGCCCTGGGGGTTCCAGAACAAGGACTGCCTTGAAATGCTATCAACAGGTTTCCTCAGTGTGTGTCCTATCCATCCCCGTCGTCTTCTTCTCATTTCTTGTTCCACTGGCACTTGTCTAGTTCTTGTCATCAGTTCCACGCTGGTAACCTTGTCATGCCATTTTAATACTTCTATTCTACGCAAGCACCCATTTATGAAAGTCTGTAGCTTTTTGGTTGTTGTCTTTGTTGTTCTCCATGTCTCAGAGCCATACAATAGGACTGACTTCACATTTGAATTGAAGATTCTTATTTTCATGTTGGTTCCGATTTCTCTTGATCTCCATATATTTCCCAATGCAATGAAAGCTCCTCTTGCTTTTTATATTCTTATTTTGATATCACTGTCTGTCCCTCCAACTTTGTCTATATTGCTGCCAAGCTATGTGTACGATTCTACATCTTGTAGTTTTGTTTCTTCAAGTTCAACCCTGTTATCATTACCTGCATTTATTCTCACTATTTTTGTCTTTTAGCTGTGTATTTTCAGACCCAATTGCTGTGACCTCTCATCGAGTGTTTTCAATTTATCCTGCATCTGATTACGGTTATGAGACAGAAGAGCCAAGTCATCAGCATAATCCAGATCATCCAACTGCTTAGTCAGAGTCCACTGGATTCCATTTCTGTTGTGTTGTCGATGTTCTCATAACCCAGTCTATTGCTAGTAGGAAAAGAAATGGAGACAAGAGGCATCCCTGTCGCACTCCGGTTCTTATCCCAAACGGTTCTGTAAGCTGTCCTTCATGAAGAACTCTGCATGTCATGTCTTCATGTTTTCTTTATTAAATTAATGATCTTCAGGGGAACTCCATAATGCCTCATCAATTTCCAAAGTGATTCTCTGTCTACACTGATAAAAGGTGGAGACCCCCTGATCTAGACCATCAAGCTGTTTAGTCAGTCCACCGGATTCCATTTCTGATGATTGAGGTCAATAAATAACAGTATACCGTAACCTACGAAGCATATCGTAACAGGCGACTCAGGAGGTTTGGTGAACGGGGCCGGTTACCCCATCAGTTAGACACTTTTAACAACAAAAACTTTAAAAAACACTACAATTTCCAGGGCAAAAGAGGTGACTTGACTTTGATCCACTGTCTTTGAGCGTCAGCTCTTGGTGACCTTGATGCCATTATATGGTACTGCGCAGTTAGTATAAGCTGTTCTGGGCTGCCATAAAGTGTATTGTCTATGGATGGGTTGTGTGGTAGGAGGAGTTGTCTCGTTTCCTGGAGTGCAGGGCACAGTAGTAGATGATGTTCTACTGTCTCAGACGGGTTTGGGCAGTGTCTACATTTTTCTATATTTTGTGAATACATTTTGTTTCTGTGGCCGTTTCGTGTAGAGTGACCTGTTCTCAATCTGAAGATTCTGGGGGAGAGCAGAGCACACGGAGAAGAGAAGCAGAGACAGAACTGATAGGAATGAGGAAGGCATGGAGAGTTGACGGTACAAGAGGATATAACATAACTTTGTTGACTTCCTTTGCTCCTTGGGAAGATAAATAGTAATAAATAACGGAATTGAAAACAGTCCGGGTAATATTTCTATCCGGAGAATTCTCGACCAGGAAGATACTTCAGACTGCTGAACATCTGCTTCAAAGATGCCTAACATATGAGGAATAGAGAAAGCCCGTATGGCCATCATGTGTACTATTTTTGGAAAAACTATATGAAGATACAAATAGCCTTTAGCTGACCACTGCTTTCGTTGAAAATATTCAAGTCTGGGAGTGTATGAAGCAGAACAAGAAGATGGTACTACAAGTCTTCTCCGAAATGGAGCATTAAAACAATGCATCAAAGTGGCCAAGTTATGACGGGCTTATATCATCCGCATCATCATCATTAACACTATCATCAACTTCTTTTTTAGCACGCTACGGAATATGGGACCATCAATGATGCTGGTTCCGTTGCAGAGATCCTTCATCACAGCACATTCACTTGCAACTGTTAGTTATGTACCAACTTGTTGTACATGATGAACTTCATGCACAACTTCGCATTCTTCTTCTTCTTTGATTCACAGCCGTCGACTGTCAAAGCAGTCAGTGACCATCACGCCTGGTGGCATCTTGTAGGGCAGCAACAAACTGCTTCCACTTTGTTCGGTCGGCGGCCATCCTTCGTGCAGTGCCCCTACTTTGGTTCATTCTTTGCATCTCGGCCTCCACAGTTCTCCGCAAATTTGTTTTTGTTCGGCCTCTCTTTCGCTTTTCTTCAGGGGTCCATAGCACAGCTTTTTTTGTGATAGCGTCAGGGTCTCTTCTGAGGACGTGGCCAACCCAACTCCAGGGTCTGCCAGCTGGTGTGCATATCCTCTAGGTAGCTCCGAGTAAGCGGTTCTTGGTTGGTGATGGTTTTCGGCAAAAGGTTCGGAGCTTTTCCTCAGGCACATTTGTCGACTTTTAAGACAACATTAAAAACATCGCGGCAATATCGATGTGGGGCTGATTTTCATTCACACAAGAATTGAGCCTTTAGTATTACACTGGTTTGTTAATTATTATTATTCGTTCCGATTTATATTATTATTTCAATTACCACATACCTGAAAGAATTCTGAATGAATGAATGAGGGGGAAAATAGAACTCGAAGGGACAGAACTAGTGCAGTCTTATAATAGCCCCTTCAGTCATAACTGACTAGTAATGCGCACCTGAGGTGACAGTTCGCAGCTGCTTATTTTCCTGTTGTTCCTTTCGACGTACTCTCCTCTCTTCTACTTGTTGTGAGAGCTTCTTTTCACCCAACCTGACGTGGCGCCGTAAAGAGTATCGCCATTTGGTGCGATCAGCAGCTTCATCCTCCCAGGTTGATGGATTTATGTCCAGTGTCCTCATATCTCTAGTGCACACATCTGTAAACCTCAGCTGCAATCGCCCAACTGTTCAGTTCAGCCTTAGTTGCTATAGCAATGTGTTTTATACGATGAAGTTGCTTCTCCCATGGAACAACTTCATATTATTCATCTCTTACAGCATGTTTGATGAAGTAGTAGACCTTTTCTTTCTACTTAAAGACCCCCGGTAGTTAAGTGTTAGAGACTTCAATATAGTAGTTCAAGCATCGATAAGTGGGGTGATCGGTTTCTTTCCTTCCTGCCGTTTCCTTCCCTAACTAAAGAGCAAAGTCAAGTACCCATTTACAGCTGGATAGACTAGAGCGTGTCGATACTGTGAATTGAACCCGACACCTTTGCCGTGAGAAACCAGCGCTCTAATAACTCTGTCAATCGGCGCTCGTGTTACGTAAAGTAGGGCTTAATAGTCAAAATATTTCAACGGAAGCCTCAAGTGATGGAGAAGATAGTCGAGGGAAGAAAACAACGGAGACGAGAAGTCGCGCGTGTGTAGTGTCCATAAATTATTCCTCCTATAGAATTTTTCAGCCTCGTTTTGTCCCTTCATTATGCAGCTCCATGCTTAGGAAACATTGGGGCGTCTGTCAGATCACACCAAGCCATCTCACCCTGAATACAAGATGGCGGCCTCTGAACCGGAAATTGGTATTCTAGGACCCTGCCCTTGATCAGTTCCGTTATTCATTCATTTTATTCACCCGCTCACTTCTTCTGTTATCCACAATCACTCTTCGTTTTGTATTTCAGTAGTTTCACGAAATTACTAGTGCGATAAGTCGAAAACAGTATAAGAACAGGGCTTAGAAAGTCGGAGATTAACAGTCAAGTGAAGCTAACTATAAACGAGGAATGGAAGACAACACGGAAGGAAAGTAGTAAAGGCAGGACACGTTCAAACTTTTGGAAGAACCAACAAGGACGTGCTAGGTCAGAGAAGAACCAAAGGTACCCTTAAGTAAAACGTTGTAGCGTCTCCGACTTGGTACAGCACACTTTAAGATAGAGGAACCACACTGCCATGAAGAAAACTACATACATCACTACCAGATACACTGTAAAAACACGATCAACAGAGACATGAATTGAACATGTATTTTAGAAATCACAATATAGAAATTACAGGGGATAGGGCGCTTAGTATAGATGTCCCAGGGGAAGTCCAATCGATATTAAAACGGTATATACACAAATAAAGAAAAAACATATAATGCTAAACATACAACTCTCTGCAAGAAATTATGGGGATCGTCTCAGAGCTTTGCAAGCCCAATAGCTTGCCTACCCTTTAGTTGCACTGCGGCCGGCTCCACAAGAAGGCTAAAGCTATGGATAGACAGAGGAAGCAAAGGACAAAAAAGGCAAAAGACGAGAAGAAAAAAATACACAGAAAAGCGTAGTGCTTGTGCACTCACTCAAGAATCCCATAGATGGGAAAAGTAACTGACAAACAAGGGCAAAGTGAGGAACAGAAACATCGATTTCCCGAATCAGTGTAAAAAGTTACTAGGAATGATAAAAATATAGAAGAGTAAAGCAACGGACAGACAAATAGTGTCGAAATGGTCGATATTGCAGCACCGTGCGGGGGCTCTGGGACTGACACAAGGATGAAGCTTCAGCAGAACCAGCTGTCTCCCTGGTCACACATTAGGTGGTGGGTGCCTCTAAATCCCAGCATCTGGATGTCCCCAACTTCTATACACAGGATTCGAAGTGCCTGAAATCCATCTGTCCTGGTGGTATCCTTTCCCGTGTTGACGTGGTTGTTGATACACAAGTCCCTCTCTGCGTACGCGTAATAACAGTAACAATATTAATAGTAATAATAATAGAAGTAATACTTTTTGAAGAAAACAAATGAAAACAAAAGTCAGAACGCGCTAATAACTAATAAACAAAAAAAACTAACACACCATTTAAAATGGGAATCACACATTAAAACAAAACTGCTAAATACTTGTACTGTAGAGAAAAACAATGAAGTAATACAAACAACACGACACGTGAAAACAACAAATTCTAATATAAATTAACATCACCGGAAGCAGTCAATTGCAAATAACAAAAGGTATTTTAATATAACACATAAATGAAAATAAAATGTTATTATCATCAAAATACATAATTGTCGCCGTAAGTACTTGGTCGGTCGGTCGGTCGGTCGGTCGGTCAGTCACATTTTGCACATCGTCATTTGCGTACTTTTTTCTATTTTCGAGGGAGTGCATTAACTTTCAACCACAGCTAAGGGGGTGCAACGGCGGTTGAAAGTTAGACAATAATTGTATTGTTTCCCCTTATATGTACTCTCGCGAAAATAGAAAAAAGTGCACAAGTGAAGGTGTGCATTGTCGTAATTTTTGAAGAGATAGGTCTGAGAATTTTTGTGGTCCCGTCTGAGCAGAGGTGATAGTGATATCTATGTGAGAATAAGGGGTAACGGGTTGTAGTTTCTTAAGAGAGAACGAGCAATAATGACAGTATCAAGGGGCGTTAACCGCTTGTAGCGCCTGCATTTCCTTTGATCGTACTCTCAGGGGACGCAATTTGCTCACCGAGAGAAAGATCTAAAGGCAGCCGCTGGCGAGTGAAACGGTCCACGCGCTGTGATGGTGTGATTTTGGACTTTCATAAAAAAATCGACCAGCAAAATTGCCCAAACTGGACGAAAGGTGAAAAATCTCACATGTAGCTAACAATTTCCATTCATTTAAAATATATAGAAATCTCTGAAAATTCAAGTCATCTGTAGCGCCAGAGAGTTGAAGAATGTACCTAGCTCGAATATGAGATCCATACTACCATTTTGGACTTACTTATATACGTGGAGATTTAATTCTTTTCTCTGTGCTGCGGTTATATATATATATATATATATATATATATATATATATATATATATTATATATTCATATATATATATAGATATTATATATATTATATATATATATATATATATATATATATATATATATCAGAATTTTGAGTGATTTAATTGTTAAAGTATTCGATTATATTTCACTGGGATTTTTGTGTTAACTAAGTAATGTATTAAATAAACATATAGCTCAGTTCTCCCGTTGTAAACGTAAAATTGATTACCCGAGATTTCCCCAGTGAGAGATGCTTTAAATAATTAATAAGGCGCGAAGCGATTGATAATTGATGTAATACCATTTAATTCTTTTCATATGTGTGTAATGTTCTAAACGACAAGCGTTCATATCTTGTGTTTAACCTTTAAGATAAACTAGACTCTCGCGGTTATTAAATATATGTAATTAAATACCGGAGTGGTTAAAATAGTCTTACCTAAATAAAACGCGTGTCGGGATATGTTTTATAATATGATTTCATGTATATTTATTCTCTACAATAGGCTGGTCATACCTGCGTCCTAGCGTTTCGTTATGGTCTTACTGACTTTGGCTTTTACACAATCCAGCCATTATTGCTGTTAACTAAATCTTCGGGTTGAGACCCCTTGGCGGTCCATCTCTCCATCCATGAGAGCGATAAAACCAAGTACTTAACATTGAGCACAATTTTTAAGCATAACTGGAGAAGAACAATTGCCAGAAGCCATTTTTGTCACATACCTATTACTGACCTGCTGTGGCAGAAGTTATAACACTAAATTTTACAAATGACAGTACAGGTTTCTTACTGGAAAACACTGGTCAAAAATCGGCCATCACTTCATTGAAACAGCGAGGAATATCATTTCCTAAAGTTCTTTTCATCACGTCATAGAGTGTCTTAGCCACCTGCGGCGAGATCACCCCGGAACAATAATATATTTATATTTAATTCTGAGAACAGTGCCACCCCATAGAACCCTTATCCTAAAGAAAAAAAAACACTAACTGCAGTGAAAAGAGAAATATCCTGGAATAAAGAACGCCCTCGATTTTCAGCGACTACGGAAAAATTACCTGTCACAAACATCCCGTTAGTCTGGGGTTGAAAATTGTCAATCACAGGACTGATTAAGTTTTTATACCTGCTAGAGTTTCTTATTCCATGGAATGCCTGATTCAACGATTGGTAAGTGCAGATGAAAAAGTGGCCACTGTATGCGTGCATTTGAATGAACGAAATTAGATAACCTTAATCTCTTTTTTCTTGTTAACATCAGTATACTTAATTTCTCTCTGTGTTTTTTTCTTTTTCCCTCACTAATCTGCTTAGTAACGGGAGAGAATAAACATTAATAACCTGTTATATTCCCCCCTTACCAACAGGCTGATCACCAGTTTGCCAGTCACTTCGATTACGGAAACAACAGCAAATGGATTGATTTGCCGTTGCCCTAAAGACGCCAATAGGCGTGATGGGAAACAATGGCAAAGAAAACCTATCTGCTGTTGCCCTAAGACGCCACTAGGCGTAATGGCCACTGACTGCTTTGACGGTCGGTGGCTAAGGATGGAAGAAGAAGAAGAAGAAGATATTCCCCCCTTACTGATTTTTGCATATCCCGTTTGTTAAAAATTGATCTCTCTTTGGGTTAATTATAACCTCAGATAGGATTTTCTTTGGTTTGGTTCCTTTACAAGAGGGGAGGGCCTAATGAGATAATATTCTTTCCCCACCTTGTCTGTAACTATACTTTATAAATGTAACATGATTTATGTTGTGCTTTTCTTTGTTTAGTGATAATAAATAATATAATAAACCTTTAATTACCGTGTTGGTCAAACCCATTTCCCCACTATATGTTATACGTAGTTTGTATTCACGTTTGTGCATTTGTGTCACCAAATTGGTGTGTGTACCTTAGTGTAAGGTAACTGGTAACAATTGTTTAGCCAGGAGACTAAGGCCGTCTGAAGTTAAACTTAAGTCGTAAGATAGGCTAGATTAGAGCAATTCCTCTATCCAGAGACTGTCCTTCCTCTTGCCCTATCACCCTAGAGAACCAGCAATCTATTTCTTACCCCTTATTCTCACATAGATATCACTATCACCTCTGCTCAGACGGGACCACACAAATTCTCAGACCTATCTCTTAAAATATTACGACATGCATGAACAGTTTGATTATGGAAAGAAGCCAAAAACACGATTAATAAACAGTTCATGAACTGGAGTTTCGTCAAACTTCAAACGTTGTTCTCAGAGGCAGTAAGTTGACTAGGGCAAGATTTTAAAAGATGCACGAACAATTACGAGACATGCTGTCATAAAAGAAATGTTAGTTATTTAGTCAATTTACGGTCCATTATTATCACTGCTCTACATGTCATTTACGTTGGGTTACTCATGTCTTCATATTTAATACATCTATATATTATATATATTAAGATTTAAATAAAGCCCTATGTGAAATAAATATCAAAAGAAGGGTAGTGCTACAGTGGATACCATCACACTGTGGCATACCAGAAAATGAGAGAACAGATACGTTAGCAAAAGAGGGAGCGACCCGGGAACAAAAAGAACAAACAATCACCTTCCAGGAAAAGAAGACCCTTATCAAGGCCATCAGGAAAATTGACCAACAAAGAGACAACTATCACTATCTTGATCGAGCAAAACAGGTGATCCTGTTCCGTATTAGAACAGGACATAACAGACTGAACAGTCACTTATACAGACTGAGATTGGTCCCATCACCCCTATGTACGTGTGGACAGGCAGCACAGACAGCCAAACATATCCTGGAAGACTGCCACATGCTTAGTCAATTGTGGACTGAACATTGGCCCACAGAGACGCACATCCACACAAAGCTGTTTGGGAGTCTTGACGAACTTTCAACCACAGCAGCATACACCCAGAGAACTGGACTTCTTGTGTAGACATTACTAAACAACAGCGAACGAGAAGAAGAAGAAGAAGACTGCTCTACATGTCATTTAGGTTGGGTTACTCCATGACTTCATATTGAATACATCTATATGTTTTCGCTACAAATAAGTAAAGACGGTCGTCTGCAATGAAATGACCAGAGTAGTGATAGTACCGTCTGTATTACATGTAACAGACACAACACACTATAATTAAAAACCTGCCAATTTTGGCGGGTTGTTGCTAGTATTGACGGTGTACTCTCCATAGAAAAAAAAAAAAAAGCGAGTTGCATGATACTGTGGTTTCCGGTGCGCCTTCTGGCCCAGTATCTACGACTTTAGCACCTGCTCAACGGGAGAGTGGGCTCATCCCTAATCTGTTTATGTTCCCAGTAGTAGACTATTCGCAAGCAGCCTGGGGGTGTCACTGCTCTGCGCGGACCTTGTTTACCGAGGCGGCGTCCGAGCTCGTATGGTGAAAATATGGTTGCGTTATCTTCAAAATAGCCCTGTCTTTCCCGTGGCTTTTCTGCCATCCTGCAACTTTGAGTTAGGGAGTTCTGAGCTCCAGTCTCTTTCCCAGGCGTTTTATCCTGGCCTGGCACGCATACAGAGGACCCCACTTCTGGTTCTAAGTTAGCAGTTGGGGATAGGTGGGGTAGCACACTGTGCATTCCCCGTCATCCAGGGGGCTCTCCAACTATGCAGAGCTTGCACAATGCTGTGCTCTGGTTTTGGGCTCTCCCAAGGAATCCTCACGTCCTGCACAGAGCCACTTCCAGATACCCACCACCTGCCAACCCTCCATTGTAGAAATCTCCTGCATGCGGCCATCCAGTGAAGAGCCAGTATTAAGTCTGGTGCCCAAGTGATCCCCCCAAGCTCAGTGTGCAATGCTGGGTTCTCATCATGCTGCAACACAGGGGGGATTGTGATGCTCAGCCATCTCTCTCAATTCTGCACCGATAAGTGACATCGGGGACTTAACTGTGCCTCAGTGCTGGGAGGCCCCGTTTCCGGGTACACCACACACAGCCAATTGAGGCAACGGTCGCCGTGGGCGTGATAGACGACAAACAGTGAAGAATGAGGCAAGAAAGCATTTAACCCATGAAGTGGGGGTGGATTGGTGCAGACCAGAGCATGTACCACTCGCCGGTGGGTTCTGCATCTACACCTTTAGGGTTCCACCCACTCCTCAGCCCATTTAGTCTGGCCCCTCACCCAGGACCTGTCCGGCTTGGGTGACCCTGCCAGGAGTAAAACTCCCGCCGGCATAGCTCCCGGGATCATTGGGGCGCTCAAGCTCTCCAACCACGGCAAGGTAGGCTTACATGTGGAGAGGTTGCTAGTATAAATATAAATGTAAAATGCAGTACAGAAGATGTATGAAGGTAATCTGGAGACATCCTTATATGACAAACATATGCAGTACAGAAGACGTATGAAGGTAATCTGGAGACATCCTTATATGACAAACATATGCACAATGCTACAATATACAGATGTGGAAGTTCTTCTTCTTCCTCGTTCGTCCTGAGAAGGACGTTGGTTTCGCTGTGTCGCCGTTTACAGCAAAGCTGCGATATTTGCGCCTTTCGGCTCGATACATCCGACTTCCGCACGGCATTTTTTTGGAACCGGGTTTGCCTTCCCTCTTTGATCCCTACTCTCTCGGCCAGTCTGCAGTGATGCAGCCTGTTTCCAGGACCACCGTTTGGAGGTGGAGTAGGGTCTTGGTCAGCTCTGGTTCGCTGACCCTGACGCAGACAGTCAAGCTATGAGTCGCTGACTGCATTCATCACTTTTGCTGCGTCTTCGGTCCCAGATGTGGGAGTGAACCTCTATCTGTGAGGCTAATTACATCCTCATTGACTCTTTAAATCATCCACACACTGCCAGGAATTCCCCCTGTGATGAAACTTGTTGAGAGCCCTGCATTGTACACTAAGCTTGGAGAAGTCACTTGAGCCCAAGACGTGATTCTTTGGCTTTGACCTGGTTGACGGCATGCAGGAGGATCTCACTATGGACCAGTGATAGGCATGGGGAGCTGAGAAGTGGCTCCGAGCAGGACGTGATAATTCATTGGGAGAGCCTAGAACCAGAGCACAGTATTTTAGCTCTGAATAGTTGGGAAGCCCCCTAGGATGACGGGGAATGCACAGTATGTCACTTGCTTCTTATTCGTAGCGTAGGACCAGATGTGACGATCCTTTAAATGCAAGCCAAGGTGGAGAAACTAGCGCTCAGCACGTTTCGGAATGACAGAAAAGCCACAAGAAAAGCCTAGATCTACAGTGTAGATAATACCAAGGCCTCTTAGAAATGGTATTGGCTGTAAAAGAGCAACAAGCACAGCAACCCTAGTTAAACAACAACAACAACAATGCATACTATATCAGGCCCAGCTTTATATGGTGTTGTGACCAGTTCTCTCCCTCGCTGCCTTTGCCTTCTCTAACTCAAGAGCAGATTCAGGTACCCATTTATAGGTGGATAACTTTCATGTTAACTTTCATAAAATCATTAGTTTGCCAGATTTGTCCAATATTTGATGCTGAAATTGTCCGTGGAAAGTGCTCACAGAAATTTCTACAGGAAACACGCTCATTCTCAGAGCTGGCACTGTCAATAAAGTAAGTTCCCCATATGTTTATGGGAATATTTTCTTTACGACTGCAGCGTACACTGCAGGTCATGCACAAGCAATACTTCGTGCTTCAAACAGGAACTTAACACCCCAGGCCGTTATCGCTATGTTGCCCTCTTCAAACACAGCTCTGAACCGTGCAGTGATAACGCGTTCAACTATCTCGACGTATCAGGCGATGGATGGTGAAAGAAAGTCGACAAATCTGGTCGTTGTCGTAAATTGAGACCAGATTTATCAGCGCCGACATGCCTTGTCGTACAACTTCTCACACTTGATATTGTGTCGACTTGACACGAAAGCTTGAAATGGCAGTGAATACTTTCGGTCTTTTTTGTCACTCGCACTTTTGTATCATCTTTTTTAACATTTGAATACAAGATTTGGTGTTATTTACAAAGATAAGAGTAACATTTCTCACACCCCTACTCAAACAAGGTACCGACTTCTTTTGTAAAATTTCAATGCAAACTTAAAATGAAATTGCTCATTGTTTGCCTTCTTAATAACCATGATTTTAATAGTATCTATCTATCTATCTATCTATCTATCTTTCTATCTATCTATCTATCTATCTATCTATCTATCTATCTATCTATCTATCTATCTATCTATCTATCTATCTATCTATCTATCTATCTATCTATCTATCTATCTATCTATCTATCTATCTATCTATCTATCTATCTATCTATCTATCTGTCTACCTGTCTACCTGTCTGTCTGTCTGTCTGTCTGTCTGTCTATCTGTCTGCCTGCCTGCCTGCCTGACTGCCTGCTTGCCTGCCTGCCTGACTGCCTGCTTGCCTGCCTGTCTGTCTCCGTTCACTACAAAAGCATGCAGTGCATCTAGTCTCTGACAACTGCCTAACTTAGTGTGTAGATCTATATAAAAATCTCCAAATACTGCCCTTAAGAAAGCGCCTTCTGTTTAACATAAGCTAAATTTGTTCAAAAAATCATGTCACATAATGCTCCTGCATATCTGTGGCCAATGTTCAAATACAACGAAAGATGCAGTCAACGCTTAAACAAATTGCACGTACCCAAGCCTAGGCTTGACTTATTCATGAAAGCGTACTCTGCTGCTCATCTTTGGAATTGTCTTCCACATAACCTAAGAAACAACCTCAGTCCCTATTCATACAATCGTAGACTTTTCGAATACTTTATGAGTTCTGATTACATGCCCCCCTAATCGAATTATCCTTTCTTATAATGTCAACTGTGGGTTCTATTGACGATGTTTGTACTTTTTAACATATTTTATGTCATGTTTATAAGTAGTTAATGTTAATATGAGTGTGCTATATTATTTTACTGTACAACGTTAAATTCCTTGAAATTGATATGTTAAATGTATGTGAGAATAAATGAATTCAGTATGAAAGGTGAGAGAAAGGAAGGGCAGAATGTCAGACGGGCCCTGCGTGCCCAATTCTCAACGCTTTGAAAATAAAGTTCTATCTATCTATCTATCTATCTATCTATCTATCTATCTATCTATCTATCTATCTATCTATCTATCTATCTATCTATCTATCTATCTATCTATCTGTCTGTCTGTCTGTCTGTCTGTCTGTCTGTCTGTCTGTCTGTCTGTCTGTCTGTCTGTCTGTCTGTCTGTCTGTCTGCCTGCCTGCCTGCCTGTCTGTCTGTCTGTCTGTCTGTCTGTCTGCGTGCCAGCCTGTCTGTCTGTCTGCCTGTCTGCCTGTCTTTATGTCTGTATTTATGTATGTATGTATTTATGTAAGTCTGTCTGGTCTATCTATCTGTCTGTCTATTTGTCTGTCTGTCTGCCCGTCTGTCTGTCTTATGTATGCCTGTCTCCCTGTCTGTCTGTCTGTCTTTATGTATGTATGTATTTATGTATGTATGTATGTATGTATGTATTTACGTATGTCTATCTGGTCTATATGTCTGTCTATCTGTCTGTCTATTTGTCTGTCTGTCTGTCTATCTGTTTTGTCTATCTGTTTTGTCTATCTGTCTTGTCTATCAGTTGTATCTATCTATCTTGTCTGTGTGGTCTTTCTTGCCTGTCTGTCTTATCTGTCGTTTGTCTGTCTTGTCCGCCTATCTTGTTTGGCCTGTCTAGTCTGGTCTGCCTTGTCTGTCTGGCCTGTCTTGTCTGTTTGTCTGTCCAACCTGTCTTGTCTGTCTGCCTTTCGGGTCTTGTTTTGTCGGTCTGTCTTGTCTTTCTGTCTGGTCTTGTTTTGTCTGTCTGTCTGCCTGTCTATCTTGTCTGTCTGGTCTGTCTGTCTTGTCTGTCTGTCTATATGGTCTGTCTTATCTATCTGTCTTGTCTGTCTGCCTTGTCTGTCTGGTCTGTCTATCTATATGGTCTGTCTGCATGGTCTGTCTGTCTGTCTGTCGTGTCTGTCTGTCTTGTCTATCTGTCTGTATGGCCTGATTGTCTTGTCTGTCTGTCTTTTCTATCTGTATGTATGGTCTGCCTACCTTGTTTGTCTGTCTTGTCTGTCTGTCTATATGGTCTGTCTGTCTTGTCTGTCTGTCTATATGGTCTGTCTGTCTTGTCTGTCTGTCTTGTCTGTCTGTCTGTATGGTCTGTCTGTCTGTTTTGTCTACCTGTCTGTATGGTCTGTCTGTATGGTCTGGTCTGTCTGTCTGTCTTGTCTATCTTCAGTGCAAGAGAGGTAAAGGAAGACTAAAGAACTCACAGGGAAGTCAACTGAAGACAGACATGAAGGGGATTAAGGAGACGTGGAAAGACAAAGAGCTGATGGCTCAGGACAGGCAGACTTGGCATACGTTTGTTAACAGTCTATGCTACTTGCAGATCTGACGGGTAGAGGTGATGATGACGGTAATGATGATGATGTTATCTTCTTGATTTCTGGTTCACATCAGCCATCTCGGCACAGGATATAATTAAATTCCTTATTGCCTCGGTCCTGTACGATGTTTATGTCTTTTGTAAAAATCTTGAAAGCAGACTGTCTATGAAGTGTACATAACGCAGGTAAGCCTATGAAAACAACAGTCCGTTGAACATTTTACAGGATGCACGTACCAGCAGGTGAGATCCGCTAAAATCCCCTCTCAGTTCTTGTCTAACTGGGACACTGCGTAGAAAAGAAAGCAAGTAAACACAAATAGGTGTGCGTGTCTATTTATGTGTATGATCATCGGTGTCGTTATCATAAGTACTGTTATTATAAATATTACACACATAAAGGTATGTTTCAGGCATTCGTAAGAAATAAAGAAGTTGAAAACTATGGGGCCGTGAACGGACTTGTCTACTATACTCTACTTCTGTTTAGGTTGATCGTATAGGTTCGCATCACTGCCCTATCAGTAGATTGCTTATCTATTTTAAGTTCATAACATGCTTGCTTGGTCCAAGATATTTTGTAAGACGTCAACAGTAGACTTTTGTAATGATGAACGAGGTGACTTTATTTACACAATTGACCTGAGTGCAGCTTGTATTTTGATCACAGCAATTTTACATCAAAACTTCTTCAGCCTTCAACAATATATGCTGGCTGGCAAACACAATGGTGCGACGTTCAATCATAAACCTCTCAGCTTCTTTAATCCATTTGGTTAACTGTTCTGATGGCTACTGGTTCTATAGGTTGAGAACCACTGTTGTTTGTCCTTTCTTTCCACTGTATTCATTATTCTAACCGTCTGTGTCAATTTTGTTCTCATATGTTTATCTGTAGCTATTCTTTGTGTATCTGGTTAAGGAAACTGGCCTAACCGCCAGGGATGTGCATTTACCAAGCAATACTGCTCGCTAGACTGTCAGCTTGTCTACTGTACTTCACTCTAGTTATAAAACCCATAATGTTGAACGTACCTGGTCTTTCGAACACAACACATTTCTCTCACTTGGACACACAGACTTCTCGTCCTCAGAATAAATAGACACTGTCATATACAAACGTGACAATTATCGAGATAGACGTCTGGATGGCAGTTCAGCTTTTCTGCCACCGCAGAAGCAACCAAAACATTTGGCTTATCACCCGATGGAACTTCTACTCTCCACCACATCTAGAAGCTAACTCTATCACATCTCGGAGCAAACTGATTTAATTTAAAACGTCGATTTGCAACGACGACAATTATTGAACATTCCAGAACATTTTGTCTGACAAACAACTCACCACTCCATTCAAAACAAGGGAATTTCGATCGCCTTGCCCATCTCAGAACACAAACAAAGGCATATGCCCTAAAAACAGGGAAGGGATGTAAGACGTATTTTGTCTCTCCCCCCCCCCCCCCCCCCCCTTTTCCCTCAATTTACATTCTATGTATTCCTTCCCTTTGACTATAAATTAGACTCAGCTAATATCAATCATAAAAATTAATCTCATAAAAATAAATCTAACCGAATTCTGCCTCTTAATCACCCTAACGGTTACAACTGGACAACAGAAACACAACAGAAGTAATAGGCTTACCGGAAACTCGAACCCAGGACCATCCGAACAGCAACACCGCCTAGCTACGGAAGCGAATCACACTATCCTCCCTGTTGTTATTCATGGCAACATCACGATGTAAAACGAATTGCCACAGAAACCATCGCGGGGGGGGAGCTGTAGTGACGGTTCCCTGCTCCGTAGGAGCCGTGAAAAAATAATGATTGATGATGATGATAATAATGATAGTACATTTCATCGCCGTTGTGTTGCTATTTTTTACTAACATTTTCATCTCATCTTCTTCTTTGATCTTTAGCCGCCGACTGTCAAAGTAGTCAGTGGCCATCATGCCTAGTTTAAAAAAAAAAAAAAAATTTTGCCTCGTTTTGGCGAGGCGCGTCCCGTTCAACCTAGTCGGTTATATTAGGGCGCATGTCCAAATATAAAAGACCTTTATGTCTGGAGAATTAGACTATCCTTGTGACGTCTTGAAGGGCAGCAACAAACTGCTTCCACTTTGTTCGGTCGGCGGCCATCCTTCGTACAATGCCCCAGCTCTAGTTCATTCTTTGCATCTCGGCCTCTGCATTTCTCCGCCAGGTTGTTTTTGGTCGGCCTCTCTTTCGCTTTCCTTCGGGAGTCCATAGCACAGCTGTTCTTGTGATGGCATCGGGGTGTCTTCTGAGGACGTGGCCAACCCAACTCCTGCGTCTGCCAGCTATGATGGTGTGCATGTCCTCTTGGTTACTCCGAGTAAGTGGCTGGTTAGTGATAGTATTCGGCCAAAAGATTCGGTGAATTTTCCTTAAACAGATTGTGTGGAAGGAGGACAGTTTCGACATTTCCTTCTCTGTTACTCTCCAACATTCCGCACCATAGAGAAGCACAGAAAGTACAAAACTCACATATAATCTTAATTTGGTGTTTGTGCTGTACTGGGAAGACTTCCAAATGTTGTTGAGACTAGCAAAGGCTGTTCTCGCTTTATTCATCCTGCTCTTGATGTCTTCGCTTGTTCCGCTGTCTGGTGTTACTAATGCGTCCTAGGTATGTAAATGAGTCCGTGTGTTCCAGCTTCTGGTTCCTTATTGTTACTGGCTCAGGACTGCCTACACTGAGTGTCTTCTTTAGACTGATGTTCAGACCCACTTGCTGGCTATACTTATTCAGTCTATCTGTTTTCTCTTGGGTGTGTTGATGTGAATGTGATTCATCTCATCACCATGTCTTATTTATCATAACGATGATAACGATAATTATTGATCAATACAACAATGTTGGAGATATGTGATCAATAATATAATGTTGGAGATATGTGATCAATAACAATACTTAGATAGTTGATCAATAATATAATGTTGGAAATAGTTGATAAATAACAGAATGTTGGAAATAGTTGATAAATAACAGAATGTTGGAGATAGTTGATCAATATGAGAATATTGGGGATAGTTGATCAATAAGAGAATATTGAAGATAGTTGATCAATAACAGTATGCTGGAGATAGTTGGTGACAAACAAACTCCTTGAAATAAACTAGAACTAAAAACAGGAACATTCTGAGAGTAACCAAGAAATGAAGAAAAAAAAAAAAAACACATCGAGTTTATCACGGATATAAAAGAATTGTAGGAAATTCATAAAAAATTAGAGAGATTGTGAAAACTAGTAAATTCTAGAGAAAGCCCAAAGACCGGAAAAGTTAATGAAGAAACGAAGCCACTAGAACATACTGACAACGAAAAGAAAAACTCAAGGAGTTAATAAAGAACATATAGAACAGTACTTAGAAGACAGTCTGTTCATCTCGAAAACCTGATGACTGTAAGCCACAACTGGACATATGTAGACAAAATGACTTTTTAATATAACGTTTAAAACCGCATTCTGTAACGCTTGCCGAAGTCTGCTGGCAGATTAACTTCAGAATTTACCTTCTCGGCGAACAATACTGTATTTACCTTCTAAAAAAAAAACTCCCATGACTCGACACGTTATGAGGAGGAACAAATAACGCGCAGAAAATACTCGTTCGAAGTGAAGATAAGCGCAGAAAGAAATGCCGAGATAAATATGAGTTCTGTGAATTATAGCAGATAATGAGAGCAGGTAAATGGTAGGCCTTCGTAAGAAAGAAAGAAAACAAAGAAAGAAAGAAAGAAGACAGTCAGAAAGCAAAGAAGGAAGCAAGAAAGAAAGAAAGAAATAAAGAAAAAGACAGTCATATAGACAGGCAGACAGAAAGAAAGTAAGAAAGAAAGAAAAAGACAGACATATAGACAGGCAGACAGAAAGAAAGAAAGAAAAAGACAGACAGATAGACATATAGACAGGCAGACAGAAAGAAAGAAAGTAAGACAGAAAAAGACAGACAGATAGACATATGGACAGGCAGACAGAAAGAAAGAAAGTAAGAAAGAAAAAGACAAACAGATAGACATATAGACAGGCAGACAGAAAGAAAGAAAGTAAGAAAGAAAAAGACAGACAGATAGACATATAGACAGGCAGACAGAAAGAAAGAAAGTAAGACAGAAAAAGACAGACAGATAGACAGGCAGACAGAAAGAAAGAAAGTAAGAAAGAAAAAGACAGACAGATAGACATATGGACAGGCAGACAGAAAGAAAGAAAGTAAGAAAGAAAAAGACACACAGATAGACATATAGACAGGCAGACAGAAAGAAACAAAGAAAGAAAAGACAGACATATAGACAGGCAGACAGAAAGAAACAAAGAAAGAAAAAGACAGACATATAGACAGGCAGACAGAAAGAAACAAAGTAAGAAAGAAAAAGACAGACAGATAGACATATAGACAGGCAGACAGAAAGAAACAAAGTAAGAAAGAAAAAGACAGACAGATAGACATATAGACATGCAGAAAGAAAGAAAGAAAGAAAGAAAGAAAGAAAGAAAGAAAGAAAGAAAGAAAGAAAGAAAGAAAGAAAGAAAGAAAGAAAGAAAGAAAGAAAGAAAGAAAGAAAGAAAGAAAGAAAGAAAGAAAGAAAAAGACAGACATATAGACATATAGACAGGCAGACAGAAAGAAAGAAAGTAACAAAAAAAAAAGACAGACAGATAGACATATAGACAGGCAGACAGAAAGAAAGAAAGTAAGAAAGAAAAAGACAGACAGATAGACATATAGACAGGCAGACAGAAAGAAACAAAGAAAGAAAAAGACAGACAGATAGACATATAGACAGGCAGACAGAAAGAAATAAAGTAAGAAAGAAAAAGACAGACAGATAGACATATAGACAGGCAGACAGAAAAAAAAGAAAGACAGACGGATAGACAGGCAGACAGAAAGCAAGCAAGAAAGAATGAAAGAAAGAAAGAAAAGAAGAAGGAAAGAAGAAAAAAAGAAAAGAAAGAAAAAAAGAAAAGAAAGAAAGAAAGAAAAAAAAATAAAAGAAAGAAAGAAAGAGGACACTCATCATCATCACTACTATCTCCACGTCCAAGGTCGACTGTAATGGATCTCCAACGTCTTCTGTCTCTTGTCTTGATGGTGCACTCTAAAAGACTCTTTCCTGTCCATCTCTTGATGTTATCTTCCCACTTATAACGCGGCCTTCGGGAGCCGCGCTGGTGTAATGGTTACCACATTGCGCTGGCGATTAGGTGTTCAAGGTTCAAGCCCGGGCGTGGGCATTTAAAAGAGTGTCAACGACCGGGATTTTGACTGAATAACCTGAACGGCTCCTGGGATAAACCCTCTGTAGATGGGAAGTAGCGAAGCTCCTGACCAGGTTGGAAGGAAAGTCCACAGGCTCCCCAGCCTCGCAATGACATGTCATTGGGCCGAAGGGCTGAAAGCCAAAGTGCCGCTGGTTAAGTCAAAAAAATAACGCTGCCTTCCTCTTGCACGTTTGCCGTCAACTCTGCCTTCTATTTTGGCCTCTAACAAGGTGTTATGTCTTTTTTAGGGCAGGGATCTTTAACTTTGAACTAACCGATTAACCGGTTAAATTTTTTGTAATCGATTAATTGATAAAAAATTTGGCACTCCTCCGAATAGCGGTCCCAAATGAATCGATACGGTTTGTGTTAGAAAATATCCCTTACAGGGCCTCATTTGGTAATGCCGGTTCAGGGGCGACCTAAAAAGGTTTAAAAAAAAAGGTAAAGGATCCCGTTACACGCCCATTGAGGCATAGGCATATTAGGAATATGGTGTTAGGCCCATATTTTCTTGACCATCGGCACACTAGGGGTGATGTGGTCAGCATCACGCCGGCCGCCTTAACTTTCCCAGAGTTGCTCTGGTACCCAATTGGGGCTGGGTCGACCCAGGAGCCGTTTACTAAAAATTCATATTTATGCTGCTGTGAATATTTTCATAAATAATGAACATTGAAAGTTCAGCCCAGGTTATAAACACCTGTCATTGTGTAGCCACGTGAATGTAGTAGACCTAAAAAGGGGAGAAAAAAAATCTAAAATTACAAGTTTTTTTCCCGCTGTAACATTATCATTTCGATATTCCGATACAGTAAGTGAAGTCGACCATTTCTTTTCTTCCAAAGTTGTGAATAAATTGATATGATGATAGGAAACTCTTTACAGAGCGATACAACAGGAGGGAATCTGATCATCAGAAGTAGTCCCCCCATCCGACAAGTGTTTCGGCCCAGTATACTCCTTTACACTATAAGGGGGGCGGGCCCACTTGGGTCATGACTCCCAAGCGTCTCAGCCTCCTGTTGTCTTGTATCGAAAATGAACCCATTTCACTTATGGTAGCAACTTTAATCCACAACTCCGCCAGCCGTGGAGGCAATTGTGAATGGGTTCTTGTGCGTTAATTCACCGGGAAATTATAATTTTACAAATTTATTACCCAAACTGAGAACCGTCCGTTTTCTTGACTGAAAAATGTTGATTTCACATTGTGATTTGGCAGTGCCGCTGGTTTAAAAAAAAAAAAAAAAGGAGGAAGTTAAAAAAAAAAAAAAAGCGTTTTCCGCTTACGCCAAACCCGCCACCAACATTTCTCCCCCCCCCCCCCCCCCCCCCCCGTATTTTTTAAAAGTTTATAAACCAATAGAACGGAATTGAATCAGTTCTACAAGTTAAACGGTAACCCATTTACAGCTGGTTAGACTGATGACGTGACTTGTTCCCTTCCTCGCTGCCGTTGCTTCTCTAACTCAAGATCAGAGTGAGGGAATGGTACCCATTTACAGCTGGTTAGACTGATGCGTGACACCTGTTTCCTTCCTCGCTGCCGTTGCTTCTCTAACTCAAGATCAGAGTGAGGGTACCCATTTACAGCTGGTTATGGAGTGTTAGTTTAGAGACTTCACCATACTAGGTCCAGCATCGAGAGATGGGGGCTACCTAGCTATAAATGGGTACTTAAACTTTGAGTTAGGGAAGGAAAAGACAGCGAGGAAGGAAAACTGGTCTCCCCACCTCTCGATGCTGGACCTAGTATGGTGAAGTCTCTAACACTCCCCATAACCAGCTGTAAATGGGTACCTGACTCTGATCTTGAGTTAGAGAAGGCAACGGCAGCGAGGAACAGGTGTCACGCATCAGTCAAACCAGCTGTAAATGGGGACCTCACTCTGATCTTGAGTTAGAGAAGGCAACGGCAGCGAGGAAGGGAACGGGTGTCACGCATCAGTCAAACGAGGAGTAAAGGGGTACATCACTATGATATTGAGCTAGAGAAGGCAACGGCAGCGAGGAAGGGAACAGGTGTCACGCATCAGTCAAACCAGCTGTAAATGGGTACCTCACTCTGATCTTGAGTTAGAGAAGGCAACGGCAGCGAGGAAGGGAACAGGCCACCCCACCTCATAAAGCTGGGACCCAGTACATCGAAGTCTATAACACTTCACTCCCCTACGGCAGAATGTGCTACGTGACTACAACCTTACGAACGGCAGGCGTGCTTAAAAAAAAATTCTAAGCAACGGGGGAAGGGGGAGAGGACAATGTGAAATGACACTTTTTCAGTCAAGAAAGAGTACGGTGCTCGGTTTTGGTAATAAATTTGTAAAATTATAATTTCCCGGTGAATTAACGCACAAGTACCTGTGAATGTAACAAAGAGAAGACAAATTATTCCGTTCGTTCCGTCGCACACACTGAGACACCCACAATTTTTACTTTCGAATTTGTGCATTTGAGATAAAAATATTAATAATGCCAGGTAGACCATCAGCTCCGACACAGATCAGCAACAATGTTCTACCAGTTCAACAACTAACACCTGTAGATGTCAGACCTAGTGACTTGTATACGTTAATGAACAACAAACTCCAACGGTTACAGTGGCTTGCTACACACCGATTAATAAGAAACTCCGATTCAGTCTACCCAGCTGTAAATGGGTACCTGACTTCTCACTTGAGTTAGGGAAGGAAAAGGCAGCTAGGAAAGGTACTGGTCACCCCACCTCTGTATGCATGACCTAGTATAGTGAGGTCTCTAACACTTCACTCCCCTACGGTAGTATCTGCTATGGGACTACCTTTTTACTCTCCCACTGAAGCAAATGACTATTTATCGATTCAGACATTACCATCTAACCCGTACAGTCAGGTACTAAATACACGTAACTGGCTATGGAACTCTAGACGGCAAAATGTTTTCAACACAAGGGTTACTTTCACAATTGCCTCCAGCTGGCAGAAAATAAATTCAATCTGTCTGCTCAACTATAACTCTATCAATACATTGATCAGATTGGCAATTTCTGTGTTTCAAGAGTAGTTTCCCATTCATTTCTACTCGTATATTTTTTTTTAAATTATATGTCAAAATGAGGCCCTGTAAGGGAAATTTTCTAACACAAACCGTATCGATTCATTTGGGACCGCTATTCGGAGGAGTGCCAAAAATTTTAATCGATAATTCCATTTTTAGCAGTTTGTTTGTTTGTTTGTTTGGTTTTTGTAGCTTAAATGCGATAGCATATGTTGTTAGAAGTTGGGATGTGGAATTTGGCAAGTATGATCAATAATAATAAATTGTTTGGTTGCAACTTTTCAGTATTTTCATTATATTTTCAGGGCGACGTTGCCTTATAACATGTAAAAAAAAATTAAATCCTTGGTGATTTAAACAAAAATAGTATTTATGATTTTCTATAATTTATCAAATTTAATCCAAATTGATCGATCAATATTCGATTAAAGACATTCTATTAATCGATTCAGATTTTTTTTTTAAATATATCCCAGCCCTAGTTTTTTTTTAATGGCCAAAATATTTGAGCTGTCTAATTGTGACCTCCTTTATTAATTTTCTTGTCATTCCTAGGTTGTCTAGGACCTCTTTATTTGTTTTCTTCTCTGTCCATGAGCTACGCCCCACTCCCAAAAGGACACGAGGTAAAGGTAGTGCCATAGCCGTAGGGGAGTGAAGTGTGAGAGACTTCACTATACTATGTCCAGCATCGAGGGGTGGGGGGGACCAGCTCCCTTCCTCGCAGAAGGACACTAGACGACTTAAAAGAGCGAGAAGTAATAGGCGGGAAAATTGATGCACATCCATCGCCCTCTGTCTCTCTTATACACGGGGGGTTCCATACCAAGTACCGCCTTGTAATACTATCAACAAATTTTTCTCAGTGGCACAATTACACTCATCGATAATTTCTACCTTTAGCTTATTGAACAGATGGATGTCTCAATTTTTTTTTTTTTTTTTTTAAATAAAATTTTGCCTCGTTTTGGCGAGGCGCGCCCGTTCAATCTAGCCGGTTATATTAGGGCGCATGTCCATATATAAAAGACCTTTAGGTGTGGAGAATTGTTATACCAATGTCTCAATCTGTTGTGGACTGTGTTATACCAATGTCTCAATCTGTTGTGGACTGTGTTATACCAATGTCTCAATCTGTTGTGGACTGTGTTATACCAATGTCTCAATCTGTTGTGGACTGTGTTATACCAATGTCTCAATCTGTTGTGGACTGTGTTATATACCAATGTCTCAATCTGTTGTGGACTGTGTTATACCAATGTCTCAATCTGTTGTGGACTGTGTTATACCAATGTCTCAATCTGTTGTGGACTGTGTTATACCAATGTCTCAATCTGTTGTGGACTGTGTTATACCAATGTCTCAATCTGTTGTGGACTGTGTTATACCAATGTCTCAATCTGTTGTGGACTGTGTTATACCAATGTCTCAATCTGTTGTGGACTATAGGAGTCTCCTAATATTATCACTTTTTTTTTCTTATCTTTATAGACAGTCGTATGTGGGACTATAAATTTAGCTAATATAACAAATCATATTGGGCAACAAAAATGGCCAATTAGGTTTTAAGAGCTTAGCTGTAGAATAAATATGTTCAACTCTTCGGTTTATGGTACTTCAGAGTTGAACTATAATTCAATATCGATTTGGGTCGGAGCAGCTTAGAGGTATCGCGTCTGCCTCGAGTTTTAGAAGTACCGGGTTCGATTCCCAGTTGAAGGAATATAATTTATGGAAATGTTTTTTTCAGAACCAGTGGTCCAATTGATGTCATACCCTGGTTTCCTGGATAGTGAGATCGGATGCCTAGCCTTCTCGGATAAGGGCGAAAAAATAGGAGGTCCCGTGTGTAAGTTACGCACGTTAAAAATCGCACGGCAGTTGGAAATCGTAAAGAGTTGGCTGTAAGGCCGCTGCCCTGGCAAAATTTTAAACAGAATTAGTAGCCTACCCACCACAAAATTATTTATAGAATGTGTGACTCCTATATACACACATTGGGATTCTCGCCAGTGCTACGGAGTTCGTGCACTGTGCTGAGATCCTCCTTGTGTGATTTAAGGCAGGAGATCGGAGGAGCATTGATGGAGTTGTCTGTGTGCAATGAAGAAAGTCCTTCAAACCAAACCAAACCAAACCAAACCAATCAACCCGAGGCTATAATAAATAAATAAATATTACAAACATAAAGGTGTGTTTCAGGCACTCGTAAGAAATAAAGAAGTAGAACACTAGACAACAGAAAAAACAACAGAAGTGAAAGACTTACCGGAGAATCGAACCCAGGAAATTCCAAACGGCACCACCGCCTAGCTACGGAAGTTATGTTTGTCTAATATTTATTTACTGTTTACAGGCCTCGGGTTTCCCTTCCTTATGTGTTATAAATGTTTATCACACTATCCTCCCTGCCAACTAGGCAAGACAAAAATAGTGCTTCGTAGACAGGGGTTATTAGCGCGATTTGCAACACAGAACACCGGATATGTACCTAGGACGATCCAGCCTAAATAATGACGCATTCACTTCTTATTATGCAGCACAAGTCAGATTACACAAGACAAAGACCTTAATTCTGTGTCTAGTAAATGTTAGAAGAATGAGAACAGTACTTGACAGAGGACAGGCTTGGTATAATAGGGGGACAACAGAAGTGATACTGCAATGGTTCTCCGACGTCTAATGTCTCTCGTCTTGATGGTGCAGTTTTTTAGACCATTCCTGTCATCTCTTGATGGTATCTTCCCTCTTGTAGCGTTGTCTTTCTCTCGCACGTTTGCCTTCAACTCTTCCTTCCAGTCTGGTTTTTTATCAAGGGGTCGAACGTGATCGGTAGATTCCTTGTCGGCGGAATATGGAAAAAAAGAATTTTTAAGGTAAATTTCTGATGTTTTTCCTGTTTTTTAAAAAGTGCTGTGTCCCTAACTTTGAAGATACTTTCACCGCATTCCAAGTTACAACCCGTAATCTAACTTACTAAAATTCACTTAATTCCTGAACTGCATAAAATAGAAAGCGTTCTTTTCATAGAAGTGACCCCCCCCCCCCCCATTCAATAAAATATTTTTGTTTGACTCCCCCTTGTGTAGATTTGTAAATAGAAGGGTAATTACGCTCTATCCAATGCTGTTCACAGTATTGCGCTAGCGTAGTGGTTACAACACCGCTCTGGCGACCGGGTGATTCAGGATCAAACCCGGGCGACGGCATTTGAGGATTTTTCGTCGACCGGGAATTGGACTGGATTAACTCGAGACCTGGCGATGACATTTGAAGGAGTGTCGTCGACCAGGGATTGGCGGCTCCTGAGCCGACCCAGCTCTAATGGGTACCTCCGAAATCGGCGAGTATCTGCCTGAATGGCGAGGGACACCTGTCTCTGTACAAGAAAAGGGATACTCACGTAAAATCGTCTTCTATCTCAGATGAGTGCGGGCGTTCACAAGATATTCAGATAACCGAAAACAATGCTGCATTGGCTGAGCACGTTAATTCTAGAATCTGCCGACAACTTTTGTGAAGAATTAAGCAATGATTAATCTTAGCTCGTTCAATCTCCAACCTCTGATTTACTAAGTTGAATTCTTATTATTCTGGTATAGCTCTGCTTAGAGTGTGTTTAGATAATTGACTGAGACAAACATGCAGTACATTTAAAATGATTAAATTGAAGTTAAATTTGTAAAATTACAAATAACAACATTTAACAATCACTTAAGTTTTAACAGTTTGAAAAAAAATTGAACAGTTTAACAGAAAAGGTTCATCCTTGATAGATAGTAGGTTCTATGGGAAAAAAGTTCACTCTGGCAGCTTATATATTGCACTTAGCTGCCAGTGGTTGTTTCTGCTTCCGCTGAGTTGATTCTGTTTACACTACTCACGTTCGTCGCTGGTCAAGGTTGTATGGTGCAACTCGTTCCCAGGAGTGTCAAGGACAGTCTACAACGTTTTTGCCTCGCCTTAACGCTCAGACCACTGTTCCCTTCTGGTTCCAGAGATAGTATCCTTCAACTTGTACCACCACCAACAACTATGGTAGAAGAATAGAAACGAAGCGCTCTCCTGCGTATTGCGTTACCCGACACATACTTATGTGTCCCCTTTCTCCTATTCTACCTTCCCATTTACTCAGAATTTCCCCTCGATGAGAATTAACTTTAATCCCTCGAGAGACAACTTTCTTTACATTTAAATTGAATTTGATTTCATTTATGTTTACACTAATTTGAAAAGTTTGAAACTTCCATTAATTTTAAAGTGAATATGTTAACATCGACATTGACATTGGTTCGAAACTGTAAGTATTATAATTAAAATGTGCATCATTTCTTTCATGTTTCCCTCCCGGCTCCAAATGGAACTTGGGACTACTTTATGCTTTTAGTTCTCTGTAAGAAACTAGCAATAAAGCAGTCGCCAGCCCGTGCAGTTTGGGGCTCATGAAATCATCATTCAATGCGCTGAGGTTGCCAGCCTCAAATGACTGGGACATCCACTAGCGATTTATATATATATATATATTTTTTTTTTAAATTAAAACTTTTGCCTCGTTTTGGCGAGGCGCGTCCCGTTCAACTTAGTCGGTTATATTAGGGTGCATGTCCAAATATAAAAGACCCTTAGGTCTGGGTTTTGTTTGATGGTAATATATACATATTAGTTATGAAAAAAATAGAATATAAACTGACAACTTACGCCAATCCTGGCTCACATACTTTTTTGCACAGATGAGTGAAGTTAAGGCACTAGCCGATGCCTTTTTACACGTGTACTTAGCATGGAAAAATTTTGAACGTAACTTAGAGGTCAAGTCGTCCGTATATGGTATGAAAACATACAATCCCTGGCAGGCGAACTCACCAACACATCTGTAAACTTATACGACAATGTGTTTCAGATGTAACAAATTATTACTATCTAAAGTAACCTTGCCATAACAAGTCGGACATAAAGCGATTTTGTCATACGTGTCTGTCCAAAATGTGTTGCACAGACGAGTAATCTTGTTATCTCTGGCTTAAGCACACAACTCTACACGAAAACTAAGCAGACCAATATGGGTTTACCTGCGCTTATTCTCAGTAAAGCTGTGCCACGCATAGCAAATGTGAGGTATGCAGCAACAAGGAGTGTCAAATGTTTTGATAATATCAAATATCTGCTGCCCACCAGAGAAAGAAAAGTGTGCGACCCGGAAAAATTGCAATAAAATCAGTACAACAAATGTAACGGACTACTGCCGTAGTGAAAGAGAGATCGGAAAGAGGTCGCCTTAATTTTCATCTTGTGACATCAGGAAGCACGCTGTACGGCAGAGATGAAAGCTACACACAGGGCTGCACTTATCCCAATTTTCAAATAATGTACCTTGAAACATGAAACATGCCTTTATCAAGCCATATCTTAAGGGATCTCAGCTATTCTACAGTAGAACCTCATAGCCCCTGGGTTGCTGACCGCTGCCCTAAAGAACAGTTCAAAGGACCACCTGAAACCCGTGGTGAGCAATGAGAAACACTTGTTCAAGCGTATATCACAAAACAAAACATTATGTTTCTAAAGGAAGTCAGTATTAACCTTTGTGTACAAGCTTAAGCTTGGACTACGGAGAAGAGAATTTTAATACCCAACCCATAACGTCTTCCCTCGTCTGCGAGTAAATTTCACATCGTAACTGTCTTTAATGACAATTTTTGCCGAGCGGTTCCAGAGTATCTCATTCTCTCGTCTCAGCGCGTTCAGAAGATACGAGAATCCCCTGAGGCTAGAGGGACTCATTTGTGTGCCCACCCATGCGGCGTGTCTTTTAATTCCAGGCCATGATGCGTGTGCGACGCCCAGATGCCCGAAGATCGATCGTCGGTTGCGGCTTTGGACGCTATCTAAATGCTAAAATGGATGACGGAGTATTCTTCAGGGCAATATTGTCTTAAGTACAGAATTGTATTTAAGCTCAGTCCAGGCCAGAACGAAGATCATCAAAAGTTATTTGTAAACAACAATTTCAATGTCTTTTCGCCATAATTTATGTATACCAGAGTTATCTAAATACTCATTTATGCCATCATCATCTTTAATTTCCATCTTTATTTTAATCCTCTGGTCTATAAGGTTTAAGAGTCGTGGATAGTTTCAGTGCCCTCACTAGGGGGCTTCCTGTGACTTGTGCGATGATGGATTATCTTCTTCTAGAAGTTTAAGCTACAATATCGACACTTTTTTTTGTCCTTAGTCTTCACCATATTCTAATTTCTGATAATCTAGTGTGGAGAACGGCAGGGAAAGGTAATGACGAAAAATAACAATACGGGACACTTTCGAGGTCCCGTAATTTGAACGAGTTCACATTAAACCGCGGCAGTTCCATGGCGGATACTGACGTAGGGGAGTGAAGTGTTAGAGACTTCACTATACTAGGTCCAGCATCTAGAGGTGGGGTGATCAGTTCCCATCCTCGCTGACTTTTCCTTTCCTAACTCGTGGAAAGTCAAGTACCCATTTACAGCTGGGTAGTCTGAAGCGTGTCAATACCATGAATCCGAAATCGGTGCCTTAGTCGCGAGATTTCTCATCCTGTCTCTCCTGGTAACATTGCTGGCTCTTTCTTCAGCATCTCATCTCACATGGTGCGGGTTCTCCTCTTCTATGCTCGTGACAGAAGTTTGACACTGATAGCAGAGAGTTTGTAAGAATTCACTATTTAGAACTTACCATTTAGTAATAATAGTAACCCCATTCAGTCATAACTGATTATAGGAATGCGCCCTTGAGATGACAGCCCTCAGCTGCTTATTTTCCTGGTGATCCTTTCAACGTTTTCTCCACTCTTCTGCTTGTTGTGTGAGCTTCTTTTCGCCCAATCTGAGGTGGCGCCGTAGAGAGCCTTGCCACTAGGTGCGACTGGCAGCTTCATTCTCCCAAGTTGCTGAATTTACCCCAATGCCCTCATGTCTCTCTTACACACGCTTTGAATCTCACTATCCGTACTGATATTTGGATATTTGAGTAGTGGTGACAGGTGGTACTTGTCACGTGAAAGATAATTTATTTTACCATCTTGTCCATAATTTGATTACTCCTTTAAATGTTCTGTTTTCCGAGACATTTTGTATTTTCTTTTTCTTTCCTTTTCTACCTTTATGGCCAAACTTTCTCACCCTCTCAAACCCCACCCGAGGTTGTTTAAGCTGGCCAGCTGCGGTCAGCTAACGCTAGACGTAATGTTATCTAAACGCACCTGTTCGACCAGAGAAACATTTCTCGGGTCCACTTTAAGTGTTAGAACGAGCCAAGACGGTTTCTGTGAAAGAAACGGTTAGTTAGCGGCGGGTACCCTCGGTGGTCCCAACAGGGGAATTTCTCTGGTCGCTTTAAAACGTTTGATGACGAGCGGCTGGGACCCTTTGAGGCCTGGGGAACTTTCGCACGATTTCTTTTCTCTTACTCTATTACGCATTACGCCAATACATCTGTAGAATCAGGTTAGGCAGGTGTCCGGGGGGAGCGTCCTTTGTAAGCTATAAGATTTGAAATTTTACTACGTCAAACACACTCGTAGAAGATTCCTGGCCCGAGATAGACCATTATGGAAATAAGGCAAACATTAACACAGAACTAAATGTTTTTGGCCTATTTCTTGGCATTTTCTCGGGGTGAGTAAACATATCTTATAATTATTATATTAGATTCATGTTAGCTTTTATATATATATATATCTGTTAGGGAAGTGAATTTATTTCTGAGGACTTCTCCTAGTAATTTATTCAGTGATAAGGTAGCGCTGTCTACGGCCTATTAAGTGGTGCTTACACTGTTACGGTTCATCATGGGTTAAATGTTAAACTTACAATAACAGATATTAGGCGTAGAATCAGTCCACGAATGCTTACCATTGGGTTAAGAGTCAGCAAAATTAACTGTCATTTCTGTAAGATAATGTCAGGTGTGGATTGTTCACTTTAAAACTGAATAGTGAGATGCAGGTAATAACTCTGGATTATAGGAGATAGTCACTTATTCCTTTTTGATAGATATTTTTAGTGGCAAGGGAGAATCATTTTATGCTTACTTGTGTGGCTAGGCACTAGTCTATAACTTTCACAGAAAGCAGTCACCAGGCATAGATATAATTATATCTTATGATTCAGCCACAATTGTATTATTATAGCAAGAACATTGCATTCTCTTTGTACTCATTGTGTGGAATATTAATATATTTTCCCAAAGGGACATATTACTTATTTTGTAATGTCACATGCTGTAATCTGTTTATGTAAATTCATTTAATGTTGTAAGATGAATACGCATATCCATTTAACTGTAACTACTGGTTAGGTTTCCTGTATATTGAGATTGGGAGAAGAGGAGTAGATTGTTGCTGTCAGAACAGTTACTGACAGGTACCTGGGTGTGCAAAAGATATTAAGTCTATGCGGGTGCGTGTTGATAATTGATATTTTTAAGGAACAGGAGACATGGTTAAAGACAGCCCTAAACTATCATAGCAATAACTACAATAAATTTAATCCCATAGTGGAGCGAAACTTTCTGTATAAAGTTAGTGTGATTTATTATTTGCTTGATGTAAAAGGGTGTCTCTTTTCGGTCTCAGTTTCAGGGGGATACCGAATTGCTAGTCTAGTTTCCAGTCAGACGAAGAATGTCACCGTCTCTTCGATCTAGAGGGATTCTGAGGATATCTAGCCCCACGAGTGTCACAGCCATACCTGGAACAACAACCTTTTGTCAACGCCATTTCCTTCTCACGGGAGTTCAGCTCACGCATTGTGAAATGAGCCAACGCAACAATCTGAAACGTCTATGGCAGTAGTAGTTTCCTACTCGCCTATTGGATTACCAGTCAGGGCATTGCGGCTTCCAAAATCTCAAAACCGCCCAGCATGCCTATAGCAGAATTCCATATCACCCGCCTTTTTTGTGCCTAAACGGGGCACTCAGCCAAACCACAGTCAACCAGCCAAAACCGGATTTAAAGCCAATTCTAGCGCCGGATAAGCACGCCTTGGGATCAATTGTCCTCACGTGACTTCGTCCCATGGTTTATTTCTGGGTCTATGTAGAACTTCGCACTTAGGAGCGGCCAGCAAAGATATACAGCGTCTTCCAGCCCCTCACGCAAATTAGTGTCACCAATGTTTAGCACCAACAAAGAAAGTTTTTTACAGGCCAAGTCCATCACCCATGGAGTATATCTTTACGTAAAAAGACACTTTCCGGAGCTATTACATTTGGTCCCACGTAAGCAGACGGACTGACACGCAGCTTATTCATTTTGGTAAACCAGAGGTAAATGCAGAGTTCCAGCCCCTCACGCAATTAGTGTCACCAATGTTTAGTGCCAACAAGGAAAGTTTTTTACAGGCCAAGTCCATCACCCATGGAGTATATCTTTACGTAAAAAGACACTTTCCGGAGCTATTACATTTGGTCCCACGTAAGCAGACGGACTGACACGCAGCTTATTCATTTTGGTAAACCAGAGGTAAATACAGAGTTCCAGCCCCTCGCGCAATTAGGGGTCACCAAAGATAGCGCCTACATTGGATTTACAGGTCAAGTCCATCACCCATGGAGTATATCTTTACGTAAAGACATTGGAGCTATCCCATTTGGTCCCACGAAAGCGGACGGACATACTGTAGCTCAGTTTGTTTATTTGGTCAGCAGGAGATAGACAGTCTTCCAGTTCCCATCGCGAAATCAGGGATGCCACCAACAATAGCGACTACAGTGGATTTATACAGGTCAAGTCCATTACCCATGGAGTATATCTTTACGTAAAAAAAGACACTGTCTGAAGCATTGTACTTGGTCCCACGAAAACCGACAGACTGGCAGACAGTTTATTTATCTCTTTGTGTTCTACAGGTTTTATGAATGGTGATCTGTGTGTGTGGTTGTTGGTGTATATGATTATTGATGAATATTTGATTATTGATGCAATTTTATGTTGTTGTGATGATATGCATTAATTCCATGCTTTTTCTTCGTTAATAAATTTTACACATTTATTAATGCGCTGTTCACGACCTTTCCATCCATATTTGTAGTTTAGCTCTTTACTATAATCTCTATGTATGATAAGAGAAAAGAGTTGAGAGCAGGAGATGCTTAGACAGTAAAAGTGAGTTGAGGCCTGGAGAGAGAGATCATTTGAATAAATCTTCTTCCAGGTTGTCTCAAGTCCATCTCCTATTTACACCTTATCTAAAGTGTAATCTATAACTCTGTCAGTCCACTATCCCTTGTCGATTTCACTACAGTTGTCCAACTCGACAAATACTCTACACTCTAACTCAACCACGACAGTAAGCCATTTCAGTAGCTTTTTTTAAAAAAAAAATCCTTTGTTAACTTTCTGTCACGTCTTCCATTTTCCGTGACAAACTAAACACTGAATGCCACATAAAACAACAGGTAATAACACACATAAACACACACAGAGAATCACACACATAATCGAGTCTTAAGTAAGGTGACCAGACGTCCCGGTTTTTCCGGGACAGTCCCGGTTTTCGACCATTTTTGATAATTTGTCCCGACTTTTTTTCGATGTAATCCGGGACGCAAATTTGTCCCGGTTTTGGACGAATTTGGCATAAATCTCACAGATAAAAAAAAAAAATTATTATTCCGTGGCTGACTTGAGGGAATTTTTAATTATTAGTGAACTGGCGCCGAAAAAGCACAAGAGGTTGTCATGACCGCGAATTAGTTTTGTAGTTCCAATGCGATATTCGCAGTTATTTGAAATTTTAGGTAGTGGTAAAGTACCAAGATTTTGCGTATGGTGTACGTTTATTTAATTTAAACGGTGAACTTTTTGTGCATATTTTGTTATTGTTGTAAGAAAATGGTAACAAAGCGTAAATGCAGTTTCAATGAAGATTTACAAAAGGAATATCTGTTTATTAAAAAGAGTACATCAAACTTCAATGTACGATGCAATATATGTGCCTCCGGGTTTTCGATAAGCCATAGTGGACGTGGTGATATTAAGAACCACATAAGCAGTGAGAAACATAAGAGAGCCGTGGTTACAGCTGCATCAAGCTCGTCGTTAATCACTTTCTTCAGAGCTGATAAAATTGGTGACCAAGAAGAGCAATTAGCTGCTATAGAAGGCGCCTTTGCATACCATACAGTGCTTCATAATCATAAGGTCTATGGATTGCACATCAAAATTACTTCAGGTTACTTTAGAGCCAAAATTTGCATGTGCACGTACGAAAACAGAAGCCATTATTCGAAATGTCTTGGCACCCCATATTCTAAATGAGTTAAGGTGTGACCTAGAAAAGTCTACATTTATTTCTGTACTGACAGATGCATCCAACCACAAAGAATTCAAGATTTTTCCTTTGCTTGTCAGATACTTTGATCACAGTAATGAAGTAAAAATTAAAATATTAGAGTTAAAGTCATTGCCAGGTGAAACATCTGATATTTTAAGTAGTTTTCTTAATGACTGCATAACTGAAAATGGTTTAGACAGGAAAGTAGTTGGATTATGCGCAGACAACACAAATTCCAATTTTGAAGGTGCTGAAAGGAAAGGACAGAACAATGTTTTCAAAAAACTACAAGAAGACCTTGGACATGGTCTTATTGGAGTTGGGTGTGCAGGTCATATTTTCCACAATACTGTTCGAACAGCTGCAGATGTTCTGCCTGTTGATGTCGAGCTGATTATTGCTAAAATTTATCTACTCTTCAAATCATACACAGTACGAGTTGAAAGACTCAAGGAGTTTTGCCAGTTTGTGGAAACAGACTTCCAGATGATCTTAGGTTATGCTCAGACTAGGTGGCTTGCTCTGCTGCCTGCTGTTGAAAGGGTTCTTCAGATGTTCCTGCCTCTAAAATCATATTTTCAATCTCAAGACAGATGCCCAGTTGTTATACAGACATTCTTTGAAAATCCTCTATCTGAGGCATGACTTGTTTTTGTTCACAGTCAGGCCTCTCTATTCCACGAAGCAGTGCAAAAAATAGAGGGACAGACGGTCACTGTGTTTGAAGTCATTGACAGCATCATCAGGTTGAAAACTATTTTGAAGTCCAAACTGGAAGACTGTTTCTTGCCATCAAGAGTTAAGCTAATACTTGAAAAGCTGGAAATGGAAGAACTTCCAAAGGAGGATGTGAAAAAGTTTCATGCTAGCGTTTCTTTGTTCTATGAAACAGCTTTCAATTATTTGAATAAATGGGCTGCAAAAAATTTTCAAGACCTAGAATCCTACAGCTGGGTAACGCTGAACAGAATACCAATTTGGGCAGATATTGAGATATCATCATCACTAGTAATTCAAATATTACCTTCAGCCCACTTTACATAAACTGAAATTTATGACGAATATGTCCATATGAAGCAGTTTGTTACTTCTCAGAAAATTAGTGAATGGAGTGCCAAAAAACATTGCCACCACAACGTTGGATTGAAATGGTTTCCCACTTCAAAAACAATAATGTGACATTTTCAAATATTTTGAAGTTGGCAGAGTTTTTTTTCTGTCTACCTGGAACAAATGCTGCCACAGAAAGAGTGTTTTCTTTGATGAACAACTTATGGGCAAGTGATAAAACACAGCTAGGTGTTGAAACTTTGAAAGCTATGTTGACAACCAAAGTGAACTGTGAGGAAACATGTGTCGGTCGAGTTTTTAAAGATGCTGCTTGCAAAGAACCTATTGATAAAAATCCACTCATCTGAAAAGTACAGTAACTCAGCTTCACCTTAAGTAAGGATTATTGATGTTTTATTAGTTTAAGTAGTTAAACTTATACAGCAAAATGTATGTTATTCAAATGTATATATAAAATGTATATTATTTTAAATTGACATCAACTTGATTTTTCCGGGACATGTCCCGACTTTTGACCTTTTCTTTACCCTTTTGTCCCGATTTTTTGCATTGAAATAGGTCAAATCTACTTTTTTGTCCCGGATTAGGGTTTTGAAAATATGGTCACCTTAGTCTTAAGGCACTTATAAATGCCTCACAAATGTAAAATTAATTCGAGTGTTAAATCCTCAACTAGTTATTCACTCCCTTGTCGGAGCTATAATGTCTTTTCCACGGCTGCGCAAGGGAGGGTCACTTTCACGAACCTGACCCTTAACTCATCTATGTACGACAGCATTAAAATCCGCGGTTTTTATCACGCGAACATCGGACAAACACCTCTGCTGAGAACAAGACACCAAGCAAAAGAGTGTGAAAGTACAACAATTAAGATGTTGCGAAACTCCGAATGGGTTGAAACGTAATCTCCGGGATTCCCAGCCAAACTGTCAAGGCAATAAATTGTACGGAACACCGGTTGTACTTGGTTCCGGATCGTGTATACCGATTTTCCGTGCCTTTAGCTAGATTGCTTCAAATTTACGAGATGTTTCTGGGTGTCCTTGGCATGTGATACCTTCAAGGTGTCCCTGGTGCTTATATTCCAGGAAGAAACCTGAATAAATTGGGCTCTGCCAAACAAATCCGTGGTTTTGAATTGCAACCCTCCACAACGACAAACCACGCAATCTAAAAAATGTTGTTAAGTTTATTGTGTAAACGCGAGAATCGTAATGTTTTAGGGCTAGATCTAGAAAACAATAGGCAATAGATTTTCAGCTTTTCTTCTTCTGCGTTCGTCCTGAAAAGGACGTTGGTTACGTTGTGTCGCCGTTTGCAGCGAAGCTGCGATATTCGCGCCTTTCGGCCCGACACATCCGATTTCAGCATGGCATTTTTGGGACCGGGTTTGCCTACCCTCAGCCAGACTGCAGTGATGCAGCCTGTTTCCAAGACCACCACTTTGAGGTGGAGTAGGGTCTTGGTCAGCTCTGGTTCGCTGACCCTGACGCAAGCAGTCAAGCTATGGGTCGCTGACTGCATTTATCATTGTTGCTACGTCAGTTGGGTCCCAGAGCAACTTCTGGGAAGGTTAAGACGGCCGGCGTGATGCTGACCACATCACCCCTAGTGTGCCGATGGTCGAGAAAATATGGGCCTAACACCATATTCCTAATATGCCTCAATGGGCGTGTAACGGGATCCTTTACCCCCCTTTTTTTTTACCTTTCTCAGAGACTTCAGAGATTACACGGGGAAAATAAGCTATGTAATTTTTATACATTGCCTTGATTTTTTTAATACTTCTGACGTTATATGGAATCTGCTGCCTTACGCAACATAAATAAAACTAGAAAGTATTAACAAGAAAAGTGAAGTCACAAACATGATCATCATCGTCACCTCCATCATCACAATCTTAATCATCATCACCTTAATCATCACCATTATCGTATTCTTAATCATCATCATCTTAATCATCACCATCATCGTAGTAATCATCACCATCTTAAACATCATAATCTTAATCATCATCATAATCTTAATCATCATCATCTTAATCATCACCATTATCGTATTCTTAATCAACATCATCTTAACCATCTGTATCATCGTTTTAATCATCACAATCTTAAATATCATAATAGTAATCTTAATCATTATCATCTTAATCACCATCATCATATTAAACATCATCATCTTAATCATCACCACCATCGTATTAATCATAATCATCTTAATCATTATCATCTTAATCATCATCATCATCATATTAATCATCATTATTTTAATCATCATAATCAGCATCTAATCATCATAATCATCATCCGAATCACTTTAATCATAATCTGAATCATTATCATCTTAATCATCATAATCTTCATCATCATTATCATCATCTTAATCATTATAATCACAATCTTAATCATTATCATCTTAATCGTCATCATATTAAACATCATCATCTTCATCACCACCACCACAGTATTAATCATCATCATCTTAATCATCATAATCACCATCTTAATAATCATAATCGACATCTTAATCATCATCTTAATCATTACCATTTTAATCATCATCATCTTATTAATAATCATCATATTAATCATCATCATTGTAATCATCACCATCATAATCAACCTCATCATCGTTTTCCATTAAGATTCCTGTGGAACATTGTAACCACCGCTACAGTTAGTCCTTCTCACAGGAAGCTAGCATCAAGTATATGTTCTAGAAGCTGTGGTGTCTGGAGAATTTGTTTTTGTATATGTTGAGTACACTTGATGACAACTTGACATTTCTTTCTTCTAAAGGTGTGGTTTCAAAATCGCCGGTCAAAGGAAAGGCGCATGAAGCAGCTGAGCGCCCTCGGAGCACGGCGACATTTTTTCAGGAATCCAAGACGCATGCGCATTCTCAGACCAGGAGAGGAACTTGGGGATAGCCCTGATATGATGGGACCTGGATTCGGTTATTTAGGTAAGTTAGATGTGCAGTGGAATTTAGGTCATATCACCAGTGTGTTTTTTTGGGATGTCGGAGTGGATAAGAGGTATGGCGTCTGCCTCGACTTCAATAGGTACCAGGTTCGATTTTCAGTGGCGGGAATCATCTTCTTCTACCTCCTCGTTCGTCCTGAAAAGAAAGTTGGTTGCGTTGTGTCCGTTTACAGCGAAGCTGCGATATTTGCGCCTTTCGGCCAGCACATCAGACTTCAGCACGGCATTTTTTGAGGCAGTGATGCAGCCTGTTTACAGAACCACCACTTGGAGGTGGAGTAGGGTCTTGGTCAGCTCTGGTTCGCTGACCCTGACGCTAGCAGTCAAGCTATGAGTCGCTGACTGCATTCATCACTTTTGCTGCGTCTTCGGTCCCAGTGGAGGGAATATAATTTATAGGTGTATTTTTATCTTATGGCCAATGGTCTTTGATTTTATCAACGGAGTTTGGTCTGGTTTGAATTGTGCATGCCTCGCCCCAGTCAATCAATCAATCAATGTCCTTTAGCTCCCCAAGGAGCATAGGCCTTCAACAAACAAATACCAAGTCCTCCTGCCACGTGCCATCAGCTTAAGCTCTTTCAATGTTTTCCTCATCATTTTCACCTCTGTATCCAGCTGTCTTCTCCATGTGATTTTTGGTCTACCTCTGCCTCTCTTTCCCTGTGGATTCCAGAACAAGGACTGCCGTGTAATACTATCAATAAGTTTCCTCAATGTGTGTCCTATCCATCGCCAGCGTCTTCTTCTCATCTCTTGTTCCACTGACACTTGTCTGGTTCTGGTCACCAGTTCCACATTAGTGATCTTGTCATCAGTTCTACATTAGTGATCTTGTCATCAGTTCTACATTAGTGATCTTGTCATCAGTTCCACATTAGTGATCTTGTCATCAGTTCCACATTAGTGATCTTGTCATCAGTTCCACATTAGTGATCTTGTCATCAGTTCTACATTAGTGATCTTGTCATCAGTTCCACATTAGTGATCTTGTCACCAGTTCTACATTTTGTGATCTTGTCCTCAGTTCCACATTAGTGATCTTGTATACAGTTCTACATTAGTGATCTTGTCATCAGTTCCACATTAGTGATCTTGTCACCAGTTCCACATTAGTGATCTTGTCACCAGTTCTACATTAGTGATCTTGTCATCAGTTCTACATTAGTGATCTTGTCATCAGTTCTACATTAGTAATCTTGTCACCAGTTCTACATTAGTGATCTTGTCATCAGTTCTACATTAGTGATCTTGTCACCAGTTCCACATTAGTGATCTTTTCACCAGTTCTACATTAGTGATCTTGTCATCAGTTCCACATTATTGATCTTGTCACCAATTCCACATTAGTGATCTTGTCATCAGTTCTACATTATTGATCTTGTCACCAATTCCACATTAGTGATCTTGTCATCAGTTCTACATTAGTGATCTTGTCACCAGTTCCACATTAGTGATCTTGTCATCAGTTCCACATTAGTGATCTTGTCACCAGTTCCACATGAGTGATCTTGTCACCAGTTCTACATTAGTGATCTTGTCATACCATTTTAATCATTCTATTCTACGCAAGCACCAATTTATGAAAGTCTGTAGCTTTGCTAAAAGATGGCAAAAATAACTCAACGAAAATGGAGTAGCTTGATTAACCATTTATTGGCTACTAGTTCTGGCTGAAACCGTGATGTTCTCGGAAGTGTCTTCTTCTTTTACAAGTGCTTTGCCTATTGGCGTAAGAGATCATGTCTCTCCACAACTTCTTGTCTCCAGTACAATTTATCAATTCTGTTGTTGACGTCTTTCTGAAGTATCCAAGGAGAACCAAAAAAATAAAAAGGAATAGGCCTACTGTAACCTCAAGGAATGTCATTACAGGCGACGAATGTCATCACAGGCGACGAATGTCATCACAGGCGACGAATGTGAGATAGGGTAAAAATATCATCGTGCTACAGAGATCTCCGCTGTGGAAGCGTAAACTTTGACGCAGACTTTCTGTAAGGGGATCAGCTGTAGTTGTGGTTTCATACTCCAAAAAAAGACAGAAGGAGATGCCTTGATGAAGGGTGAGCTGGAATTGTTAAGGGGAGGGTTGTGAAAGAGACGAAAGACGGTGATGGAAAAGAGTTACCATGAGACAATAAAAATACAGTGTGTGAGGAATGAAAAATTTGGAGGGGCAACAAAGCATAAGAGATTGTGCTGTTGTTGTTTGTTTGTGTTCGCTCGACCATATCTCACTCTTGCATGCTGGCCTTTTTTTGAGCGGTATATACTCGTACGTTGTGTCCTAGTTTACAGCTGAGCTGTGATATCTGCGCCTTTCGGCCTGACATATTCGCAGGGCCGTCTTAACAGCATTGTAGGCCCTGGGAAAAGCAATGCACTGGGTCCCTACCAGCCCTACCCACCCACGGGAATAAAAATGTAAACGGTCAATATAATTAAACCTACAGATTTATAATTTAATGGTACTTTCAGCAAATATTTTGTTACAAAATCAATGTTTAAACATAAACAAACATGCTGTATGTAAAGCGAGGATTAATCAACACAACCTATAACAATATAACATAAGCCTTGAAAAACATAAACATACAAACATATAAACGATAATTAATTGGTACACCGTACAGACGGAGATGATACAGTATGAATTATTTATTATTAATCAACACAATCGTTTGCGAAATTTCTTTGCAGAGAATTGATTTATAATTGGATTGTAGTCAATGGTCTTAAGGATGTCATTTCTCATGCACATGAGTGAAAGCCAGTTCAAACGCTGCTGCCCCATTGTACTTTATTTAAAACGCATATTGGGTAAGATGACGAATCCGTCAACTTACCGACTTCAGCACGCAATTTTTAATGGGTTTGCTTTCCCTGCCACCTCACGCCTATATGTATGCTTTACCTCATGTCCTTACAAAAGTACAGTGAGATGACTGCACAAGTGTACGTACGTAGTTTGAACTGACATGTAACTCTGCCTCATCACCCGTACCGGGAGGCCCCCTTTCCGGTGAAACCACTCTGCCTCATCGCCCGTACCGGGAGGCTCCCTTTCCGGTGACACCACACAGCCCAGTTAGGCGGTTTATGCCGAAAAGATGCATCAGAGATTAACGGGAAAAAAAGCTCATCAAAGAAGTAATTATAAGAAGATTAGACGATAAAGTTAGTCCTAAAGGAGATACAACTGGATGGGAGTAAAGTGTTAGAGATTTAACATACTAGGTCCACTTGTTTTATGTGAAGGGAGGTGACAAGTGCCCTTCCTCTTTACATCTGCCTTCTCTAACTCAAAAGCAGAGTCTAGGTGTCTATTTACAGCTAGGTAGACTGGAACGTGAGATATTGCCTTTGCGGAGTAAAAGTCATCATCATCATCATCAGTTGCCATCTCCACAACGAAGGTTGACTGTAATGGATCTCCAACGTCTTCTGTCTCTTGTCTTGGTAGTGCACTCTGATAGACTCTTTCCTGTCCATCTCTTGATGTTATCTTCCCAATTATAGCGCTGTCTTCCCCTTGCACGTATGCCTTCAACTCTCCCTTCTGTTATGGTCTTCTGCAAGGTGTTATGCCTTTTTATGTGGCCAAAGTATTTTAGCTGTCGAACTTTGATCTCCCTCATTATTTCTCTTTTCATACCTAGATTTTCTAGGACCTCCTTATTTGTTTTCATCTCTTTTCATGAGATACGCCCCATTCTTCTATATATCCACATTTCAAGAGCCTCAATTCTTTCTTCCAAATGCTTATTCATCGTCCATGTTTCCGCAACATACAGAAATGCAGGATATATATAACACTTTATGATTCTCAGTTTTAATTTGTGAGATAACTGTTTAGATGTCAGTATATGTTTCATGTTGTTGAATGTAGCTTTGGCCATTCCTATTCTCTTCTTGATTTCTGTTTCACATCTGCCATCTTCTGTTATTATATGACCAAGATATACGTAGCTCTTGACTTGTTCCAGGATTTTCCCATTTACGCTTATCTTTAATGTGGGTTTATCGTCTGTTTTGCTAATTATCATAGTTTTTGTTTTCTCAATATTAATGTCGAGTCCATATTCATGACTTACACTGTTTACTTGCTTCACTAGTTCTTGTAACTCACTGTTCGCTTTCAGCTAACAACACGGTATCATCATCATATCTAAGGTTGTTTATTGACCTTCCACTGATGTTCAGTCCTGGTATTTCCTGTATCTGTTTGAAAATTTTTTCGGTGTATAAATTAAATAGGCAGGGGGACAGCACACAACCTCTGACACCTCTTTTTATGTCTATGTATGGTGAATAATTCCTTCCAGATCTTACTGTGGCAGTTTGCTCCCAATAAAGGTTATTGAGTATTCTTATATCTTTTCCATCAATACCTATGTCTTCGAGGCATTCAATTATTTTCTCATGATGGACTATGTCAAAAGCCTTCTTATAGTCAATGAAGCACATGTACATACTTTTTTGGACCTCTGTATATTTTTCTGCTAATATTCTTAGGCAAAATATTGCCTCTCTTGTTCCACTGTTCCGTCTAAAACCAAACTGTTCTTCTTGGATTTCGCTGTCTACCTTACTTTTTATTCTTTCCTGTATGATTTTGAGCAGTATCTTAATTGCATGACTTATCAGGCTGATTGTTCTGAAGTCTGAACATTCTGTTGCATTTGGTTTTTTGGGCAATGTTATAAAAACTGATGTTTTCATGTCGTGTGGTATATATCCTGTAT
The DNA here is from genome assembly GCA_024509875.1 of Oreohelix idahoensis. Taxonomy (NCBI): domain Eukaryota; kingdom Metazoa; phylum Mollusca; class Gastropoda; order Stylommatophora; family Oreohelicidae; genus Oreohelix; species Oreohelix idahoensis. The sequence goes on along the minus strand of JAMPIV010009989.1, from coordinate 359,025 downwards.
TGTATATATCATTGCATATTTCTGTGATTGTATCTATACCAAAGCTCTCCAAGGGGGGGTAGTACTAGATATTTAATAAACTTGGTATAGCACTTTATGAGGTGGGAGTGTCCAGTTTTCTTGTTGGTTGCCTTTGCTTCCTTTAACTCAAGAGCAGAACCCATTTTCAGCTAGGTAGGCAGGATTGTGACGCTACAAAGGTTTCGATCCCTGACCACGGTCACTTCGCTGCGAGAGGAAAGCGTTCTAACCGCGTAGCCAATCGTCGCTCAATAAGAAGAGAGGAGACTAAAAAGAACAAAAACCAAAACAAAACAAAACAACCAACAAAATAAAAAAGATACAAGATGAAAGAAGGCACAGGCATAAAAAGCAAGGAATGAAAAGAAATCTAAAAGGAAGCAATCAGTTTCGAATTTTGAGTTCTTTTTTAACAGAATGAAAGAAATTTGTGAAAGAAATATTTCTGACAAAACACCAACCAATCGTTGAATATCGCGTGTGGTATTCGCGGATTGCTTTGGGGGGAGTAAGCATTGATAACGAAATGGACAAAAAAATCACTTGGAAACATTTTCCAAGGGAAATCACAGCAATCTCCTGTCGTTAATGCCAACAAATATGCAATCATTCCACGGATGTGGTGTTTAAGATGGCTTAAAGAACTTAACATTTTTTAGTTTGAAGCAACACGACCACCAGTCAAAACCAGCCACAACGGAGATCACGTGAGATACAAGATTCCGATGTAGTTGAGAAATCTAATTTTCAGTTTTCACGGACAAAATTCTGCATTTTTGGCACAGAATAAATTTGACAAAACAAAAAAATATGTTATGTAATGGAAAACATTTAATATAAAACCCCATCTCCCCAAGCTGTATGTGAATAAATAAATATATACAAGTATATAACGTGTTTGTTGTGTCTGAAGCACTTTTTTTTAACCTGTCTATATTGTCCTTGTTGTCTACTTGTAACTGTGGCTGCCGAAGGGTGACACACGGAAACGTCCCGTGTTTCCTGTGTACCGTTAATTTGTAAAACTCATTAAATACCGTTTTATTTGTTAATATACTCGTAAATATTCACCTCCCCAAGCTGTAAGGCTAGTGCATAGAGGCTTCTACTCCTGTCGCCTCTCCGATACGTTTCTCAGGTCGTCTTCAAGTGTATGCGCCAATATCATCATCTTCATCGTCGTCATGATCATCTTTATCGTCGTCATGATCATCTTCATCGTCGTCATGATCATCTTCATCGTCGTCATGATCATCTTCATCGTCGTCATGATCATCTTCATCGTCGTCATGATCATCTTCATCGTCATCATGATCATCTTCATCGTCGTCATCATTATCATCATCATCATTTCCGTCCCGTGTAGTTTCCGGGGGTCTCTAAATAAACGAAGAACGACTAATACAAACTGACGTAGGGGAGTAAAGTGTTAGAAACTTCAATACATCTGGTCCAGCTTTACCATGTTAGGTGATAAGTTTTCTTCCTCGCTGCTGTTACCTTCCCTAACTCACGAGTAAACTCATTACCCTTTTGCAGCTGGTTATGGTGAATTATCATTTTCCTTTGCACTCCTTATGGGGCATGGAGCCACCACTAAAGTTGTTCCCGCAGGAAGGCTGTACAAAGCAGTTACCTAGTCTTACAGTGGTGGTTATCCCGGCACTTTGTTTTACGTGATGACGTTGCCAGCCGCATGTAAAACTTCATAATAGTCGCCTTTTACAACATGACTAATGGTGCAATATTCCTATTCTTTATTTGTCTAGCTCTAATGTATCGATCTATTGTAATAGGAAGCTTGTGTGTCAGAAATCCGGTATCAAAAATTTACATAAGGTAAATTTAACGGACTTATATTTTAAATCAAAGGGCGAAAATCAATGACATATTATTTATTACCAAAGGGCGACTATCCATCAACAGGAGTGTTTTACGCCCCCTTGGAACATAGTAGTCGCATTTTACAACATGCCTAATGGTGCAGTAATCCCACTCTTTATTTGCCTAGCTCCAATGTATCGATCGTTAATCGTGTGTTATCTCTTTCGTCATCATATTTCTTAGCGTTTTCATCTACGTAGATACCTATGGCTTAGAAAACGTTAGAAGAAACAATGGAGGTCCTTGAAATGTGAATATAGAGAACAAATTACACAAATGGTATCTCATAGAAACACAAGAAATTAAATAAAGAAATCATAGACGCCTGAGAACTGGTGACTTCGGATTACTGGGAAATCTCTATCGCCTCGGGATATCTCAAACATGTGGAACTGGAATCAAGATCCCTTGAACATTTCTCACCAAAAACTGCCCAACTCATGATGACCAACCACGTCTGACCTGGTCTGGGGGTGCTTAGCTCAATCAGAAGCTATGGAGCTGCCGCGCTGACCTGGAAAAGACTGAAGACTTGGTCCTGGCTACAGGCCTGCAGATTTAGCATGGCTACAAACTGAACGTAGACAAAGAAGATAGGCAGATTATACCTCTAAAAAAAAAGAATTATGGTGAGGCAAAGAAGTTACAAACATGATTAAACTGTTTTGTTTGTTTATATTGATAGTCTGTTTTTGACGACGTGATACTGCTGTCTTTACTATTACAGTTCCCGAGAAGCCTTATTTGATCACGGATGTTAAGAAATAATCGTCATATTCTTCCTCGATTCAGCGCCCTATTGTCACTAAGTGGTTAGAGTGATTCCCTCTCACGGCAAATTTACCGGAATCGAAGTATGGCAGCATCACACCCCAGTCTACCTAGTTGTAAATAAGTACGAGATAGTACTGTTGAGTTGGGGAAGGCAATTGCAGAGAGGAAAGCAACCGGTTACCCCACTTAATAAAGCTGGACTTAGTACAGTGAAGTCGTTAATACTTCTCTCTCCTACGGCAGTATGTTTTATGGGCTCATCTTTTTATTATTACACGCTTTTATTTAACTTCCTTTGTATGTCACTTTCATGTTATTTTCAAACCTTGCAATCAATTGTTCAATCACTTCCAGATGAGCAATAGCTCTGAAACAACTTAGCATAGTTGTGTATTGTCGATGACAATACAGTAATCGGTCAATTATTTAATAATTTAATATTGTAATTACGACATTATGAGTAATTAAAGTTTTTCGTAAAGAAATGTAAACAAGTCAGGGTCATAATCAAGTTAATTAAACATTCAAGAGTACGTGGTGTGCTTTATTTTTTTCTATGCGTAAAACAGGGCAGTACTCAAACAAGTGTCTAGTTAAATCATGGGAAACAATCCAAATTATAAAATTATGAATCAAGGAAAAGTCGAGTTCGATCTTCTCTAGATGGCCTTCAAATTGAAGAAATTGATTGCACCAAATTAACAGGCACAAAGCCATGTAATATTGACGCTCTAAAAGAAATAGATCGCTTAAGAAATTTTAGACCAGAATTACAATAAGTAAAAATATTGCTTATTATTTTTCTAACACTAAAAAGAAGAAAATAACAAGTATAAAAAAAATATTTTACACACAGGCTTTTAATGCACTAAAAATTCAAAAATAATTTTTCAAGCAGTTTATAGCTTGCAGTAATAAAAATGCAACATCAAATTGACAAAAAGCGTGGGGCGCTGATTCTGCATGAAATTAACTTCTGCTTTATACTTCATTAGACACTTGTGGATAAAATATATGATAAGCGCTTAAGCGCCCCACGCTTTTTGTCAATTTAATGTTACATTTTTTGACTGCACGCAATAAACTCCTTTAAAAAGTTATTTTTGGGTTTTTAGTGCATTAAAAGCCTGTGTTTAAAATATGTTTTAAAAATACTTTTTATGATTCCCTTGATCAGGGTCTATATCAGGGGTTCTCAACTTTGTTTTGCTAAAGGCCCCCTCCTGAGACGCATTTACCTGTATAGGCCCCCTAATTGTCACTGTTAGCTGGAAAAAAGCCACTTTACCATCTTGCTGTAGCCCCCTGGAAATATGGCACGGCCCCTTGGGGGGGGGGGGGTCATACGGGTCACGTAGAGAATAACTGGTCTATATAACCCAAACTGAAGACATAAGTATCCAAGGAAACGAAGTATATAATTTTCTTCTCCGAGAAATGATATGGAAATCAAAATAAATCGCTCACAAAAATAAAATAAAAATGTTAAAGATCCCGTTACCAAGTTTCAGAGCTATTGCTCATCTGGAAGTGATTGAAAAATCGTTTGCAAGATTTGAAAGTGACATGAAAGTGACATATTGGGAAAATGGTGTTAGGCCGATATTTTCTTGACCTTCGGCACATTAGGGGTGATGTGGTCAGCACCATGCCGGCCGCCTTAACCTTCCCAGAGTTGTTCTGGTACCCATTTCATGAGGCTGGGTTGACCCCTGAGCCGTTTGTGGTCTAAAAAATCCCAACTCAGCTGGGGATTGAACCATGGACCCACCGAGCTGGGAAGCTAGTGCACTAACCACTGCGCTAAAGCGGCTCCTACACAAAAATAAGAATCAACTCAAATATCTAGACCCTTGTATTCAGAGGCGCCCCAAATGACTTTGGCACCCACGGCGGATTCTACCTTTTGCACCATCCCCTCATAAAGAAATACACATGCAAGTATATTTTAAACAGTAAGTACTTTCATAATAGTGTCCGACAGAACACTCGTGTTGGCTGTCACCCGGGGCGGACCACCCCACTCGCACCCCCCCCCCCAACTTAGTACGCCACTGCTTGTATTTGTTTTTCTCTGAAACTTGGAGGAAATCAAAAACGACAACCGAGAGGTTAAAGACTTGAATAAACGAGAGGGACCCAAAGATGCAGCAATAGAGAATGCAGTCAACGATCCATAGCTTGACTGCTTGCGTCAGGGTCAGCGAACCAGAGCTGACCAAGACCCTACTCCACCTCCACGTGGTGGTCCTGGAAACAGGCTGCATCACTGCAGTCTGGCTGAGAGAGTAAGGATCGAAGAGGGAAGGCAAACCCAGTCCCAAAAAATGCCGTGCTGAAGTTGGATGTGTCGGCCGAAAGGCGCAGATATCGTAGCTCCGGTGTAAACAGACACAACGCAACCAACGTCCTTTTCAGGACGAACGAGGCAGAAGAGAAAGAAGAATAAACGAGTGTTTTTTTCTGGAATAGAAGGATTGAAACGGTACGACAAGGTCATTAATGTGGAACTCATTGCACGAGCCAGACAAGTGACCGTGGAACTCATTGCAAGAACCAGACAAGTGACAGTGGAACACAAAATGATAAGAAGACTCAGGTGTTGTATAAGAGGCACATTCAGGAAACTTGTTGATAGCGTTGCAGGACAGTCTCTAGCATAAGGGAAGTAGATTGAAACCAAAAAAAAAAAAAAAAAAAATACATAGAGAAAAGAACGAGATACAGACATGAAAGGGATAGAAGACGGAAAATAATTAAACAGATGGCACAGGCATGATTCTGTTGAAGGCATATAATTCTCGGTGATCTGAAATGCAGTGAATGATAAATAAGTCTCTATCTTTCTCTCTATGGTATTGGGTTTAAACCTTGCCAGATTATATGCAGAGGTCTTCGAGTTCGCTTTACAAATTATTCAAATGCCGTATTATGAATATAGTATTTGTGGACGATTTCTATTTTTTAAGAGGTCAACGGCGACCCAGTGCAAACAGCAGGACAGCCAGATTTCGGATAGCAAAGCATGGGTTAAAAAACGCCTGCATTGTGAGTGTATACGGCGCGACAGACATTCTGACTCCTAGGTCCGAATACATTCTCATGCTGTCTCCTTTTCATCGCATTTGCACCTCTTGGAATTCATGTCTTTGTTGCGGAATGCAAAACATGTTAACACGGTGGTTGCAGATTAATATTTTTCCATTATTCTGAAGGGAATACATTATTTTCTTTTCGAATAGGCCATCGAAATAAATGATCCACAGTTTGCGCACATGAATGCGTACATTCATCCGGGGCGTTCTTATAGACTCCGCAGCTTTTGTCCTGTTTGGGAACTGTTCGCGGAGTATACCTGTGGCATTCTTTGTTAAGTTTGTAAGCAGATTTCTGCATTGTTGGAGATCTCCACGGTGTCTGGATAGGGAAAAGCGGTTAGACATGACATCCTTACATTCAGAATGGAACTGTGAGCACAACACATGACGGTGTTTTTAACAGATAGCGTGATTCTAAATATATATATGTTCTCTATCCATGCTCTAAGAATACATTTAGCTCATTTTAGATCTATACACATAATAACTCTAATTTTTTGAATATATATACAGGTAATAACTACTTTTTTCAAGATCTAAACATGTAGTAACTACATTTTCCAAAGATTTGTGCATGTAATCACAATTTTTTCTGAAGATCTATATACGTAATAACTATTTTTTTAAAGATCTAAGAAATAACTCTTGTTTTTTTAAATCAACACATGTAATAACATTTTTTTCTTGATCTGTACATGTAATAACTACATTTTCAAGATTATACACGTAATAACTATTTGTTTTTAAATCTACACACGTAATAACTTCAAGGAAAGGAAATATCAAACCTGTCCTCTTTCCACACAACCTGCCTAAGGGAAGTTCTTCGAATTTTCTGACCAAACACCATCACCAACCAAGAACTGCTAACTCGGAGCCACCAAGAAAACTTGCGCAGCATCATAGCGGGTAGACGCTGGAATTGGTTTGGCCATTTCCTCAGAAGAGACCTTGACACTATCGCCAGAACTGTATAAACATTTATAACACATAAGGAAGGGAAACCCGAGGCCTGTAAACAGTAAATAAATATTAGATAAACATAAAGGTATGTTTGCAGGCACTCGTAAGAAATAAAGAAGTAGAACACTAGACAACAGAAAAACAACAGACGTGAATGGCTTACCCAGGACTCGAACCCAGGACCTTCCGTGCGACAACCCCGCCTAGCTATGCAAGCGAACAACACTCCCAGACCTAAGGGTCTTTTATGTTTGGACATGCGCCCTAATATAACCGACTAGGTTGAACGGGACGCGCCTCGCCAAAACGAGGCAAACCTTTATTAAAAAAAAAAAAAACTATCCTCCCTGCCATCTAGGCATCACCAAAAAATGATGCTTCGATGACGGGTCATCAGTCAGAACTGCCGTGCTTTTGGAATCCAAAAGGAAACCGAAAGCAAGGACTGCAAAAAGCCACCTGGCGGAGAACTGTGGTGACAGAATTGTTAAGCATGAACCAGAGCTAGGGCATCACACGAAGAATGACTGTTGACCCAGCAAAGTAGTTTGTTGCTGCCTTACAAGACGCCAATAAGCGTGATGGTCACTGATCGCTTTGTTAGTCAGTGGCCACGGACCACAGAAGAAAGAATAACTATTTTACTGAAAATCTATACATGTTGCAACTATTTTGTTTCAATATCTATACACGCTATAAAAAATTTTCTATACACTTAATAATTATTGCTGTCAAGATATGTGCACGTAGTAACTATTGTTTAAAAGATATATACACGTAATAACTATTGTTTTCAATCTCTATACACGTAATAACTTTTTTTGGAGTCCACTCAAGATCTACTCACGTGATAAGGGTGGATTTACGCTGACTTCAATTACCACCCCTATCGAAACCAGTAAAATTATAGTTGTAGATGTAGGGTGTCTTATCTGGTTTTGTGTTGTTGTTGTTGCTGTGTATGGTAGTGATGTAGTTCACAGAGTTACAGCACGTAGGGTACGACATGTGAAGTCACAAATGGGTAAACCGCTCTGGACGTTTTTTCATCATTTATTTTGACGTCACAGGTACAAGAACGTACATCCAGTTCACAATAGAGCGAAGTCATGACATTCACAAACATCAGCTTACATAGTTTATCAATGCATTTGGCATATTCTAAAGATGATGATATGGCGCCAAGGTATTATATGGTTGGCTCCAAATACAAAAGTACATCAACAAAAAATCCTCCTACTGTTCAGATGTGCTAAACGAGTCAAATCATAAATCGCACGAGGATGGCATTCCAGGAGTGCAGGTCAAACTGACCTTTACAGGCATTCCTAAGTCTAACCTTGACGTAGGCATAATCGCTGACACACAGCGACGTTCATAGAACAACGAACTGTCCTTCGGGCTGAGTATGACCCGTTTACATATAGATCTCAGGTATGAAGATACCTGGGGCGTGACATCTATTAGAAGAACCTTCCTTTCTGTAATGCATACGTGAGCAGAGATCGACCATTGTCAAACATAAGTAAAGTTACAGATTGGATGTAAATGAGGCATTACCTTCGTTCTAATATCCACACCACAGAAAACATAAGCCTCCAGGCGTTTTAGAATACTCAAGGGAAGAACCTTGTAAGCTAACTATCTCACAATAAGGCTCCTAATCCCTAACAAAATCACAGAGACGCCAAAACGCGTCCTTTCTGCTTCACAGCTTTACATCGTCTCCCAAGATAAAGAAACTTCCCAGACGCCCCGCGTCCGGACATGCGCAGAACTTATACACTTGAAATAGCGATCAAACAAGACGATCTAGGAACATTCCAGATAAGATTTAACTAGATCGAGCCTTATTTGGACATGAACAGAGACCTCAACACAGGTTTCAGACATTCCAACAACAGTTGACCGATACTACCAAATAATGAGAATGGTCACACTTCGTTAATAAAAATATGGACCGACCGTGTCTCGACACAAGAGGAGGTAACATCATATTAAATGATAATCTCAATTATCCAGAGTTATGTAGCTTTGACCGAAACAAATTAAAGTGTACGTTTCAGTCAATCTAATTACACAATGTCTTTAGCAAAAAATGATCATACAACGACTTTAGGAAAAATGAAGATCTGTGCGTAACATTACCGCACCCTCCCGGGAAAAAAAATGAAACATTTTTTTTGAATCCTGGAGCCGGGAAAAACCCTAGGCTCCTAACGCACGTATAATGCGCGGATATATTGCCTAAAAATGAGGCTTGCTCGACGCATGGAGCGAAACTGAGAAACAAAAATTTACCTAAGTATACGCGTATATATTCCAGGAAGGTGCCACCAACACATGCCATAGTGATGGCAATATCATAATGAAATTCAAATTATACTCATACAAATCTATGAAATTAAATATATTATCATAGTATTATACAATGAAGTGTTGTGCAAACAGCGGTGTAATATACCAATCTACCGCAATATAATATTACACATATTCAAACAAATAGTACATTAAATAATGCATTATTAATCATTACTAATACATGTGCTGTTCCTCGTAGACATAAATACAATCGATACAAGAAGATGTGGACATCATCCGCTCCAACCTAGGACAGGACTTGATAACTTCAAAGTTGCACAATGTACAAAATCTCGCAGACTTCAATGATGTGCTGCGAAAATATCAATAACACAAATCTTTAAGACAAATGTTAAATCTCTTAATACAATCATTAAAATATAATAACTAAATGTGGCCATGTGATCTTTTGGCCCGTATATCGCTAACTAAGCCTTCTTCTGTTATGCTCAAATTGGTAACAGAAAAAAAAAGAAAATTACATGATACAACGTTATAAATTCCCAAAAAGTGAGAAAATATGTGCTAATATGTCATTATAGTATTGAATTGTATATCAGGAAATATATATGACAGAAGAATTATGTGGAATCGTGTGGGCACCTGGACAGAATGTCTGCCATCACATTATCCGAACCACGGATAGCTCGCACCGTGAAATGAAATGGTTGAAGAGCTATGGCATATCGAGTAGACCTCGAGCTCTTCAAGTTTTTGCTCTGAATAGCAGTAAGAGCTTTCTGGTCGGTTTCCACAATGAAATGTGCGCCTAGAAGAAATCTTTGTAACTTCAGAATAGACCATACCATAGCTAATAATTCACGGTCTAAAACCGAGTAATTCTTTTCTGCAGCATTTAATTTCCTAGAGATATACATCACTGGGTGCAGAGTATCAGAATACTCCTGCATAAGTGCTGCCCCAATCCCAGTTGACGAGGCGTCACTTCGAAGAACAAAAGTCTTCTCAATAGTAGGTAAACCTAAGGATAGGTGGAGATGAAAATAGAGTTTTAACCTGGTCCAATGAGGATTGACATTATTGAGACCAGAGGATCAGATTAGGCGATCCTTTCTTCAATAAAGTAGAAAGCGGTGCCATAATGGAGGACAGATTCAGAATGAATCGTCCGTAAAATTGGATCAAACCTAAGAGACTACGCACTTGTTTCTTCGTCTTAGGGACAGAAATGTTAAGTATTTTTGAAACATTGTGGTCCTCTGTCTTTAAAAGACCATGACCGACACGATGACCCAGGAAAGAAATCTCACTAAATCCTATAAAGGCTTTAGAGGGTTTTGCAGTCAAGTTATACTCGCGAAGAGTAGACAGCAATTCGTATAAACCCAAATAGTGATCTTCCCAGGAATCACGGAATAGACAGATATCGTCTAAGTATGCTATGACATCTGTACGATATGCGAGAATTCGCCGCATCATGCGTACGAATGTAGCAGGGGCGTTCATAAGACCGAAAGGCATGAAATTCCATTGGAATAAACCCCTAGGTGTAGAAAACGCTGTAAAAGGTTTGGCACGTTCAGTTAAAGGAACTTGCCAATAACCTTTAGACAAGTCTAGTTTGGTAAAGAACCTAGAATTAGAAAGTTTATTTAGTAGCTCTTCCAATGAAGGCATAGGTTCAGCATCGAACTTCGTAACTTGGTTCAATTTGCGATAATCTACGCAAATGCGAATGTTATTATCCTTCTTTCGAACAATAACCATAGACGAAGAGTATGGTGAAGTAGATGGTTCGATTATTTCCAACCGTATCATCTCATCCAATTCTTTCTCGACTTGTGACTGAAAGTGGATAGGTATTGGATAGGGTCTGACTCTGATAGGATTATGGTCAGTAAGCACTATGTCATGTTCGATGACATGTGTGTGTCACGGGATGTCTGTAAGGACATCCTGAAATGTTTGCAACATCGAAGAAACTTGTCGATGTTCCTCAGCGGAAAGATTAGGAGAAACGGTAACGTTTTTCCAAGATTCCGTAGAATGAAGTGGGACCATAGGAAGCGGAAGATTGACATCAGAAAAAGTAGTTTCCTCATCCTGTATAACTGACAGGGATGAGTAGTGACCATGAGGTACTGGAGAATTGTCCGTTGCCTGGAAAATAGGCTGCAAATAGTCAGGTCTTTCATGAAATTCCGTGAGCATATTTATGTGGAAAGTTTTATGTTTCCCATCAATATCGACAACATAGTCGACATCGGAAATTTTAGCGACTATTGCATACGGACCTTTCCATGCAATAAGAAGTCTGTTCTCCCTTGACGGAAGAAGAACGAATGCTTTGTCACCTGGACAAAGTTGTCGTAGACATCTATGTTTATTTGCAAACTGCCTTGCCTTTTCTTTAACAAATTCGGATGAAGAAGTTGCTAGTTTGCATGCCTCGATGATCTTTTGCCTAAGAGCAATGACATACTCATAAAAAGATTGAGTCTCATCGCTAATATTATCGGCAGTGATAAGATCGTGTAGTAAAGACATAGGACCGCGCGGTTGCGCGCCAAAGACAAGTTCAAAAGGAGAAAATCCTGTGTGTTCATTGGGGACCTCTCTATAAGCAAAGAGAGCCGCGGGTAAAACCCTGTCCCAATCCTGAGGATGATCCTCAGTTATCTTCCCAAGTAAAGTTTTTAGAGTCCTATTCAAACGCTCAACTAACCCATTAGACATTGGGTGATAGATACTGCTGAGAGACCTTTTAATATGTAGCATAGACATTACCTGTGACATAGTGTCTGATATAAGTTGAGTGCCATGGTCTGACAATATTTCTCTGGGGAAACCCAAGCGAGAAAATATCAGCCAAAGAGCGTCTGCGATATCAGCAGTTGAGATGCTCTTGAGAGGTATAGCCTCTGGCCAACGTGTGCACATATCGACACATGTAAGGATAAATTGATGTCCTCTGGCCGACTTAATCCTAAAAGGACCGATAATATATATTGCCATTTTTTGAAAAGGGCGAATAGGAATGTCAGCAGCCTGGATAGGCGCAGCATGTCGTGGTCCTTTAGATTTGACCTATTGACATACTTTGCAAGAACGACAGTAAATTTGTATGTCCTTGCTCACAAATGGCCAAAAGAAAGCCGCAAGAACCCTCGACTTTGTACGGGAAAAACCCATATGTCCAGCACATTGCGAGTCATGAGCATGTTGCAATATTTGCAATCTCATACTCTTAGGCACAAGAATTTGATTTGAGAATGAGTGGACGTAGACGAGTCTTGTACCATACGCACAAGTACGCCGTTCTTCATAGAAATCCAAGACTTTCTATTAGTATTCTGATTTGGATCACCTTTTTTTGCTAGAATGAAAAATTTTTGTAAAGAAGGATCTTCTTCTTGCAATTTTATAAATGAGTCACGTGAAATAATCAAGTGACCATCTTGGCTATCTACTTCCTCATTATTAGTTAATGAAGTTTGAGGTGGATCCAGAGCATGTGCTCTTGTGACCACCGCATTGGTAGCTTCTATGTTTTGCTCTTCCCAAACAGCAATTTGCTGTGGGGTACATTCCCTAACTCCGTGAATACGACCAATAATAAGGTCCGCAATAGGGTTTGGAAGAAGACACGCGTGGACATCTCCCGTAAAGAAAGGAGTAGCAATATGTATTATGGCAGTAGGATACTTTTCCAAAGTGCCACCAAATGTGACACATTTGATGACCTTTCCTGTAGCACAGGATGGATTTACTAGAGATTGCCTAACACCAACAGTAGTACATCCAGAATCAAACAAAATTGAGACTGGATTACTATTTACAAGACCCTTATGTAGTATAAGAGAACCTCTCCCGTCATGCGCAACATTAGCAGGAAGAGCTGGAAGAGGATGACCACAGCTTAAAGTAGTTACGGTAGTTGGTTCGAACAAAGTACTGCATTGGGGACATTTATTTGCTCTACCAAAGTCAAAAGAAGAACATCCTATAGCATTAGGGTTTTTATTATCATTAACCTGTGTATCTGCCCCCTGAGATTCTTGTTGTACCGAGTTTGTCTGTTGATATCTCTTTCTCTTATGAAGAGATCTACCGCGACCATTATTGCCTCTGAAATTATCATTATTTTCTCTCCTGTAATTGTTATCATGGTTAGTGTTCCAGCTTCCATAATTGTCATTATCATCTCTATATTGATTTGAAAATCTAGTAGATTGATTTTGAGGTCTACGCGAAAAATAGCTACCTCTATACTGACTACCTTTGCGGAAATGTCTAAAATTATTAGATCCATAATAACGAGGAGTGTCAGCTTGTCTCCAGTTATTCGAAGAAGAATCACCATGTGATTGATTGCTATGATTTTGATCATCATTACGGTTGCTCTTTCTATTAATATTATGTTGAGTACCTTGAAACTTACGTTTGAAGTTTTGGCCATAAGGTGCTGCCGAAGCAACTGGCATACCTTCTTTTACTCTAGAGTTGCTAACGGTTACGTTAGGGTGCGCAGTCACATACTGGCAACAGTATTCTTCCATTTCTTTTATGTTTTTAGGCTTACGCTCATGAAGAAAGGAAAGAAAAGATTCATTTACAGAAGACATAACTTTGTCTCTAAGTAGTAAGTCCAGAAGAGCTTCATATGTATTTTCTGTCTTAGACAGCTCAACCCATCGTGTAAAAGTAAGACGTATCCTTGATATGAATTCAGAGAATTCCACTCCAGTTTCTGGCAACATATTTTTAAATTGAAGACGATAGCCGTCTTCGTTGAGTTGGTATTTTTTTAACAAGACTGCTCTGACAACCTCATAGTTGTTCTTGTCAGGCACATCTACCATGCTTAACATAGTCAAAGCATCACCTCTAAGTATTTTAGACAAATGATAAACATAAAGTGATTTATCTATGTTATGCACTTTACATGAACTTTCAAATCTGTCTAGATAAAATGTTATATCATAAATGGAAGCATTGAATGCTGGTAGATTAAGCTTGAAATTACTAGCATTAGTCTTATCAGAAGATGATACCTTATTTGGATCATTAGCATTACTAGTGTTCAACAATTTCATCTTTTCTAACTCTAAAGCTAAGAGTTTTTCTTCATGCTCCATTTTTGCTTTTCTCTCATCAGCCTCTCTTTGTAACCTTCTTTCTTCAGCCTCTCTTTGTAACTTTTTCTCTTCAGCCTCAGCCTCTCTTTGTAACTTTTTCTCTTCAGCCTCAGCCTGAAGTCTCTTATTTTCCATCTCTATTTCTAGTCTTTTATTTTCAGCCTCTTTTTCAAGTCTTTTATTTTCAGCCTCTATTTCTCTTTCAAGTTTTTTCTCTTCAGATTTTGCTTCTGCTTCTCTTTTTTGTTTTTCCATTTCCATTTGGAATATCTTTTCCTCCACCTGCATCTGCAATTTCTTTTGTTCAGCTTCCATTTCCATTTTTTTCTCTTCCATCTTTAATGCTTTATCATACTGAGTAGTCGCATATTCTTCCAATTTATCACCAGTCTTACCAAGGGCTTTCCCTTGTTCAATAAAGTAATCAAGTGTAGACATGATGTCTAATATTATAAGTCCTAAACCTGAAATAATTAATTAAATTATCTCAAGATTAATAGTGACAAGACTTAAATAAGTACTTGTATAATTCCAATGTTCACTCCAATCTTTGTGGGAAACAAGTCTTTGACAAAGAACTTGTATTATGCAATGTATAATAATACCACAAGTCACTTCTTAATCATAAGGCACTACACATCCAATAGTGCATAACCACATTATCATCAGTTATTTATCATAACTGCACTACAATAGTGCATAAGCAAAAACCACCAGTTAGTTATGATAAGTGCACTATAAATCAATTGTGCATGAGCAAATATGTAACAATAGTGAAAGCTAATTACTCAAGAACTATGTAACCTATAACAAGGAACAAAGACAATGTAAACAATAACAAAGATCAAAGTCAATGTAAACAACAACAAAGATCAAAGTCAATGTAAACAATAACAAAGATCAAAGTCAATGTAAACAACAACAAGATCAAAGTCAATATAAACAACAACAAAGATCAAAGTCAATACGAAAACATTCGCATAAGTCAACTAAGTAAATAGCAGAATTAAAAGGAACATATCACAAAGAATGTGATGACAAAATGCGAAGAATGTACACAAACAAATGACGTCACAATGTATAAACAAAAATGGTGTATAGAACTGAATAATAGAAAAGGGGAGACCTACAAATACAAAGAAATGAAATCGGAAGTAAAAAAGAGAAAAAAAATATTACAAAAAACAACGAAAATAAAGCACAACTCGTCACAACTAAACAAATATAGCAACGTTTGTCGCTAGCAAATTTCACAATAGGAAATTTGCACAGTCCCTAAAGAAAACGCTAACAGTAGAAACCTCTGTGACGTGGTATCTTCTACTGAAAGACACCACCCAACCGAAACCCGTTGAAATATAAACATATAAATATACAAATAACATATAACATATAAACATGTAGCATTTAAACAGATAGAAAAGTGTGAGAGACAGAAGGCTCAGTTAGAACATAAGGGCACAGTTCACATACAAGACAGGCCACTTAACTTCTATGTGTCCAAACGTCAGCACGGTGCAGAGCAGGTTGAGATCAGCATTCTGAGGATAATGATCCAACGTTGATCAACATCTTGCTCCTATAGACAGCCATGACGCAGGAAAATGAGCTTCTGATACCGGAACAGTTGTTACGGCACTTGTCCTTCTTCCTTACCGATCAGGAAATCGATTCGCTCGGTACTTGTCCTTCTCTCGTAGGAAAACTGCAATTCTGCCGAGCAGCGCCGGGTAGTTTCAAAATATTACCAACTGTCAGTAACGCCGGGTACTTTCAAAAAATTTCATGGAAGGTAGTAGTTGAAGCTGTAATGTTGTCTTGTAGTCTGATGATGATGTCTGGGTTTGTTGACCCCCTTGAGAGCTTGTACCAGAATAAACCAACTTTTGGCCACCATGAAATGATAAGGGTGGATTTAGGCTGACTTCAATTACCACCCCTATCGACACCAGTAAAATTATAGTTGTAGATGTAGGGTGTCTTATCTGGTTTTGTGTTGTTGTTGTTGCTGTGTATGGTAGTGATGTAGTTCACAGAGTTACAGCACGTAGGGTACGACATGTGAAGTCATAAATGGGTAAACCGCTCTGGACGTTTTTTCATCATTTATTTTGACGTCACAGGTACAAGAACGTACATCCAGTTCACAATAGAGCGAAGTCATGACATTCACAAACATCAGCTTACATAGTTTATCAATGCATTTGGCATATTCTAAAGATGATGCTATGGCGCCAAGGTATTATATGGTTGGCTCCAAATACAAAAGTACATCAACAAAAAATCCTCCTACTGTTCAGATGTGCTAAACGAGTCAAATCATAAATCGCACGAGGATGGCATTCCAGGAGTGCAGGTCAAACTGACCTTTACAGGCATTCCTAAGTCTAACCTTGACGTAGACATAATCGCTGACACACAGCGACGTTCATAGAACAAAGAACTGTCCCTCGGGCTGAGTATGACCCGTTTACATATAGATCTCAGGTATGAAGATACCTGGGGCGTGACATCTATTAGAAGAACCTTCCTTTCTGTAATGCATACGTGAGCAGAGATCGACCATTGTCAAACATAAGTAAAGTTACAGATTGGATGTAAATGAGGCATTACCTTCGTTCGAAAATCCACACCACAGAAAACATACGCCTCCAGGCGTTTTAGAATACTCAAGGGAAGGACCTTGTAAGCTAACTATCTCACAATAAGGCTCCTAATCCCTAACAAAATCACAGAGACGCCAAATTGTTTTTTTTTTTTTTTTAAAAACCTTTATTTGGTCAATATATTTACAACATTGATAGTATTTACAACAATTGAAATTTAAAATAGTCATTACAAAGGACATAATTTAAAGTTAATAAACCCGGTACAAACTAAATATTGCGAAACACAAAAACAATATTATTTAGTTAATACCCAAAAAAAAAAACAAATGCAAAATATTACACAAATTCTAAAGTTAAATAAACCGGGTACAAATTAAAGTTATTACATTTCATAACCCTCCACTCCCAAAGGAGCATAGGCCTTCAACAAACACATGCCAAGTCCTCCTGTCACGTGCCATCATCTCAAGTTCTTTCCATGTTCTCCTCATCATTTTCACCTCTGTTTCCAACTCTCTTCTCCATGTACTTCTTGGTCTTCCTCTGCCTCTCTTGCCCTGGGGGTTCCAGAACAAGGACTGCCTTGTAATGCTATCAACAGGTTTCCTCAGTGTGTGTCCTATCCATCGCCATCGTCTTCTTCTCATCTCTTGTTCCACTGGCACTTGTCCAGTTCTTGTCATCAGTTCCACATTGGTAACCTTGTCATACCATTTTAATCCCTCTATTCTACGCAAGCACCCATTTATGAAAGTCTGTAGCTTTTTGGTTGTTGTCTTTGTTGTTCTCCATGTCTCAGAGCCATACAATAGGACTGACTTCACATTTGAGTTGAAGATTCTTATTTTCGTGTTGGATCCTATTTCTCTTGATCTCCATATATTTCCCAATGCAATGAAAGCTCCTCTTGCTTTTTGTATTCTTATTTTGATATCGCTGTCTGTCCCTCCAACTTTGTCTATATTACTGCCAAGATATGTGTATGATTCTACATCTTGTATTGGCGTTTCTTCAAGTTCAACCCTGTTTTCATTACCTGCATTTATTCTCATTATTTTTGTCTTTTCCCTGTGTATTTTCAGACCCAATTGCTGTGACCTCTCATCGAGTGTTTTCAATTTGTCCTGCATCTGATTACGGTTATGGGACAGGAGAGCCAAATCATCAGCAAAATCCAGATCATCCAACTGCTTAGTCAGAGTCCACTGGATTCCATTTCTGTTGTGTGTTGTCGATGATCTCATAACCCAATCTATTGCCAGCAAGAAAAGAAATGGAGACAAGAGGCATCCCTGTCGCACTCCTGTTCTTATCCCAAATGGTTCTGTAAGCTGTCCTTCATGAAGAACTCTGCACGTCATGTCTTCATAGGTTTTCTTTATTAAATTAATGATTTTCAGGGGAACTCCATAATGCCTCATCAACTTCCAAAGTGATTCTCTGTCCACACTGTCAAATGCTTTTTCGTAGTCCACAAATCCGATGTATAGTGGTGAATTCCATTCCAGACTTTGTTCAACTATTATTCTCAAAGTGGCTATCTGGTCTGTACATGATCTGTTTTGTCGAAAACCTGCTTGTTCATCTCTCAATTTCTTGTCTATGGACTCCTTTAATCTCTCAAGGATAATCCTGTTCAATACCTTTCCTGGCACTGATAGTAACATTATTCCTCTATAATTGCGAACAAATCAATTATTATTTGAGAAAATAAATTTAAATATTTCAATCTAAAAAAGAACAATGTGCAAAAAATATTACACAAAATCTAAAGTTAAAAGGCTAAGCACAAAAAAAAAAAAAAAAATATTAGGATACAAGTAATCACAACTGTTGGTGAGGGCATGGGAGTTACTAGGTGATTAATGGTACATTACAGTGACAATGACACCCTAACATGAGATGATATGCGATAAATGGTATTTACATTGCACAATATTACAAAAAGAGTATTTGTACACAAAGCTACTTGCTTTGTATTACCAACAAGGGTCTAAGTTATAATTTAACACAAAAAGAATGTTTTTAAATCTGTGTTGCTATGTCTTGTGTTATCTGTTCGTATATTTTTGTAAATACTGTACTGTCATAATGTCTATTGTTGTATACAGCTCTGTTCCTACATGTCCATACAAGGTATCTAAAGTCAGCTAACAAAGTCAGTTGTTTGTTCCCCTCTAAATTGTTCAGACATATTGCATAAAAAGGAGGTGGTGTCCCAAAAAAATGGGGTTGATTATTATTTAATTTACAAAAACTTGATAGCCTTAACCCAATATAATAGTGTGCCAGCGGGTATAGGCCCGGGCTCTTTATAACTTCCCCTATATATTTAATTCTTAAAGCTTTAATTTTAGTATTTATATCCTGTAGAGCTATCCCCCCTTTATTTTTAGGTTGTATTAAAGTAGCGTGTTTAATATTGTGCCAAGTGTTCCTAAAAATGAAGGCCCTAATTAGTTTATTTATTTCCGTTATAATCTTTTTAGGTACTATTTGTATATTTGCTGTATAAATTATTTTTGGCATAATAAAACAATTAACTATAATACTTCTTCCGAAAATGGTAGCCGTTTTATATTTGTAAATTTCTAGCATATTTTGAATTTTCTCTATTAATTTTGTCCATGTTTCTTTATTGGGGTCTTGAGGATTAAAAGAGAAGTTGATTCCATAAATTTTAATTTTATTCACTACCGTTAATTGAAAAGGGAAATCTGACCTATTGCTCCATTTACCTATTCCCATTATGCTAGATTTTTGAATATTTAGTTTGGATTCGCTAGCGTATCCAAACTCTGTGAAAACCTCTAAGATATTTTTTATAGAATCCTTTGTTGTTGGAAAGAATATCGTATCATCGGCGTAGGCCAGCAATTTTCTTTCCCCTGCACCGGGGACGAAAGTCCCCGTGATATTTGTGTCTTGTCTTATTCTTTCCTACACAGGTTCTAGCGTTATTACATATAACAAGGGCGACAGAGGGCACCCTTGCCTAACACTTCTCGTTAATTTGAATGCTTTAGTTAAACTATGATTAATCAATATTTTACTTTCAGGTTTTTTATATAGGATTTTTATCCATGATCTAAAGTATTTCCCTATATTATTAGCTTTGAGATTTTTATGTAAGAAGGCATGTGATACTCTATCAAATGCCTTTTCCTGGTCTAAAGATAATATGGCACTCTGGCACTGTCTATCATGTGTGTATGTAATCAGGTCTCTAATGAAATGTGTATGTCTGCTAATGTTTCTACCATGTACACTACATTGTTGGTCTGAATGTATTATTTTGTGCATGTGTGATTTAAGCTTCAGAGTAAGTGCCTTGGCTAGGATTTTGTAATCAGTATTTAAAAGGGAGATGGGCCTAAAATTCTTAATTGACTTTTTGTCATTACCGTCCTTGGGGATTAAAGTAATATAAGATTGATTCAAACTTTCTGGGAGTTCCCCTTTTAAATATGCTTCTTCAAATGTTTTGATTAGAATGGGACCTAAATATGGGAAGAAAAACCTGTAAAATTCTGCTGTTAGCCCATCCGGCCCGGGTGCTCTATCTTTTTGAAAAGTGCTCAGGGCCCCTTGCAAATTTTCTAAGGTTAAAGGTTGGTCTAGCCTTTCACTTTCCTCATCACTTAAACGTTTGGTGTATTGTAGAAATTTATCTTGTATATTTGTGTCAGTTTCTTCCTAATTTTTTGTGAATAAGTGTAGCCAAAATCTGCGTTCTATCTCTAAGTGTGTTTTTTAACATATCCCATTATTGTGCAATGTTATTATTGGGAATGTCTTGTGCGTAACCTTGTATCAGTTGTGTTATTTGTTCTGTGTAGTAAGTGTTTTTAAGTAGACTGTTGTTAAATTTCTAATGTGGGATCTCTTTACTTGCGTGTGCGTGTGTCCCGTACTTAAAGATGTGTAAACTGCTTTGTGATCTGTAAATTTAAGAGTGCTTCCTATATGGTATGTTTTGTGTATATTGTAGGTACTAGATGCATATATTCTGTCCAGTCTGGATGCCCGTCTAATCTATGGGTTTATATTGTCATAGTGCATAAAGGTTTGTTTGTGAGGCTCTATTTTTCTGTATACGTCCGAGAGGTCGTGTTCGTCTAGCATAGTATGTATTTGTCTTAAGAGCGAAGACTTTTCCCGCGCCTGTGCTCCCCCCTCGGAGCTCCTAGACAAGTCTAGGTCAGACAGGACACAATTAAAGTCTCCGCCCAAAATTTTCCTTGTCCCTTTGTAATGTTTTGTTAAAATGTCATGTAATTTGTCATAGAAACTAGGTCGTTCGTCTCTTGTCGCTGGTGCGTATATGTTGATGAGTGTGTGTGTGTCTTGTCTGTTATGTTTGTTTTGTATTTGAATTATGACGGTTCTGCCACAACCGTCTGTCCTATAATGTACCGTGTCCCAATCTTCGTTAATTTGTAAGATGGCGGCACTACTATGCCTGGGGCCTAGGGCGAACCAGCCATGTTTAATTCCTAACTTAGTTACAATCTGACTGGCAGTAAAGTCGGACGTAACCCCTGTTTGTTGCAAGAACAAAAAATCAGGTTCATCTTTTTTAATCAGTTTGATAATGTGCTCCAGCTTATTCCTCAAACCATTGGTATTGAGGGATATTAGAACAAGGCTGCTTGACAAAGTGGTATCCGAGAGTTGGCCACCTGTTGCAAACTGTCTACCTGGCAAAGTGGCAGAGTGGCCACTTGCCATATCTAAACTAGAGTTACAAGGCAATGTAGTGGTCTGGGGCTGGCTACATGCCATAGATGAATTACTCAGCAGCAAAGTACTATCTAAAGATTTATCACATGTTGTAATGGGTGTACCTGTTTCACGTAGTTTACTCGACAGAGCGGTGCATAAGGGCTGACCGTTATCTGTCATTACTAAACCACTCAACACATTCATGTTTGCACTTCTTGACAAAGCGGTGCATAAGGGCTGACCGTTGTCTGTAAAATGACTGCTCGACACATTAGTGACTGGTCGCTGGCTAAAGGTCGTTGTGCCCTGGCATTTAGGGCTCAACGCAGGCGAAGCTGCGTTGTCAGACCTTCCCACCTTGACAGGGGGGAGGGTTGGCTGCTTTAATAAAACTGTGCGCATGTTGTTTGTTAAGTGTGTAGTGTGGAGAAATAAAACATCAAAAAACTACTTACATTTTTTTTAAAAAGACTCAAAACACAAATCATAACTAACACAACCTAAACTATGGTTGTTTTCATTATTTACTTTCAAAAATACAACACTGTTTGCGAGTCTTGCCACTTGTCCAAAACCGGGGCACACATGTCTGACGCTGGATATCTGGTTACACTGGGCCCCAGTGCAGGGAAGGAAGACGTGTAAAGGTAAGCCCATTAGTCACTGACGTCTTCAAAAGCTTGTCCATCAATGAAGATGCCCGTCTGTGACAATATGGCCTCCATATCGTCCTCTTCTGTCTCTGCCGCATAACAGGAGGAGGCTTGAGTACTCACAGGTGTTGGCGCTTCTAGGAATTCAGTTCTTGCTAGGGATCTTTCTCTCGGGCTGCTAGGAGCAGACATGGGGCGCTCGTCAACGACAGGTGTCGACACGGTCCATCTCGGGGAGGGCTCTGTGGGCGCCCTTGGTGATGGCGGTAGGCTTTTTCTGCTTGGGGAGCTTTTTTTTGGCGACCTGCTCTCGTTTCTCTTGACCTCTTTGTTCCTCACAGGCCCTGTTGCCTGGAGCAGTAGTCTCTTTCTATTCCTTTTCTCTTCTTTGGAGAGAACATCTTGGAAGCCTTCACTATCAACATCCGCTCGGAGGTTTTCTAGGGCGGGGAGCTCATCTGCCCTGCTCTGTTCTGCCGGCGTTTTTTCGGCAGCAGTCTCTTCTTCTCTTGTTTTCTTAACCTGGGTGGGGGCCGCTCTCTTCTTTGGGCGTTGGCTGACCCAGTGGTCATCCTGCCCACACACCGCGCACTGTATTCTTCGTCCAGGCAAGGCCACCCAGATTCTCAGAACTTTGTCTTCAGCAGCTTTCAAATGTGCAAAGTGTGGTATTTGGTGTTCAGACGGCTTGTATGAGAAATTCCACATGTCGTGGGCATTTTTAACTCTATAGACTTCTGCGTCCTTATCCCCCGATACTTCTGCCGCTACCCTTCTTACTGCCTCGGGCCTCATCGTGGGGGGCATCCAATGCAGCATGCCCTTAGATCTTTCCTTATCTTGGTGTTCAATCTGAATGGTCATCAGAGGGTTGGTCCACTCAAGTCTTTTGCCATGTAGGCCTTTGTAGTGCTTTAGCTGGGCTGCTGTTGTTAGTGTGGCATACCACTTATATGGACTCGCGAAACGGTACAACGTGGCAACGCCACTCAGGCCGACACCGGCTGGTCCAGCTAATATACTGGTTATTAGGGAATATGACGCCCTGTGGGCTTGCGGCCCTGTGATTGTTATTACCAGTGTCCCTGGCCTGTGGAGCGTACCTCCTTCTAAATCTTCATTCAAGTCAATTGGAATAACAGGCACGATAGGTGCAGGCATTATCACTTCTTTTTCTTGGTTAAAGAACCAAATTAAAGCAAAACAAAAGTCACAAGATTAGCCTAGCTAATAGCTAAGCTAACACAAAAGTCCGGGAAAAAAACACCACAGTCCAAGAATGAAGCTGAACAGAGACGCCAAAACGCGTCCTTTCTGCTGCACAGCTTTACATCGTCTCCCAAGATAAAGAAACTTCCCAGACGCCCCGCGTCCGGACATGCGCAGAACCTATACACTTGAAATAGCGATCAAACAAGACGATCTAGGAACATTCCAGATAAGATTTAACTAGATCGAGCCTTATTTGGACATGAACAGAGACCTCAACACAGGTTTCAGACATTCCAACAACAGTTGACCGATACTACCAAATAAGGAAAATGGTTACACTTCGTTAATAAAAATATGGACCGACCGTGTCTCGACACAAGAGGAGGTAACATCATATTAAATGATAATCTCAATTATCCAGAGTTATGTAGCTTTGACCGAAACAAATTAAAGTGTACGTTTCAGTCAATCTAATTACACAATGTCTTTAGCAAAAAATGATCATACAACGACTTTAGAAAAAATGAAGATCTGTGCGTAACAACACGTAATAACGTTTTTTTCACTCAAGATCTATGCACGTAATAAGTTTTTTCCCATTCAAAATCTATACACGTAATTACTTTTTTCCCCTCTATATACGTAACAACATTTTTTTTTCACTCAAGATGTATACATGTAATAAAATTTTTTCACTCAAGATCTCTGCATGTAATAACTTTTTTTCACCCAAGATCTATGCATGTAATAACTTTTTTTCACTCAAGATCTTTACACATAATAACTTTTTTTTTTCACTCTATAGTGGAGCACAGGTCCTCAACAAACACAGTTCTATAACTCTTTATCCGGAAACCTCGGTAACAACATTTTTTTGAAAACTGGCTTTTTTCGGTTTTCAAATGTCGCCCAAATCGAAGAGTAGCCCAAATATGCATTCAAAAATAACCCAAATTCGCCAAAAATAGTCAAAAATCGCACAAATTATGATATAAAAATTGCCCGAACAAACTTTCGATTTTCAGAATATGTCTTCGTTTTCGGGTGTGCGGATAAAAAGTTATAGACCAGCACACATCTAAGCCTTCCTGTCATGCGTCATATGTTCAAGGTCTTTCTATGACTGTGTTATTTCCCTCATGTCTTTGTCCAGTTTCCTGCTTCTCTTTTTTATTTTTATCTTCCTCCATTCCCCATACTTACACTGGATATTCCAGGCCAAGGATTGCCTGCTTAATGCTATCATCAGATTTAAGATCTAAACACCGTAATAACATTGTTTTCTCAATATCTATAC
The DNA here is from genome assembly GCA_024509875.1 of Oreohelix idahoensis. Classification (NCBI taxonomy): domain Eukaryota; kingdom Metazoa; phylum Mollusca; class Gastropoda; order Stylommatophora; family Oreohelicidae; genus Oreohelix; species Oreohelix idahoensis. The sequence goes on along the minus strand of JAMPIV010009989.1, from coordinate 334,329 downwards.
ACGTAATGAAATTTGTTTGAAGATCTATGCACGTAGGAACGTTTTTTTTTTCTTTCAGTATGACTACACATTGTAACTAATTTTTATCAGTTTCTATTGTATTAATTTTTATTTTCAGTATCTATATACGTTGTGTCGGCGTCTGTGGCCTAATGGATATGAACGCAGTTTCATAATACAAAAATACCAGGTTCTAAACCTGCTGCAGGCGGTTTGGTAGCAGATCGCTTTGTGTGGATTTTTAACAATAGTATAAGCGCCGTACCGTTCAGAAAACAATGGCAAACTACTGAATGAAAAAAATTGCCTAGAAAAATCACAAACAGCCAATAAAAGCTAGGGTTGATTGCCACGTCCTGTAAAGGATAAGCAACTAACTTTTTTTATATACGTTGTAACTATATATTTTTTTCAATATTTGTACACATGGTAACTTTTTATTTCACAATATCTGTACACATAGTAACTAATTTTCTTTTTCAATTTGTATACACGTAGTAACTTTTTTTTTTTTCAATACCTAAACACACTGTCCTGTACCATTATAGTTTTATTTTATTTTTTTGGGTCAAGATTTATACCCCTAACATCATTTTTTTTATTTCACGATCTATACACGTAATAACTTTTTTTGTCAAGATCTATTCACATAATAACGTTTTTTTTTGTGTGTCAAGATCTTTACACGTAATAACGTGTTTTTTTCAAGATCTATATACGTAATCACTCTTTTATGTGGTTAAGATCTGTTACACGTAAAAACGTTTGTTATTGTCAAGATCTATACATGCAATAACGTTTGCTTGGTTAAGATACATAACACCTTTTTTTTGAAGATCTATTCACCTAATGAGCGTCCGATTGACGGAGTGGTTACAGCTCTGGTCTCTCGTGGCAAAAGTACCGGGTTCGATTCACGGTATCGGTACGCTTTAGTCAACCCGGCTATAAATGGGTACCTAACTTTGCATTTGAGTTAAGGAAGGAAAAGGCAGCGATGAAGAGAACTGGTCATCCCACCTCTCGATTCTGGACCTAGTATAGTGAAGTCTGTAACACTTCACTCCCCTACGATAGTATTTGTTGTAGGACTACCTTTGCCTGTTATACACCTAATAACTCCCCCCCCCCCCCTTTCCACAAGATCTGTGCACGTTATACCTATTGTGTTACTCCTTATACGGCCTCAGCCTCATGAATTGGGTACCAGAGCAACTCTGGGAAGGTTAAGGCGGACGGCGTGATGCTGACTACATCACCCCTAGTGTGCCGATGGTCAAGAAAATATGGGCCTAACACCGTATTCCCAATATGCCTCAATGTAACAGGATCCTTTTCCTTTTATTCGGCCTCCGAAATTCATTTGGCGTCAGATTAGAAAAAAAAAAAATGAAGTTACAGTAATGCTTTGAAAAGCAACATATTCCTTACCATGTAAAGGCCTCACGCGGCGTCACGCTGTTCGTCTTTTGTGCCATAACAACAAGAAGAAGATGATACGCTCCACAGGAAATCGAAGGGGTTGCTCTTTCCTGGCGCTGATACTGCTGAAGTCTTATTTCTCGGTGTGTTCTTTCGTTACCTTTTTTACCTTTCAGATCCCTGTAGCACACAGGTCCTGAACAAATACATGCCAAGCTGTCATGTCTTGTGCCATCCGTTCCACGTCTTCCCAAATATGCGTTATTTCGTGTCATGTCTATGTTGAGTTCACTTCTCTGCATTTTGTTGTTGTTGTTGTTGTTGCTTCTGATATTACTGGTTGCCTCTTCGAAAAGTATGCTTGGATCAGGCCTATGTAGCTTTAGATCCTTCCTGTGCCACTCTGTCAGCCTCTTCATTGCCGGGAATGTAACAATTAGATGGAATCTATTGTATTACAGTTCTTTTCTGTCGCTGACATAGTTTGTGGAGTATTACTATTAGGTCATCCAGGTCTGCATTTTTCTTACTCCTCAGCCTGGCCATTCCTGGCAGTGTCTCTGTGAAGGAAGCAACTTTTCTCACTGTGCTTTCCTCTGTCATTAGAACCTCTGCTACAGTTTTCAACACGAAAATAAGAATCTTCAACTCAAATGTGAAGTCAGTACTATTGTATGGCTTTGAGACATGGAGAACAACAAAGACATCAACCAAAAAGCTACAGACTTTCATAAATGGGTGCTTGCGTAGAATAGAGGGATTAAAATGGTATGACAAGGTTACCAACGTGGAACTGAGGACAAGAACTAGACAAGTGCCAGTGGAACAAGAGATGAGAAGAAGACGATGGCGATGGATAGGACACACACTGAGGAAACCTGTTGATAGCATTACAAGGCAGTCCTTTAATTCTGGAACCCCCAGGGCAGGAGAGGCAGAGGTAGACCAAGAAGCACATGGAGAAGAGAGCTGGAAACAGGGGTGAAAATGAAAACGTGGAAAGAACTTGAGATGATGGCACGTGACAGGAGGACTTGGCATGTGTTTGTTGAAGGCCTATGCTCCTTGGGGAGTGGAGGGTTATGAATGAAATGAATACAGTATTCAAGGTCCCTGCTCTGAAGTTACTTGAGAATTTTTCTATTACCTTGACAGCTTTTTCACCATAAGGGCTATTTCTCTTACTTACCCTGGTGACTCCAGAACAAAAACAGCCATGTAATGCTACCAAAAAAATGTCCATCGCCGGTGTATCCTTCGCATGTCTTGCTTCAAAGATAATTGTCTGGTTCTTGTCTTCAGTGCCCCATTGTTGCTTATGTCGCACTTTTTCAATACTTCTATTCTATAAGGAGACTGTAAAGTCACTCCATTATTTGCAAGTTATTATTTATTCACTTATATTCAACAGGTTAGTATGAAACGTCAAAATAAACAGAATTACCTGCTGTTTAATGGCGTGAAGTAATACAGTCAATCCTCGCTATTCGCGGGGGTTAGGTGTCTTGAAAACCCCGTGATAAGGAAATCCGCGAATACGGAACCATTGATCCTATGGGGAAAAAAGGGTTAGGTTCCTACGGTACGCTGTTCACCATGCACTTTTTTTTTAAACCGATCACCATAAACTCATCATTTCGTGTACCCTTCTAGTAAAAAACAGCTTATTTATAAATATTATCAGACAGGAAGGTCTTTTATATTTGAACACGCGTCCATCTAAGGAGAATCTATTCTGTTTATCATAACTCGTAGGTTATAATTAAGGCACAGTAGAACTCCATTTATCCGAACCCCATGGGACCGAGCATCGTTCGGATAATCAAATGTTCGGATAATTGGATTACATAATGTATCGAGTACATGTACACATATTTCTAAAAATAATTAACCATCACAAGGAAATTACACTATAAAACATGTTTACCTGTACTGTAATAATAATAATACCCACACTGTATTAGATCACTGTATCACCAAAATCTTTCATTACACTGCAGTGCATGTACTACTTGTATTAATTATTTTTTTTTAAGAAAGAGAAATGTTTTCAAAATAACATTACAAACGATTCAAAACCAGGCGCAACTTACGTATACATGTACTTGCACAGATGTAACCCACTATTTAAATTAATGAGGAATCCTCTTTTGCACCAAACTGGATAGTCTCCTTTTGGCTGCTAAGTCCCGCATTCTCTTCAACAGCAGAAGCTGTATAGGACAGCTGTCATCTTCTTGCTCGTACCAAGCCATCGCTGTTTCTAGTGCTATAAAGGCCTCTTCAGGACTTGGTCGACGTTTTGGGTTTTCTTCATAATCTACAAGCACATCATGTACTTCTGAGGAGTCTTCATCATCGGTCACTACATGTATTTGGTTTTCTTCTTGCACAAAAGACAAAATTTCTTCGTCATTCAAAAACTGAAAACCAGAATCATTATCATCTTCTAGCCACATGTGTGCATCATCTTTGTCACAGGCCGAAAATCCGGGCATTGCTTGAAACAGTTCCACAACTTCATTTATACAATCATCATTTGTGTCCACTACAGTAGTTTCATTTCCTCCTTTTTTCCCAAGCAATCTATTCCAAGCCTTGTTGAGATTATCTTGTGACAGGGTGGTCCAAGCATCAGCTAACATATATCAGCAGTCTTTGAGATTAAGCTTTTTGGAAAACGCCACCACACTTTCTTCATCTTCAGCCAACAATAAACGACGCATGACTTCCTTCTTGTACATCGTTTTAAGCTTTGCTATAACACCCTGATCCATTGGTTGAATCAGTGCTGTTACATTGGGAGGCAGAAAAATTACTTTAAAATTTGCATCAACTGCATTCAATGTATCCGTCTCTGGATGAGATGGTGCATTGTCCAGTAGAAGAATTACTTTTCCAGTTTTCTTTTCTTGTTCTCTCAACCTCTTCACATTTGGGATGAACTGATTTGTATACCAATCAAGAAATATTTCACTATTCATCCAAGCACTCTTCTGTGCTTTGTAGCACAATGGGAGACACGTCACATTCTTTAAACAACGTGGTTTTTTGGCTTTACCGATCATTAGCACCGGTAAACGATGACTTCCACTGGCATTCGCGGCTACCAAAATTGTTACTCTCTCTTTGCACTTTTTAAACACAGGGGAAGCTGCTTCGCGCTGAGATGCAAGTGATTTTTGAGGCAATGATTTCCAGCATAAGCCAGTCTCATCGGCATTATACACATCGAGTGAATAATCTTCTTCTTCCAAAAAAGCCAAGAATGTTTCTTTAAAATTTTCAGCGGCAGTTGCATCTCCAATTCTCGTATGCCATGACGAGATTTAAAGTTTCTTAACCATCCCTGGCTAGCCTTAAAGTCAGGAGGACAGTCAAGTTGATTGTTGAACTGAAGTGCCTTTTCACACAATAGAGAACCAGAGATAGTTTCCCCTTTGCTTCTTCTTTGCACAAACCATATATACAAAGCCTCTTCCAATTTCAAATCTTTCGCATGTCTCATGGTTTACGTTTCTTCGACCCATTTTCACTATCCAATTTCGGTGCAAAACTCATAATTTTATCCTTGTTACTTTTGATGTCAGAGACGGTAGCTTTCCCAACATTGGAAATCCTCGCAAGTGAAGACACAGTTTCACCTTTTCCTAGTCTCTTGATAATTTCTGTTTTCGTTTCAATTGACAAAACATTGCGGTTCCTTTTATATGCTTTAGGCCTTCTGGAAGATTCCATATCGCACAGAGAAATACTTGCACACCAAAATTATTCTGCTGTAGTAGCAGACACAATTATTTTAAGTTGAACTGTCTGTTTAGCCAGTGTTCTGCCTAGAACGCATACGTACACTAGATTGGTAAACCAGATATTAACTGACTTTATGATCTGACTGACTTCCTGTACGTAAGCGACTGACCATTAGCCCATTCCATCCTCTACAAATTGTTCGCACACATTTGAAGCTTGCAGCATCAAAAGATTCAAAAATAAAGTCTAACATGACTGGTGGCGCCTGATTTTTTTTTTTTCTCGAAAAAGTGTTCGGATAATTGGATGTTCGGATAATTGGGGTTCGGATAAATGGAGTTCTACTGTATTCTTCTTTCTTTGATCCATAGCCGCCAACCGTCAAAGCAGTCAGTGGCCATCACGCCTGGTGGCGTCTTGTAGGGCAGCAACAAATTGATTCCACTTTGCTCGGTCGGCGGCCATCCTTCGTACAGTGCCCCAACTCTGGTTCATTCTTTGCACCTCGGCTTCCACAGTTCTCCGCCAAGTTGTTTTTGGTCGGCCTCTCTCTCGCTTTCCCTCGGGGGTCCATTGCATAGCTGTTCTTGTGATGGTATCAGGGTCCCTTCTGAGGACATGGCCAACCCAACTCCAGCGTCTGCCAGCTATGATGGTGTGCATGTCCTCCTGGTTACTCCGAATAAGTAGTTCTTGGTTGCTGATGGTGTTTGACCAATAGATTCGGAGAATTTTCCTTAGGCAGATTGTGTGGAAGGAGGACAGTTTTTGCAAACGGGATCAGTTAGATTTATAAACCCGTCTACGATCGAACGACCGCTTTCAAAATGGCGGCGTATAAGCGAAACGTGTATCGGACAGAGGGAATCGCCAACAATAAATAAAAACAGAAGGGAATCCGTAGGAAAAGGATTTTACATTTCAGTACAGGGAAGGATGGTGTATAACTGCATATAAGATGGAACGGTAGGAAGTTCTCATTTACGGAGATATATGCGTATTTCGGCTGCCCACAGTTACGCTAACAGCTGGTAAACCCACTTCTGTTCGAAATATTAAAATCAACAAATAACAGTTTGGGAATTTACATGGATAGGAAGATAGAGTTTTATCAGCTGTATAAAACTAGATAAGATGGAACAATATGGATATTATATATGCTGAGTATGAGAAAGGCAAAATTTCAGTCGACGCACAGATCGGCTGAAATCACGGTTCGGGAAGGATTTTTTCAGGTTAGGTTTAAGCTGTGACGTCGGTACTCTCCGATACGTCCGCGCTATACGTATTTAAAGCGGATCGGTAAACTGAGAGAGATACCCAAGAGATGCCCAATCAATACTTAAAAGATATATACATAAAACAAAGGAAAAAATATAAGGTTGAACAGGGTACAACAATGATCAGGGCCCGATCTCCACCCATCTTTCATCAAAACAAAACAACACACACCAGACCACTACACGAGCGAGAGACCCACAGCCGTGAGAAATACAAACCAGATAAGTTGAATTTAATTTATTTGCTGTTTCTAATTTGTATACAGTTTAAGCAGTTAGTATAATTGTTGATTGCTTGATACTGGCTAGGAGTGATAATATAAATTAGGAATAGCCATAAATTAAAAAGAAAGAAATAAATTTTAATAGGGCCAGGCGCCACGTGCTTTCCATTGTGTGGTACGGTAGACATTTTTACTTTACTTAACTCATTAGAAAATAGCAAAAGTTGAATCATCCTAAACTGTACATCATAGATCCTAGTAGTGTTAATCAATTATTAATAATAAATATTAATGGTTAAGGGAATTTTAGATTTGCCAGATCAAAAGATTTGAACCAAAATAGACCAAACTTCTAAGAATAAGAACAAGATAGCACAATAAAATAATTAAATTAATAATAACAAAATAAAAGAAAGGGAGCTAAAAGAAATAGGAAAGAACAATAAGTTTAAAAAAAAAAAAAAATTCAAATAGGAAATTAGGACATAGCTCATAACCAAACATGGCACCTATAGTCCTAACTAGATCACAGTCAGGTGAAGGCAAAACGTGGGCAGAAACAGTTAAAACCAAAGATAGGGACACCAGACACGATAAACTAGAAGAGAATAGTCAGGCCCCCATAGAAGAAATTTATAACCAAAAAAATAGCAATGAAAATACCAAAGAAGACTCAAGATATAAAGCAACCCAGGCAGTTTCCCAAAATAAAGATGGAGTAAACATATGTCGTTTAAAGATAACACAAGTAGCTGGTGAGACTGTAAAGATCAAGGCACTAGATGAAGACAAAATTATAAAAATCCTTGATCCAGTGTTAGGCAAAAAGGCGATAGCCAAAATTTCAAAAACCCATTTTGGCATAATAATTACCCCAAATCAGAGTGACAGAATAAAAGAGATGTTAGAGGAACTCAAAGTAGAAGCAAAAACAGTGACTCTTGCACACGACATAAAAGTAAAGATAGAGCTAGCAAAAGAAACCAGTAGATGTGTGTTAAAAGGGATAAACACTAACCTTTCAAGCGAGGAAGTTATGAACATCCTCGCAAAACATAACCCAGACATAAAGCTGGTACACGTGGACAGAATAATGGTGAAAGGGAGTATTGTAACCCCAGTGGTTATAATAACGGCAGAAGGGAGGGAAACCCCTAAAACTCTACTGTTTGGGAAAACCAAGAAGCACACAGAAACTTACATTCCCCCTGTGCTGCAATGCTCCAACTGTCTGAAATTCGGCCACGGAAGGAACAATTGTAAGGGGAAAACAGTTTGTAGGTACTGCTCCAGTAATCACCCCTCTACACAGTGTGAAAAGGCAAAGGCAGATACAGACTACAAAAAGGCGAATGGAAACAGAAAATGTATCAATTGTAAAGGGAACCACAGTGCCAGGTATCAGGGCTGTCCAGTGTACCAGCAAACAAAACAAGCACTAAAAGAATCCATTTTAACAAGAACACCATTTAAAACAGTAATGAAAGAAATAAAAGAAAACACAAAAAACACAAACAGTAAAGTTGTAGAAGAAATCAAGTCTCTTAAAGAAGAAATCAAAACTATTAAAACGCAGCAGTCAAAAGAGCAGAAAATAACTAACAAAACAAAAGAAAACAGCCAGCCAGACAGTTCAGCTACAACACTGGAAAATGTGAATTCACTGAAAAGTGCAGAGGCAGTGCTTCAAGAAGTGAAAGCCATACAGCACCAAATTTCCCAGGATATAGCTAAACTGACTGTACTAAAAGAAGAAAATGAAATGATACTAGTCAAACTGTCTGAACAAAAAGAAGAAAGTGAAATAATACTAAAAAGAATGGAAAGTGAAAAACAGGAGATTAACATAGGAAGAGAAGGGAATGTAGCATTGGATGAAAATAGGAAAGTGGTCAAAAAGAACAAAAGCAACCTAGAAGAAACTATCATAGAAACTATCAAAAAAACGATTTGAGGGACTTTTACCACACTTAGCGGAAGAAGTTAGGGAAATAATGACAAGTTTAAATAAGGATTTTCTTGACAACTTGATGGATAGTGGGTCCACAAGTACAGGAAATGCAGAATAAGAGCAAATTTGATAGCTAACCAAAATAAAAGGTAAACTAGATGATGTAAAAAATTCAATTTAGAAAGATTTAGAATTATCCAGTGGAATTGTAGGGGTATTAAAAAAAATTTTGCACCCCTACTATCAGAGACTGGATTAACTACTGATATATATGCTCTTCAAGAGACCCATTTAAACCCAAATAATAGATATAGTTGTAAGGGCTTTAAGATACTTAGACACGATAGGAAAGAAGGTAGAGGAGGAGGTGTCGCAGTCTTAGTTAGCGAAAAATTTAAAATCATAGACTGGGAAGTATTTAATACAACCAATATAGAAGGTATCCAGGCTACTATAGCAGCTGAACCAAACAATCTAACAATTCTAAATGTATATGCTAAAGATGGCACAATTAAAGATGAAGAAATACTAGCCATAAGCACCAGACTAGGCCCCAAAACAATCATAGTAGGCGATTTTAATTCCCATCATTGTGCTTGGGGTGGACAACATGCAGATAATGCAGGAAAATGCCTACTTGACTTCATAGAAAACAATGAACTACTAATACTAAATGATGGATCTGCAACAAGAATTAATCCACAAGCTAATAGGGCAGACTCAGCAATAGACATAAGTATAGCAACTAACAACCTAGCGAATGTAAATTGGGAAGTGTTACAAGACACAAACTCAGATCATCTGCCCATTGTAATAACCATGCATGAAAATGTCATTCCAAACCCAGAACCAGAGAAACCTACCTTCAACTATAAAAAAGCAAACTGGGAAGCTTTCCAATCAGAGCTGGAGGGGATGGAATATAAAGACATGGAATCAGATGATACTGACTTGTGGGCAGAAACACTGACCAATGAAATTCTGAAAATAGCAATAAAGTATATACCAAATAAAAATATGCCACAACACCTTAAATCAATAAATAACATTAATAAGAAAAGAGAAACTCAATGGAATAAAGAACCAGTTGCCTGGTGGAATAAAAGCTGTGCAGAAATTCATGAGAGAAGAAAAAGGGCCTTACAAAAATATAGAAATAACAGAACAGAAGAAAACTATGATAAGTATAAACTTATTAGGAATGAATCTAACAGAATAATATTCAAAGCCAAAGAAACTAACTGGAAGGAGTTTTGTCAGTCACTTAAACCTAGCACTCAAATTAGAGAAGTATGGAAAAAGCTTAAGGCAATCAAAGGGAACAATAAGAAAACAATAATGCCAACAATCAAACTACCAAAGAGAGCAGAAACAGATAAAGAAAAAGCTAATGCCCTTGCCGAGTATTTCTATAAAGTCAGTGCAAAAAGTAGCCTTGGACAGGAAGAAAATGAGAGAAGAGAAAGACTTAGGATACAGTTTTTAAAAGAACTACCAGACCAGATAGATGAAACAAACTATTTAGATGCTGATATAACAGAGGAAGAAGTAACTAATGCAATAAAAGATAAATCTAATACTGCCTCAGGGCAAGATATACTTAGTTATGAAATCCTTAAGAAAGTACCCAAAAGAACTATAAACATAATAACTTCACTTTATAACAAAATCTGGAACTTAGGAAAGATACCAAAAGCATGGAAAGTAGCTATGATAGTACCCATTCTAAAACCCAATAAGGAAGCCCATGATGTAAGTTCATATAGGCCTATCTCCTTAACATCACAACTAGGTAAAATACTGGAAACTGTTGTGAATAAAAGAGTTAAATTCTACCTAGAAAAAAACCAGTTATATAGCCCAAACCAGTCAGGGTTTAGAGCAGACAGAAGTACAGTAGACCAGCTTGTAAGATTAGAACATGATGTAAAGCTAGGGTTCAAGAGGAAAGAGAAAACAGTGGCAGTCTTTCTAGATGTAGCCAGGGCATATGATGAATGCTGGCGAGATGGAGCTCTTTACAAAATGAAAAAGATTGGCATTACTGGTAAAACCTATAGGTATCTAGAAAACTTTTTACAGGACAGGTACTTTGCTGTACAGGTGAATAATGATAGGTCAGAAATATATGAACAACAGAATGGGATTCCTCAAGGATCAGTGATTTCTCCTTCAATTTTCACTATAGCTGTAAATGATTTAGCAGATGAATTTAATGACATAAAGAATGTAGTATCACAATTTGCAGATGACTGTGCCATTTGGCGATCTGGAAAAAACTTGGACCATGTTTACAAAAAACTTCAAAATCAAATAGACAAAGTTTCAGAGTGGATGAAAAGTTGGGGCTTCCAAATTAATGTAAAAAAAAACAGTAGGTATGATTTTCAGCAAAGGAAATTTAAAAAAAAATAACAAAATCAATATAACCATTAAAGGACAGAAAATATGTACCTCCTCAACAACAAGATTTCTGGGCATAACTTTAGATAAACAACTAAATTATAATAAACATATAGACAATTTGGTAGAAAGCTGTAGGGGACCCCTAAATATACTAAGGATTGTAAAAGGTAATGGATGGGGGGCCAGCAATAAAATAATGCTTATGTTCTACAAATCCTTCATCAGGGGGAAACTGGATTATGCCAGCATAGTCTATGACTCAGCTGCAGCTTCTAACAAAGCAAAACTGGACAGGATTCAAAATGCAGCCATGAGAACCATTACAGGTGCATTTATATCGACACCAGTAGAAGCTCTAGAAGTAGCTCTCGGCATACCTCCCCTTGGTCTAAGACGGAAAGAACTGAGATTAAATTATTGGAGTAAAGTAGCACAAGAAGTGACCCACCCAGCACATAAAGCATTTGTCAAAAACCAACCAAGTGTATGGGACGTCCCCTTAAATAAAGATAGATATCCAACAGGGTGGAGAACTATAGAAGACCTAATGCATTTCAAAGAACTATCAAACACAATTGAAAATAGTAATAAATACAGAAGCAAAATACCACCATGGGAACTAAAAACACCAATCATAGACTACTCACTTACTGAAAAGATCAAACAAAACATAGAAGATAAGGAAGCCAAAATGATAAGTAGAAAGTTCATAGAGCAACTAACTAAACAAAGTCTGGCCGTCTACACTGATGGATCCAAGGGTGATAGTGGGCAACTAGGTGCCGGAGTTGTAATACCACAATGGGGAATAAAAAAAGAGCTACAGTGTAACGGAAGGGGCATCGATTTTTACTGCAGAGATGGTAGCAATTCTTAAAAGTCTAGAAATAATCGAAGATAACCCACCAGAAGCTGTTACGATATTTACAGACTCACTATCATCACTACAAGCACTACGAACACCCAGGTAAATGTAGCCGGCCAGACATAAAGGAAGAAATTCTAGCAATTAATACATCACTAGAGAACAGAGGATGTAGTGTGAGGCTAGTGTGGGTTCCAGCACACATAGGTATAGCTGGCAACGAGTTGGCAGACCAGAACGCCAAGAAGGGAAGAACAAGTAAAAACAATATAAAAGCAGGACTGGGGAGGTCAGAGATCAAGAGCCAAGTGAAGGAAACTATAAACGAGGAATGGAAGACAACATGGAAGGAAAGTAGAAAAGGCAGACACGCGTTCAAACTGCTGAAAGAACCAACGAGGACATGCCAGGTCAGAGAAGAATTAAAGATACCATCGAACAAAAAACTGTGGCGTCTCCGACTCGGTGCAGCATACTTCATGGTAGAAGAACCACACTGCCAAGAATGTCAGGAAGAGAATGACATAGACCACTACCTGATCCACTGTAAAAAGTATGAACAACAAAGGCTTGAATTAAAAACTTACTACAGAAATCACAATATAGACTTAACAGGTGATAAGGTTTTAAGTATAGATGCCCCAAGAGATGCCCAATCAATACTTAAAAGATATATACATAAAACAAAGGAAAAAATATAAGGTTAGAACTTCAGGAAAATCATCCAACTAAATAGAAATTAAGCAGCAAGAACTAACAAAGCATTAACAAAAAAATAACTACTCATAGGACAAGGAAAGACAAGGTATTAAAAAAAAAAAAGGACAACAACTCAAAAGGAACAAATACTAATACAAATTAAAACCAAGTGTAAAGGACAATAGTTATCTAGAAACAATACAAAAGAGAAAATAAAATTGACAAATACTAATATAAATAAAAATCAGCAACTGCAAAAGGCAACAGTTATTTAAATTGAAAACAAAATTAGTAAATTAAATGACACTAAATACCCCAATTATAACCAACTTTCAGGTTGAACAGGGTAGACCAAGATGGAACGAGAAAAGGCAACAATGATCAGATGCTCAGTGCCCGATCTCCACCCATCAACTCATCAAAACAACAACAACAACAACAACGAGAGAGATACACAACGCAAGAGGTTGAGACAAGACTGAGGGCAGATAACGCCACGACTCTAAATCCATCTGAAGTGTGAGCGGATCGCCAGAAAATTTCAGTCTAAGTGTCTGGAGTCTGAGGGTAAGCGAATTTACGATAGCTATCCTGTATAATAATTTCTTTTATTTTGTATTACAGGTTCATTTAGAATTCACAAAATATGCCTGTATAATATTCATTGATATAACGTATTATTATTTTAATATGATTTATTCATGTGCTTAGTGGAAGATGGTTGCTTGTACAAAAACGTATCAAAACTAGCCCCACAGCCAAATAGAAAATATTTATTATATTTAATGCTGTATCTCGTCGATATTAAATGCATTATCGCTTACGAAGATAAAGGCAGTCCCATGACCAGAGATTGTCTTAGGGAAATAAATTGTTAGAAGCTTCAGCATGGAAGATACCGCTTTTACGAGGTTAGGTGACTAGTCCCCTTCCTCGCTGCCTTTGCCTTCCCTAGTTCGAGCGCACAACTTTGTACCCATTTACAGCTGGTAAACTGGAGTGTTCTACAGCCAGTTTCAGTAGAAAGCAACCTGATCACGTGGTCACTCACTTTATTTATTTTATGTATTAATTTTGGGTAGTTGCTAAGATAGCATCAGTATTTGAATTCGTACTTGGTATGATTTGGAAGGATCAAGTTATAGAATATGAAGGGATGTATAGGAGCGGAATAAACCAGATGATGTTTATTACTGATATGTTAATATTAATTCTGTATCATTGAAATGATGTTACTTGCTATGACTGTATAACTTTGACACCTGATGACTGACTTGTCTGACTTATGTGCTAGTCAGTTACACTTAATTGAAATGTTAATATTAATGCTATATCACTGAAATGATGTCCTTACTTACTATGATTGTATAACGGTGACATCTGATGACTGACTGGTCTGACATCTGTGCTAGTCAGCTACAAGTCTAGCCAGATACTAGCCAAGGCTGATATGTTGCAGGTCCCATGAAATAACTCAAACCAGACTGTCCAGTATCAGAAGCCGGTGCAGTTCATCCGAGGCAATCCCACAAAAGTGCAGGACCCCAAAGAGTGAACTTCAACTGGTCATTGGCATCCCTACTGTTGGGCCTACCAAGTCTGATATCAGCAAAGGACAGTTTCAGCAGTATCAAGTTGGAAAGATAAGTGTCCTGTTTGACACTGACCACCTATACATGTGAAACAGCCAATAGTTGAAAACAATAAGTAACCATACATAAACTCAGTCAACTGATGACAGTTATCCTTAAATTCAAAGGACTAATAACAGTGATTTCAGTAAATTTATTATTTAAGATCTTGAAGTATAAACAGACAATAATAGTAATTGTGTGAATATTTTTATATATATGTGTATACTCTTTTCCAACTAGTAGAAATAGAATATTAGTGTAATTATTAAACTGTTTTAACTGTACCTGAGGATTTATTCACTTTTTCCATTTTGTGGGTTCAGTGAATGTACATTTTACTTATCCCCTAGCATATAAGTAATCATAAGATAGTCACAGGGAGGAGACACCTTAAATCCTGGTACTACTTCTTACCAACTGGGCCAGGGTTTTCACAGTCTGACTATTGTTATGATAACAATACACCAGTGCTTATTTCTAAGACTGGGGTATTACTTGTAAGGTCAGAACTCTTTACTGGCATACTCTTACATAATAAATAAATTTAAATAACCTCCCGCTACAGTGGGGGCTCGTCCGGGATATATCTTTGATATGCCTGAGCCATCTTTCTATTTCTGCTGTGTAGGAAATTTTCTTTTTTGAACAAATTTTTTTTTGGAAAGAGTAAACATAATAGGAAATAATTATATTTTTTGTAGGAGTACCATTGAGTACAGATAAAGAAAGCTGTTTCATATATGGTGAAGTCAGTTTAATTAACTTTAATTTTAACTAAGTTAATTATATTGTAGTAAATTAGTTTGAGTAAGATCGCTTGCCCTACTAGACTACAGATACATCATGGCTGACTTGGTCAAATTTAGGTCTGCTACACTGCAGGTGGGAAAAGAGCTTGGCATGGATGGTGACGTTCTGATCCGGTATGTCACGACGGAATGTGAAAAGTACACCGAGAGAGAAGCAAAGCAATTAGAAGCAGAGAGAGAAGCCAAGGAGTTAGAAGCAGAGAGAGAAGCCAAGGAATTAGAAGAAGAAGCAGAGAGAGAAGCCAAGAAATTAGAAGAAGAGAGAGAAGCCAAGAAATTAGAATTAGAAGCAGAGAGAGAAGCCAAGAAATTAGAAGCGGAGAGAGAAGCCAAGAAATTAGAAGCTGAGAGAGAAGAAAGGAGGTTACAAGCAGAGAGAGACCATGAGCTGAAAATGAGACAGCTTGATCTTGAACTTCAGGCTGGGACTATCACCCATGGTAATAGCTCACCTCATTCTGCGAATAGCTCTTTTCAGAACCCAGCAAATGGGGCCATGAACTTCCACCTAGATCCATTTGTTGAAAAGGAGGACGCAATTGAGTCGTATCTGGATAGGTATGAAAGGCTAGCCTCTACATATGGACTGGAAAAGGAAAAATGGAGTCTAAAGTTATCCCAGGGATTGAGAGGTATTGCATATGATGTGTTTCTGAAACTCCCCAAAGAAGATCAGGAAAATTATGAAATACTAAAGCAAGCCTTACTGATCCGGTATGAAAAGAACTCTGAGGCATATAGGAAGAAATTTAGAACTTCTAAACCTCTACCTGGAGAAACATATAACCAGTTCTCAGCTAGGCTAGAAACGTATTTGTTGAAATGGAGTAGTTTAGGTAAGTATCAGAAAACCTACGAGGATCTGAAAGAAATGGTTATGTTAGAGCAAGTGAAAGATTCCATGTCTCAAGAAATGAGGAAATTCCTTATGGAACAAGGAGCAGAGAGGCTGGAAGACATTTTGAAATGTGCAGAGAGATACCAAGCAGCTCAAGCTGAATTGGTAGGAACAAAAAGGAAGCAGGTAGAAGGATATAAGCCACCACCGCAGAATACCGATTTTGACCAGATGGATCAACCATACAGATACAAGCAAAGATTTGATAATAAGGACAAGAACCCTCAGACTCAGGAAAAGAAACCCTACAAACAGGGAGCTAAGTGGTGCAAATTTTGTAAGATGAGCAACCACAACACGGATGAATGTGGGAGGAAAAAACCCCTTCATCATGCTGCATGTCTACAGGTGAGGACTTCTGTTAGGAAGGAACTGACTGTGGGTCAGAATAGCCTCCATCACCCACCTACCCAGGAGATAGTGACTGTGAATGGCAAACAAGTCACAGGAATGTATGACACAGGTTTGTCCTATGACGCAGTCGTGTGTGCATCTCTGGTGTGCCCTGAACAAATCACCACAGAAACAGTAGAGATTCAAGGGCCACTAAAAGGAACATCACCCCTTACATTACCCATAGCAAAGATTCATGTCAGTTGTCGCTATGTGGAAGGGGAGATAAATGCAGCTGTGATAGATGATCCCTTTTACCCCCTAATGTTGGGGCGTAAATATGTTTTCTTGGGAGACCCTGTAAAACCTATGGTTATGGCAGAAATCCAGACCAGGTCTGACTCCAGGAACATAGAGAGGGACACCAACTTAAAATTTCATTCGACTGAAATGAAACGGGCTCAAGAAGCAGACAGCACGTTGAAGCCTTGTTTTGGCAAATTATCAAAAACACATAAAGCTCCAAGGAAAGGACATTTCTATATGGAACATGGACTCTTGTACAGGAAAGCTGGCAGAGGGACGAAAAGTCATGGTCAAATTGTTGTACCATCCACCTATAGGAATAAGGTTATAGGCTGGGGACACATATCAACTTTGAGTGAACACCTGGGTAATGGTGCCACAAAACAAAGAATAGCCACCCAGTTCTACTGGCCAGGTATTACGGAAGACATAAATCAGTATGTAAATTCCTGTCCAGAGTGCACCTATGTAGATTCAGAAAGTCGACGGAAGAGTCTTCATCAAAAATCTACAAGCAAACCAGCAATCAGGGGTACTCCCGAGATTTGCACGGGAGGGGAAAGGAAACATCCCACACAGGTTCAATTGCAGTCTGAACCCCATGCGCTGGAAAAAAGGAACAAATCACGTAGCGAAAATCAAACACCTACGGATTTGCGAGGGAAAACCACATCCAACTATCAACGAAAAGAGGGCGGTAAACTTCATGGGAAACCTACCGACCCCGTTTCACCAGCAGTAAGAGCCTGGATGAAAAGCCGAACAGGAAGGAGAGAGATAGTAAAGGATGAATATATTCTTGGAAAACAGAATGTGGGCGCAGATTTTCTTAGTCGTCATCCCACAGAGCTTGAGGAGGATAGAAGGAAGGAAAACTAACCTCGGAATGGTCGATTTGCAATTGTCTTGTACCCAATAGTTAAGCTAGATATCATCCAGCTTAAAATATGGGGGAGCTATGTCGCAAAATTGGTTTCAAGTCATTGCAAACGGGATCAGTTAGATTTATAAACCCGTCTACGATCGAACGACCGCTTTCAAAATGGCGGCGTATAAGCGAAACGTGTATCGGACAGAGGGAATCGCCAACAATAAATAAAAACAGAAGGGAATCCGTAGGAAAAGGATTTTACATTTCAGTACAGGGAAGGATGGTGTATAACTGCATATAAGATGGAACGGTAGGAAGTTCTCATTTACGGAGATATATGCGTATTTCGGCTGCCCACAGTTACGCTAACAGCTGGTAAACCCACTTCTGTTCGAAATATTAAAATCAACAAATAACAGTTTGGGAATTTACATGGATAGGAAGATAGAGTTTTATCAGCTGTATAAAACTAGATAAGATGGAACAATATGGATATTATATATGCTGAGAATGAGAAAGGCAAAATTTCAGTCGACGCACAGATCGGCTGAAATCACGGTTCGGGAAGGATTTTTTCAGGTTAGGTTTAAGCTGTGACGTCGGTACTCTCCGATACGTCCGCGCTATACGTATTTAAAGCGGATCGGTAAACTGAGAGAGATACACAACGCAAGAGGTTGAGACAAGACTGAGGGCAGATAACGCCACGACTCTAAATCCATCTGAAGTGTGAGCGGATCGCCAGAAAATTTCAGTCTAAGTGTCTGGAGTCTGAGGGTAAGCGAATTTACGATAGCTATCCTGTATAATAATTTCTTTTATTTTGTATTACAGGTTCATTTAGAATTCACAAAATATGCCTGTATAATATTCATTGATATAACGTATTATTATTTTAATATGATTTATTCATGTGCTTAGTGGAAGATGGTTGCTTGTACAAAAACGTATCAAAACTAGCCCCACAGCCAAATAGAAAATATTTATTATATTTAATGCTGTATCTCGTCGATATTAAATGCATTATCGCTTACGAAGATAAAGGCAGTCCCATGACCAGAGATTGTCTTAGGGAAATAAATTGTTAGAAGCTTCAGCATGGAAGATACCGCTTTTACGAGGTTAGGTGACTAGTCCCCTTCCTCGCTGCCTTTGCCTTCCCTAGTTCGAGCGCACAACTTTGTACCCATTTACAGCTGGTAAACTGGAGTGTTCTACAGCCAGTTTCAGTAGAAAGCAACCTGATCACGTGGTCACTCACTTTATTTATTTTATGTATTAATTTTGTGTAGATGCTAAGAATAGCATCAGTATTTGAATTTGTACTTGATATGATTTAGAAGGATCAAGTTATAGATCAGAAAGGGATGTATAGGAGCGGAATAAACCAGATGATGTTTATTACTGATATGTTAATATTAATTCTGTATCATTGAAATGATGTTACTTGCTATGACTGTATAACTTTGACACCTGATGACTGACTTGTCTGACTTATGTGCTAGTCAGTTACACTTAATTGAAATGTTAATATTAATGCTATATCACTGAAATGATGTCCTTACTTACTATGATTGTATAACGGTGACATCTGATGACTGACTGGTCTGACATCTGTGCTAGTCAACTACAAGTCTAGCCAGATACTAGCCAAGGCTGATATGTTGCAGGTTCCATGAAATAACTCAAACCAGACTGTCCAGTATCAGAAGCCGGTGCAGTTCATCCGAGGCAATCCCACAAAAGTGCAGGACCCCAAAGAGTGAACTTCAACTGGTCATTGGCATCCCTACTGTTGGGCCTACCAAGTCTGATATCAGCAAAGGACAGTTTCAGCAGTATCAAGTTGGAAAGATAAGTGTCCTGTTTGACACTGACCACCTATACATGTGAAACAGCCAATAGTTGAAAACAATAAGTAACCATACATAAACTCAGTCAACTGATGACAGTTATCCTTAAATTCAAAGGACTAATAACAGTGATTTCAGTAAATTTATTATTTAAGATCTTGAAGTATAAACAGACAATAATAGTAATTGTGTGAATATTTTTATATATATGTGTATACTCTTTTCCAACTAGTAGAAATAGAATATTAATGTAATCATTAAACTAATTTAACGGTACCTGAGGATTTATTCACTTTTTCCATTTTGTGGGTTCAGTGAATGTACATTTTACTTATCCCCTAGCATATAAGTAATCATAAGATAGTCACAGGGAGGAGACACCTTAAATCCTGGTACTACTTCTTACCAACTGGGCCAGGGTTTTCACAGTCTGACTATTGTTATGATAACAATACACCAGTGCTTATTTCTAAGACTGGGGTATTACTTGTAAGGTCAGAACTATTTAATGGCATACTCTTACATAATAGATCTCCAACGTCTTCTGTCTCTTGTCTTGATGGTGCACTCTGATAGATTCTTTCCTGTCCATCTCTTGATGTTATCTTCCCACTTATAGCGCTGTCTTCCTCTTGGACGTTTGCCTTCAACTCTCCCTTCTGTTATGGTCTTAATTAAGGAGTTATATCTTTTTACAAGGCCACATTGCCACCTGTGAAACAGTATTATTTCACGAGTGGTTCAGATTATCACTAAGCTTATTTATAATTATTTTACCCAGCAAATTATGACATTAGTTTCTTCAGAAATCCATAAGAATCAAAACGCCTAATTTCCTCCCTAATATTACACACAGTTACCCCCCTTTCATTTTTGTCTCCCCTGCATTCCGAATCATCAATTTACTACTTATCTGAGTGAAACATCATGTAACAAAGCATGAACAAAATACCAACAGCTTATCGGGAAGCTAAGTTGACCACCCATTAAAATAACACTCACTATGCTTTGTCTAATTTATTAGACATATTTAATTTTTGGTTAGTTTCCCCATTGACCATCAGCCATGATAAGTTTGACTACAAGATCCAGTGATAAGTTTGACTACAAAGATCCAGTGATAAGTTTGACTACAAAGATCCAGTGATAAGTTTGACTACAAAGATCCAGTGATAAGTTTGACTACAAAGATCCAGTGATAAGTTTGACTACAAAGATCCAGTGATAAGTTTGACTACAAAGATCCAGTGATAAGTTTGACTACAAAGATCCAGTGATAAGTTTGACTACAAAGATCCATTGATAAGTTTGACTACAAAGATCCAGTGATAAGTTTGACTACAAAGATCCAGTGATAAGTTTGACTACAAAGATCCAGTGATAAGTTTGACTACAAAGATCCAGTGATAAGTTTGACTACAAAGATCCAGTGATAAGTTTGACTACAAAGATCCAGTGATAAGTTTGACTACAAAGATCCAGTGATAAGTTTGACTACAAAGATTCAGTGATAAGTTTGACTACAAAGATCCAGTGATAAGTTTGACTACAAAGATCCAGTAAAGTTTAAATTGGAATGGAAAGGAATTAAGTGACTACAGGAGACCTTGTGCCGTCATCAGGATATACAGCAGAAACAGCGAGTCATAAGTACCCCCTCCCCCTCCTCCCGGGGGGGGGGGGGGGCCGTCATGTTTTGGCGGGTTACTTTATCGTACCATTACTATTCTTTGAGTTCCACGCTGTTTTTAAAAACCACTATTTTAGAAAATGTAAAGGTAGTTCACATAGCCGATACTGTCGTAGGGGAGTAAAGTGTTAGAGACTTCCCTTTACTAGGTCCAGCTTCGTTAGGTGTGGGGGGGGGGGGGACCAGTTCCCCCTTCCTCTCGGCCTTTTCTTTCCCTAACTGACAAGGAGAGTCAGGTACCCATTTACAGCTGTGTAGACTGGAGCGTGACGCCACCGTGTTTCGAACCCGATACCTTGGCGGCTAGAGACTAGCAATCATGCCACTCTGTCAGCAGGGACGCTGACTATTTTAGAACACTCTGAAAACTGTTAGACGTATATAATTTTCTTTCCAACAAACATAAAGGCTATACCCCGAACTCTTTGATCCTGCGCGCGCCTACACGAGAATGTTCAAGTTGAGTACCTCTTTATTATTTAAGCCGCTCTAAGTCCTGTACGTTTACATACGACACTGGAGATCTTCTGAACACATCAAAGGGAAAGCTCTCTGTCAGTATGGCTTAAATTTATCTATCTTTCACATCAAGGGCTCTTAAGATAACGGATGCGAGTTCCTCAGAGATTATGCTTCTGAAATTTAGTTGAGGGAACCACTCAGGATTTCCTTCTTGAAACAAATATCTGCCATAATGGGCAGCTGCATTTAGAAAAGATATATTAAGGGGTTCATATTACTCGCTTTTAGTTGAATTATGTTGCCTCACTGCTTCTCTTCAATGGGGTTCTTCCTGTGCAAGCTGTTTTACCTTGTTTTATAGTTCATCAAGTATTTATTCTCTGCCACTTTGTGTGGGGTCTTTCCTTGTCTCCCTCTGGCTTGTTGTGTCCAGTTTAATGCGCGTCTTGCAAAGTATTCGAGCCTGGTTGCAGCATCCTTCAGTCTATCCAGTTGGAGATGGCTGTGACACACACTGATGAAACCTGTTGATAGCATTAGCAGGCAGTCCTTGTACTGGGATCCCCCAGGTTTAGGGAGATGGAGGGAGCACATGGAAAAGAAGACTGGAGACATTAAGGGGATGAAGAAGACGACTGTTAATGGTGTCACAAGTTGCCTCCCCTTAGCTCTGCAGTAGTGATCCAACAGTGGCCAAAACTCAAGAGTAACTAATGTGGGTCTTCAAAGGTGTCTACCTTCGCACAAGATTACTCTTGGCAGAGTTATAGGTAGAAGGATAATTATGCTTCTACCTCAAGGTAGTTTCCTTAAGATATTCAGAATAGCGAGAACAATGCTGCATGAGGCTGATCAAATGTTAAGACTAGTATCTGCCGTCAACTTTTGTGAAGGATAGGGTTTTCCTATAATTCGTTAGCTCGTTCAAGCCTCCAGCTGAGTTAATTCAGCAAAATTCATCTTATTATTACATAGTTCTGTTTAAGTGTATTTAAGAAATTGTTTGAGACATACGGATGTAGTACATTCAACATGATTAAATCAACTTTAGATTTGTCTTTATACACGTAACAAATTTAATAATCAATTATGTTTTAACAGTTATAAAATGAATAATTCCTTATAGAACAGCTATCATCATTGGGTGATGTTATGGCGTTAAAAATTGGATAGTTGTCGTAGATTTTAGATAGGAGTATTAAGACTAGGGTTGGTCCCTTCAGAATAGGATGGAATGAGTGATAGTCACAGTGAGAGCTGGTGAAAAAAAAAACCCACAATAGAATTTCCCACACGTGAGATGATAGAATGTGATAAAGAAGCTGTCTTTGAGAATCGAGATAATCTTCTCTCTCTCACCTATCTTCTACGACCGCTTTTAAAGGCGTCAGACAGTCTACACACAGATATATATATATATTAATATATCTCTATCTACTCACGGGCACGCACATACACGTGACGACAGGTAAACACACAGACGTGGGAATCTATCACAATGAATTTATATGCATTTGAACGAGCTGACCAACGCACTGATTTAGTTCAAGAGAGAGATTTTTATTATTATCATCAAAAAAAAATCTTCTCACAACACCAAAAATACATCAAGGAAAAAAACATATACAAATAGTCATACAATTCAAGAAAATGCTACAAGGATGATATCCCCGTTATGATCATAGCTCTAGGTTTAGCCCACAGCCCCGTTAAGAGAACAGATGATGGCCCAAAGAGTTATAGATACGTAGGGTTTAGGCTAAGAGTTTTTCTTCTTTTCTCGTAAATGTATGCACAGAGTTTGATAAATCTGATTTAACCTAAGAAGTAAAGAAACTCTAGCAAATAGTAACAAATTCTGCAGGTTAAACAAAAAGAATTAGGACAGTAAATGTGGGACGATAATACATCGGTAAAATAACACTCAGACCTGTGTACTCTCATTCATCCAGCCATGGCCTTTCTTACACATGTATACTCACAACTTTGCTCGCTGCCTCTAGGAACATACTAATTCTAGGACCTTCACACAGACCCGAAGATGCAGTCCTTGACCAAGAAATCCCCAGTTCCAAAAGACGTACTAAACTCTCAGGGAACGATTCCTTGGGGGTTCTAATTTTTCGAATGTCTGATTAAGTCACATAAAATTTTGTCCAGGCACGAAAGTTAGCAGAGCACAATGTCATTAGCTTTGGATTCTAGAATTAAGGAATGTCAGATCGGTGTCTACTTCCAGGAAGGTACTATATTTTGTCACCACAATACTAGTCACAATCTCTGTCGGGATGGTTTAATGTTTCTTGTAATATTCTCGCCGCTAGGCAGCATGTACATTTAAATTTGTGGAGCAATTTGAACTGGCTCAAAAGCCCAATATATATTTCTAGTCTTTAGAAACCGTTAGTGGGATTGTTATTACTGTCTCTCTCTGATGGCATATGCACTGTCAGATCCAGTGTTACTTGAAACAAAGAAACCCACGTGGTTAAAGATAGGAAATGTCTATGCTTCTCACAAATATGTCTCTCAGGTTACTAAACGCTGGCAAGTTGGGTACCACCGTTTCACTATATAAAAGAAAGAACACATATCAAATAATTTACATATATGTACTCAATATAACTTACATTTTAAATAGCAAGCCGACCGCTTGACTTATAATTAAAACTTCCCATAAAGTAAGTTATATAAAATCAATCATCAGGAATTTAGGAATATCTTCGTATTCCGTCACTATTCACTGATGTAGCATCTAGCATTTATAAGTTTGTTATTAAAAACAGTTTCGACTGAGTATTTAACAGTTAAATTAAACTTATTTCAGCTACTTGTTTAGTAAGCTAAAAATATAATTTATTTTGTATTTCCACTGCAACTCGACGATTTAAAGAAATAACAAACTATCAAAATATTCACTCTGCACACAGAACTAGTTTAAAATGGAATCGGCGATTTAACACTAAATCACTTCACAAAACTAGATATCTATTATATATAATATTAATATACCTCAACCACAGAATTACTAAGAACGTTAAACCACTTCGACCAAACTAAGGCCATCTCTATTTACAGAGATTATTTAGAAATCGAACGAAGGTTGTTCTAGTCTAACTGCAAAGTTACTGAGTGAAATGAAATAGTTTCAAACGTGGGTTAATATTTTAAACCAGACGAAGGATGAACTATTATTTCGTAGAACGAAATGCTCTCCCCTTTCCGGCTTAAACGATACGTTTCACACCTAACATGTCGTAACTGCCACCACTGACCAAGATGTACGCGTGTCAGTTTCAAATCTCAGACAACCTGTCTCCAATGCAGGGCAGTTTTCACACTACAGCTGACCATGGCCCACAGTGAGCGCCGTGTCAGTTTGGGGATTTTTCAGACAAATGTCTGAATACTGACCGGTGCAGATGTAAAGTATCACACCTCACCGGGACTTATGCCGAGAAGAAACTCGCGCGCTCGGTGAGAATGTAGACTATTGTCTACGTCCTATGTTCAGCGAACCGACTTATCACGCCTTCTGACGCCCTGCAGCCCTGACATCTACGTAATATCGTCCTAGCGCGATTCTCAGTTTTGAGAAAAAAACAGGTAAAGTTTAAAAATACTGAAGAAAATATTTTTCGCAACCGAGTGATGCGAAAAATACAGGAAAAACAAGTATGGAAAGAATATAAATGAAAGGATTAGGGTGAGAGAATAGGAAGAAGATGTAGGTAATTTAATGACATAAAGACCTACGTGACAATAGTTCACTTGGCAGCTTTTATGTTTCTACTTAGCTGCCAATGAGTTTGTCTGTTCTGCTCCAGCTGATGTTTGGTTCTTTGTCGATGGATGACTGGATTACGCTCGTCACTGGTCAAGTTTGAAAGTTGTAGCACGTTCCAAGAAGTGTCACAGAGTAACTACCAAGCTGGTCCCGCGTCTCTAAGACCCGTCTGATGATGGTGTCTAGTATCGGCTTCAGGCCAATTATACCCTACATGTTCCAGAGAAAGTACCCTTAACTGGTACCACCAACTAGTATCACAAAAGAAGAGAAACAAAAACCCTCCGCGTATTGAGTTTCCCGACACATACTTATGTGTCCCCTTCTTTCTATTCCACCATCCCATCTATCTCAGAACTTTATCCTCGATGAGAATTAATATTAATCCCATTGAGAGGAAAAACATTCATTAGATTTAGGTTGAATAGATTTATATTTACCTTTACATTGGTTGAAAAGGTTGAAAACTTTCATTACTTTTAGAGTTAAAATGTTTACATTTACATCTACACTGGTTGAAAATGTTAATAAAATAATAAGTATGTACTCGTACATCATTTCTTTCATCATTCACTTCCTGCACCATATGGAACTTGGGACTACCTCTGCTTTTGGTTCTGTAAGAAACTCGCAATAAAGCAGTCACCAGCCCTGGCAGTGGTGGTTCGTGAAATCATTATTCTATATGCTGAGATTGCCAGCCTCAAATGACTTGAACATCCACTAGCAATTTTCACATATTAATATTCACATGTCAATATATATACATATTAGTTTACATGGTAATAATGCAAATATAGAATTTAAAATGTACAACTTACACCAAAATTTAGGTTCACATACTGCTGGCTCAGAGAAATAGTTTAAGGAATTTTGACGATGCCACTTAGCAATAAGTTCCCACTTTGACTTTGTGTTACAGTTTCCTCAGATTCCGGTTTTCCGTGTTAAAATGGTAGAGTTTTCTTGAGCTTTAAGTCCTCAAGATGCTCAAACAAGGTCCGGTCTGGTAAATGAAATCTGCTGCTATTCTTAACTCTGGCAAGGTCTGGTTGTCTTCTTGGCGCGAGGTGAATTTTCACTGTGTTCTAAACTGAATAAAGTGACAGGTTATATTACACTTCGCTCCCCCCGCAGTACTTTATTACGATTTAGGTAGGGTCCAATCAGGAACTTTGTTCTTCCTGTGTTTCGAATGCCCTGCAATCGTTTCGAAACCTGTGTGTTTTAGTGGGGGTAATTCAAAATATTTCCACTAGGAAATTTCTGTAAGTTAATGCAAAGGTCATGTCTTCCAAATATGGAAGTGAGATTTCCGCACTATTCTCGTTAGTGATTACAAATAACAACTTACTTTTATCTCAAGTAATATGTTCGCAATACTTTTATCCGGATGCTATTAGATCACTCCGTATTTCAGGTGCATGTCTGTAATATGTTGGCAGACGATGGGTAATTTATCTCCCCGTCCTTGTGCAAACACCGACCCTCGTGTAACCATCAGGACTGTGACTCTTCACGACAGTAATTAGGGAGTCCCCATCGCCGTATCAGCGCTAAATAAACTACCTGGGCGTACGTCGTGCTATCCCGCGCGGCCAAGGTTTGGTACACGAGAATTTTACCAACATGACTGTCGGTAAATATTGCATCATTTGTCAACAATAACAATAATAGCTTTGTTTTATTAACTCACACAAAATTGGCTACCACAAAAATTTGAAAAGTTCTTTTCTTTCATCGTTCGCCTTCAGACATTAAAGTCAGCTGAAGATGGTACATGCGCTGGTCTCTCGCGGCAAAGGGGACGGATTTGATTCACGGTAATGACACGTTCCAGTCTACCCAGCTGTAAATAGGTACCTGACTTTGATCTTGAGTTAGGGAAGTCTAAGGCAGCGAGGAAGGGAACTGCTGTGGGACTACCTGTACCTTTAGCCTTCACCGGACATTCAAAGGGTCCGAAGCCTTCGCGGGTAATCAAAGTAGTCTGGAGCCTTCACTGGACAATATGAGGGGTACGTGTCACAAGAACGGTAAAGATCCCAGTTGTGTTTAAACATGCAACCACCAACTGCGTCAACTCTTAATCTATCCGCCGGTAAATGATCGTTTTATAGCCGGACTCTCAGTGACAATTTCAAGCTTTCACGCTTGCTATTTGATCCCACGAAGACACAAAAGGGGTTAACGTGTGTTTAATTGCCATTTGTAGTGTTTCATCTCCTAGAAGAATGTGGGTGTAAGCTTTTTAATGCTGTACCTTTGTTGGATGAGACAAAGACTCCGCCGATGAACAGGCAGAGTCATGGATGTTACACTTAAAGGTGGTCTCGTAGCAGATATTTTGCCGTGGGAGGAGTGAAGTGCTAAAGACTTCGGCATACCAGGTCTAACTTTATGAGTTGGGGGTGACCAGTTTTCTGCTTGCTGCCTTTGTCTTCCCTAACTCAAGAGCAGAACCAGGTACCCAGTTACAAATGGGTCGTTGTTGTTGTTGTTTAACTAGGGCTGCTGAGCTTTTCGCTCTTTTGCAGCCAATACCAAGTTGAAATGCGAGGTCTATTGTGCATTCCCCGCCGTTCAACGGAGCTCTCCAACTATGCAGAGCTAAAATACTGTTCTCTGGTTCTGGGCTCTCCCAAGGAATTGTCACATCCAGCGCATAGCCACTTCTCAGCTCCCCCTGCCTATCCCTGGGTCCATAGTGAGACCCTCCTGCATGCAGTCAAACAGGTCACAGCCAAATAGTTATGTCTGGAGTTCAAGTGACTCCTTCAAGCTAAGTGTGCAATGCTGGGTTCACAACAAGTTTCACCACAGGGGGAAGCCTTGGTAGTGCATGGATGATTTCAAGAGTCAATGAGGGTGTAATTAGCCTCACAGACAGAATTTCACTTCCACATTTGTAGATTATAGCATGGTCCATAGCTGGTGGTCATATAATGATGATTCCAGATGTGTCTATGTGCATTTACAACTGGGTAGACTATAGCGTTACGCATT
This sequence comes from Oreohelix idahoensis, assembly GCA_024509875.1. NCBI lineage: Eukaryota > Metazoa > Mollusca > Gastropoda > Stylommatophora > Oreohelicidae > Oreohelix > Oreohelix idahoensis. The sequence continues at coordinate 306,083 of JAMPIV010009989.1, read as the reverse complement.
CAGGTTCGATCGCGGTACCCGGTTACTTATGCTGGACAGATTTAAATTAAGTGAAATATTATTATTGCTCTGACTATTAGATCACCTTATAAAACATGTCGTAAAGTTGACTGAAGAGAAAGGCCTGTGTAGCTAGCAAGATAAGTAATGAAATAATAAACGTATACGATGCACAGTGGCGTACCAAGGGGTATGCAAAGGGCGGTCCTCCCCGGGTGACTGCCAAGAGGGGTGCCATCGGACACAATAATAACAGTAATACCTTGGCAGCAGTATAGACGGACAGTGACATCAAAATGAGAATACAATAAGGCAAAAGAAGCTGTCATTGCATTGGGAAATATATGGAGATCAAAAGAAATCAGGTCCAACAGAAAAATCAGGTATTATATGGCTCTAAAACATGGAGAACAACAAATACAACAACCAAAAACGTTATAGACTTTCATAAATGGGTGCTTGCGTTGGATTGAATTGGTATAACAAGATCGCTAATGTGGAACCGATGACAAGGACTTGACAAATGCCAATGCAACAAGAGAAGAGAAAAAGTCGCTGGAGATGGGTATGACACAAACTGAGGAAGCTTGTTGATAGCATTATCAGGCCAGTCCTTGTTCTGGAATCCCTTGAGTAAGAGACCAAAGAACACCCGGAGAAGACAACTGGAGACGAAAGGAGATGAAAACGACATGGAACATCCTTGAGCTGATGAAACGTGACGGGAAGTTTGCCATATGTTTCTTGTGGAGCTGACAGATAATGAATGAATGAAACGTGCTGTATTTTTGTGTGTTTTTAATGGAGGGTACAAAAGGAAGGATCCGCCCCTAGTCCAGTCCAAATACTTTTAGTACGCCCCTGATAATGCACTCGGGCAAACCCACAGGTTCTCAGTCTCCCTTAGCAAATGTCAATGGTGTGAATGTTAAATGTTCCTGTAACGCGCTGGTTGCATACACGACGGATGCATCCTCTCATAAGTCAATCCCTGCTAATCTTATGTTTCTTGATAAATTTCAGCAGTCTCAGAGTTGTAGATTTATCGGTTGTAGTGTCATTCTCAAACAGGCGAGCATTATTTGTCCTTAATCTCTCTTATCCTTATCCAATGTCCCTACTTTGCAAGCTCTCGGAGCTAATCTGTCAGCTATCTCATTGACATGTACCTCTGCATGACCAAGACAGTCGATCTATGCAAGTTCCTCAAGACTCGAGGCTTCTGTGGATGTTTTCCAGTCATGCCGTAGCCATCCATTTTGATCCTCCGAGGCATGGATTGAGAATCTGACACAATAACTTCCGTGGTTAATTGAGTTTCAGATACCTACCTCAGGGCTGTAGTAGCTGCCACAATCTCAATTTTTATGATGGAGGTTGTTTCATGTAAGCTCCGCTCAGTGACGACCCCGCCTTTAACAAAGTTAACAGTTGCATATTCGACCATGACAAGTTAGCACTGGTCACCTTTGTAAGTTTAGTTCAAGAAAGAACTGTTGGCTATATTTAGATCGTCACCTTATAAGATTCCTTCGCTGAAGAGCTTAAAGATGTTCTTAAGGCGTCACCGTTGCAAGTTTCCTTGGAGGAATGGCTTTCGATAGTTTTTAGAGCGCTGTTGTAAATTTCGTGCAAGAAAAACATGTCGGCTCTGTTTAGAGCAGTGTTTCCCAAACTTTTCGGGTCACTGCCCTCTTGGCACGCACAGAACATCCCCAGTGTCCATTTCATTTCTCGTCTTTCATTTCTCGTCCACACCTCATTGATTTTGTCTCTCACATCCACAAACACTTGTTTATTGTTGCTAAAATGCTACGCAATATGTGAATAGGATAATGCAATTAATTACCAAATGCTGCCAGTATCCACTGAATAGCTTATCGTACTCCCTAATAGGTGTTCCCCAGTTTGAGAACCTATGCCAAATGGTGTATGAGAAGCTGTGGTTTAGAGTTTGTTCAAGCTACGTTCTGTTTTTAACCGTTCACAACAGGGCCCTGTATAATCAATTTTTTTTTACACGTAAGCATTACATTAAGTAATGTTGTTGAATTTAGCCTGACAAGTCCTCAACCATTCCCTTACTATGAAACGCACCCCCCTCATCGCCCCTTAGGTCTTCCAAACGTCCTCAGGGGGCAGCGGTACTGCCGACTTTGGGAACCACTGGTTTAGAGCGCATTTTCAATGTTTGCTTACTCAGGGAAATCAATGACATAAATTGAGAAAGAAAGTTTAAGGCAAAAAATTGGATACCTTAACTTATGCACGTTGGCTATTTTTAATCGATAACATAGCCACTAAGCTATTTGCTACGATTAACTACGTATTGATTCATTTATTTGCTTATCCGCCGATTTATTGTCTGGGAGCGCGGTAATACGGTATATTTTCTGTATCCAAATATAAAAGGTCACGTTTTCTGTTTCGCCAGGTGATTTATTAATTGTTTGTCGCTGGATTAGCTTACTTGCTTGTTTAATCTAGTTTGTTGATTTATTCTTTGACTGATGGATTATTACAGTGTTTATCAAACATATGCAGAGCCAGGAGCTCTAAATAGCTTACAGACCTTATCGCCTTCCAATATATATACATATATATACATATACATATACATATATATACATATACATATATATATATACATATACACACATATATATACATATACACACATATATATACATATACACACATATATACATATCCAATACCATAATTCCCACTGTAAGTATGTCGGTCGGACACATCATGCACCCCGTCATTTGCGCACTTTTCTATTTTCGAGAGAGTACATTAACTTTTAACAACAGCTAAGGGGTGCAACTGTGGTTGAAAGTTAGACGATACTTGTTTTGTTTCCCTTTTATGTACTCTCCCGAAAATAGAAAAGTGCACAAATGACTGTGTGCATGAACAGTTTGATTATGTAAAGAAGCCAACAACACAATTGATAAACAGTACATGAACTGGAGAGTGGAAGGTGCGGAGATGCAGATTAAATCAACAGACAATCAAGATACTCTTCTGTCCAGTTTCATTCGGGAAACGGATTTAACTCATCATTTTCTTAAAAATAACCTTAAAATATAAGTCTTTGATTGTTTCTTAAAGATTAAATTTTAATTTAAAGTATTGCAGACTTTATTATTATGGATCAAAATGATAAGATGGCTGCAATTAAAAACCTGTCAATTTTGACGGGTTATTGCTAGTATATATAATAGTGCATGCCGTAAGAAGCGACTAAGGAGAGCTTGGGAATGGAACCAGCTGCCTCATTATGTAGATTAGCAGAACCTTTAGGCTACAAAACTATCAAGAAACAAAATGAACAAGTCAACTAATGGAAATAAAACTCAACCATCCAAGACAGAAAAATATTTTCTGATAAAGAGGCGTAAGACGCAACACAGAGGTACGGAGGCAACAGGATGATAGTTTGGTTTGATTTTAAGGACTGTATTCATTGCACACGGACAACTCCATCAGTGCTCCTATCTCCGTCCTTAGATCACACAAGGACGATCTCAGTACAGTGCACGAACTCTGTAATTCCGCCGAGAATCCCAATGTGTGTATACAGGAATCACACATTCTATAAATATTTTTGTGTTGGGTAGGCCTAATTTTTTTAAATTTTACCAGGGCAGCGACCTTACGGCCTACTCTTTACGATTCCCAACTGCCTTGGGATTTTTAAGGTGCGCAACTTGCACAAGGGACGTCCTATTATTCGCCAGTATACGAGAAGGCTAGGCATCCGATTTCACTACCCAGGAGACCGGGGTGGGGAGGGGGGGGGAGGGGGGAGGTGTGGGGGGATGACATAATTAGGACCACTGGTTCTGAAAAAAAATTTCCATACATTATATTCCCTTTACTGGGAATCGAACCCCGCACCTTTGAAGTTCAAGGCGGACGCCATACCTCTTAGCCACTCCGACCCCCAAGGATCATAGCATTACCAGGCAGTCCTTGTTCTGGAATCCCCAGGGCAAGAGAAGCAGACGTAGAGAACACGTGGAGAAGAGAACTGGAGACGGAAATGAAAGCAACGAGGAAGGTATGGAAAGACCTTGAGTTATGGCCCGCGACAGGAAGACTTGGAGTGTGTTTGTTGAAGGCATTTGCTCCTTTGCGAACTAAATAACTGATTGATTGACTTGGGGAACTGATTGATAGTCTTAGGGAACTGATTGATAGTCTTCGGAACTGATTGATTGACTTGGGGAACTGATTGATAGACTTTGTGAACTGATTGATAGAGTTGGGGAACTGATTAATAGACTTGGGGAACTGATTGATAGACTTTGTGAACTGATTGATAGACTTGGGGAACAGATTGATAGGGAACTGATTGATACTTCGGAAAAATTTGATAGACTATTTGAACTGATTGATAGACTTCGGAACTGATTGATAGACTTGGTGAACTGATTGATAGACTTGGTGAACTGATTGATAGACTTCGGAACTGATTGATAGACTTGGTAAATTGATTGATAGACTTCGGAACTGATTGATAGACTTAGTGAACTGATTGATAGACTTGGGGAACTGATTGATATACTTCGGAACTAATTGATAGATCTTGTGCCTAGGTTGAACAAAGCGCATTTACTGGAACATCAATCGAATCAATCGCATATCATATATATAAAATGCCTGCTTTTTTCTGTCAGAAGCCTTCGTAACGCTAAGGGATGCAACAAGTTATTTTGGTTGAAAGTTGGACATTAATTGTATTGTGTCCTTTATATTTTGGTTTTTCAATACTCTCCCGAAAATAGTAACACTTACCAAAGAAGAATGCGCAAAGGACGGTGTGCATGCGCCACTAACATCTCTCTGTGAACGGCATGCTTGTTCATACTTTGTACAAAATTATTTAGTTCCCTTATATCGGTGTTTTTTTTTTATTAAAAAAAAGTACTTAAAAATATATTAATATCAAAGAATGTAAAACCACATTATTTACTATTTTATTTACATATATACCATTTATTATTATTCAAGAATGTTTTACAAAAATATTGATAGAATGTGTGATCCCCTATACACACATTGGGATGGTCGCTGGTGCTACGGAGTTCGTGTACTGTGGTGATGCACAGGTAGCTTACTTACTAACAGGGGGAAGCAATTCACTTTTTTCTGGCGTGTTACGAGAAGAAGAATGCTGTTATATATTGTGAGAGCAGGAACGGGTGAAGAAAAGGAGACTGGGCACGAAAGACAGAAGGCACTGAACAGTTTGATTATACTGTATAGACAGTAGTCAACAACACAACTGATAAACAGTACATGAACTGGAGACAGGAAGATGCGGAGATCCATGATTTAAGTTGTAGCAGATTAAAACAACAGAAAATCAAGATGCTCTTCTGTCATGTTCAGACTTTTAACATGAGATGTAAAACAAATATTTTAAAAAAAAAATACTTTTGAATAAGTAAAATTGCCGTTAGGTATTGGTCCTTTTGAATTTAATTTCCGTCTTATGACGGGCTTTAACACTAGTTCATATATATAGTATTCCAGCTTATTATGTCATTCTTTCCTTTCGTAATGCTCCCAAGAATAGTAACACTCGCCATAGAAAAGTGCGCAAAGGTTGGTTTGCATTCGCCTCGTGAACGGCGTGCATGTTGAGACTTTGTTTAACACCGGATGTTCAAACCCGGGCGACGGCATTTGAGGATTTCTCGTCGACCGGGAATTGGACTGGATTAACTCGAGACCTGGCGAGGACATTTGAAGAAGTGTCGTCGACCAGGGATAGGCGGCTCCTGAGCCGACCCAGCTCTAATGGGTACCTCCGAAATCGGCGAGTATCTGCCTGAATGGCGAGGGACACCTGTCTCTGTACAAGAAAAGGAATACTCACGTAAAATCAATGTCAGGTTAGACATTAACAATAACCTGAGATTTCGCCTCGAGTATTAGCGGGCGTACGGAAAAAAAAAAAAACACCGGATGTAAAACAAATATTTTGGTTTTTAAGACGGGAATTTAAAAAAAATGGAAGACAATGTTGATAACTATTCTAACTGTCGCCACCTAAGTGAATTGTATCTGATGAAGAGACAAATACAGCGAAATTGTTTAAATATGCATTTTCATTTACAAGTGTTTAGAGATTGTGGTAAAGTGGGATGATATAAATATTTATAGGGACTTAGTGTACTGACTGAGATCAGCTGTGAAGGTATCTGTATCTAATATGTGTAGTGTTTTACAGATAACCTTACTTACTGCCATATATTTATATCTCAGTCAGAATTATTCTGGAATATTGTGTTGGCAACGTTATATGTCTAGGGTTATGCAAATGATGAAGTGTAAGTCACCACAACAACAACAGGTAAACATTTTAATTATTCCACCACACTTGACAATACTGTGACACTCACAAACAGTCAACACTCTAGAAGACTATCTTAAAAGATTCAATGATAAATTTCAGATATGTACATATGTATTGATTTTCTCTACAATAGTGATCCTGATTCAACTACACAGTGAACCAGGCAATATAATAACATGTAATTTCAAATATTATGTACACAGATATAAATGTGGTCTTTGCATTGACATACAATATTAGTATTCTATGTGTGTGAGTTGTGATGTGGTAATATGAGGTAATACTGGTTTTGTTCTTCAAGATAGATTCTTATTAGACATCATGACTGCATGTGCTTGTGTATGTTTGGAACTAGTATTGGAGATGGTCTCAGTTCCGAACATTAAAACAATTAATTGCCCCTCTTTAATTAAGTTAGTGTCATTTACGAGGGGTACATAGTGTTGAGCTCTTTTGGCCACAGTGGGCTTAACTTTCGTGATGGCGGCAGGCAAGGACTCCTCTGCTCGACTATTCACTGTTTCTGAAGACACCTCACTGGTTACTATAGGGACCCAAGAGTATGTTGTAGCCTCTGGATTCAGCAAACGCTCAGACCAGGTGCGGCTTCAATAACTAGGACCACAGTCCCACAATTTCTGGAAATAAACACAGATACGTTGACTAGCAATGAATGTAGGCACAAATACTGGCACAAATTCCCATCTGCTTATGTTCCAGGCTTTTATTTAGCAAAAATATGAGCTGGCTTCAACGCACTGTTGCTTTATCAAGCTTATTTGAACTAGTGGTCTCGAACTAACGCTATCAATTAACTATATTAACAGACCTAACCAATCAGGCCATCTCTACCCAATCGTTTGAAAAAAAGTACTCTTACTTCCGTCTCCCTTGACAACAAAAGATAGCATTTATAGTCCGACTAATCGTGTTTGGCCTTACATATCATTCCATCCAATCAATTCAAATGTAACTTGTGGCCTATTTCCGTACAATGGTGGTTTAAAATTCTGCCACTGAGCGACTCCGAGTTTTTAGGTTGTCTGACACCCTCATTATTTTCTTTTGCCTATAATTTATTAATTCCTGGACTATTTGCGTAACACTTAACATATTCTGTGTCAGCAAGCCCTAAGGAATCCAAATATCTCAATTTAAGGGAGCTAGGTGGCTGCGTTCAAAATGTGCATTTTCTACCACCTCCTGTTCACTTCAATCCCCATGTGGTGTCTGGGTACTGTCATGTTTTCAAACGTAAACCCATCTAATGTCATCTTTCCTAATAAGCGTTTTTCAGGTTTTTAAAACCTAACTCTGGGAAGGGTAGTGTTTTTATCACTGTCCGTCTGAAAAAAAATTAGTGCATGTGGCCTTACACGCGTGTTAGGGGTGGCATTAATATAGCGAGACGCGTGTTTAGTGTTGCTTGCGTTCCTGATTTTCAGCCCTCCCTTCTTTCCATCCTACATCCATCTGTCCATTCGTAGTGTAATTAATTTAGGTCATACGCAGTGTGCCTCTCAATGTTTTTTCTTAGAAATGCAATACCCGTTTTATTGGGTTGTGGAAACGCATGTATTTATGCAGTGGCTTATATTTAACGTGGAAACGTTACAATTTGCAGACGAAGCATAAAACCAAGGGGATTTCGAGTACTGTCATTGTGACAGCACTGTTCTTTACCATTCTTCTTCCTTTTATAGAATTTATTTGTTAGGCTTTACATTTACTTTTTAATTTATATATGTGGATTAGAATTTCACGACAAATCCTCCCCTCTTAAAACAGACGTTATATGTCAGTCTATAATTCTATATACACATAGAGAAATTTATTATTATTTCTGGGGCTTACGGTGATTCTCATCACACGGATGGCGGCTTAAAAAATCCGCTCCCAGATTTGTTTTTCCACTTATATACTCTATGCTAAACTCAAATGGCTGTAGCAATAATGACCAACGGAGTAATCTAGTGTTCTCATGCCTAGCTTGTGCTAGAAACGACAAGGGTTTGTGATCCGTGTGCAACTTAAATGCCTTCCCATACAGATAAATATTGAATTTCTTTATCGCCCATATTACTGCAAGACATTCTTTTTCGCTAGTTGAGTAGTTGGTTTCAGCTTTATTCAACTTTCTGCTAGCATATGCCACTGGGCTTAATTCCCCATCCAATGCATCTGATTTCTGTAGCAGAGTTGCACCTAACCCAATATTACTGGCATCAGTCCTTACTACAAATTCCTGACTTAAGTCAGGTAGTTTCAAAATAGGTTTACTTGTGAGCTTTTCCTTCAATTCTTGGTAAGCCATTTCACATTGTGGTGTCCATGTAATTCGATCTGGGTTTCCTTTACGTGTCAAATCAGTTAACGGTGCACATATGGAATTAAAGTTTTTGATATACTTTTGGTAGAAACCACATAATGAGACAAAGAATCTCACGTCTTTCTTGGTTTGTGGCCTCGGGGCTTTCTTTAGTTTCTCTAAATTTTTTGGGTCAGGGGTCATGTTTCCCTGATAAACTGTGTGTCCCAAAAATTCCAATTCTTTACATCCAACGCAACATTTGGTTGGTCGGGCTGTTAAATTCGCTTCCCTAAGTCGATTAAACAGCATGTTCAGAGAGTCAATGTGTTCCTCAAATGTTTCTGTTGCTATAAGGATATCATCCATGAAATTTGTAATGCATGGGTTATTCAGAGGGTCCAATAATTTTCTCATCATTCTAGAGAAGACACTAGGTGCATTCTTCAATCCAAATGGCAATCTGTTAAACTCATAGTGTCCTTCTGAGGTACTAAAAGCTAGATATGGTCTAACCTCAGGCTTTACTGGAATTTGATAGTATCCTTTACTCAAATCCACTTTTGAGAAATACTTAGCTTTATTTAGCCTGGCAAACAACTGATTTGTATCCGGCAATGGATCCACCTGTCCTTCTGTAATAGCATTCAGTCTCCTGTAATCTATACAGAGTCTATGTTCTCCAGAGGGTTTCCTTAAAAGTACAACACTGGAACTATACGAAGATTCACTGTGTGAAATAATTCCTTCCTTCAACAAATAGTCTATCTCTTCCTTCAAAGCTTTCTCCTTAGCAAAAGGAATCGAATAAGGCTTCATACAGACAGGTGTGGGGTCTATCAGTTTCATATCATATTCCAATAAGTTTGTATGCCCCGGTCGATCTGTTAACACCTCTGTATGATTATCTAGAACCTGTTGCACTCTCTCCTTCTGATTTTTCGTTAAATGCGTACTGATTTTCACCTGTGCCGCTGTCTCACAGGGGTGTAATGGATATTCAAATGATGAAAGTGGTTCCTTCTTCATCTCCATTGCAATGGACAAGGTTAGCAAGTGTGTCTCTTCCTGATGTTCTCTTTCCAAATATTTCTTCAGGAGATTCACATGATAGATTTTTTCTTTCCCCTTCTTATCTATCTTATAATTGGTTCTAGACACCTTCTCTAGAACTGTATATGGACCTTGCCATCCAATTTGTAACTTATTCTGATTTCCGGGTAAAAGAAGCAGTACCTTCTCTCCCACAGCCAAATCTCTGTCTTTTGCCTTCCTGTTATAATAAGCAGCATGTTTCTTCCTGGCTTGTTTCAAATTTTCATTGGCAAGTTTCCAGCCAGTTTTTAAACGAGTGGTCAGCTCATTTACATATTGGTATGAGGATGTAATATTTTCCTCTGCTTTTTCATCCGTCCACGTTCTTAACAGTGTTACACATGGACCTTTAGTTTTGTGGACCTATTTGTCCATGCACCGGTATGGTCTCTTCCACTAGAAGCGCTATAGTGATGATTTTTCTTCCCAGAATTATCATGCACAAAACGACCGCTACCAATTTTCCTCTTGGGGCTTTCTCCCCACTTAAAATTCTTGATGAGAGATTTCCTCTCTCCATCTCCTTCCTCCAGTTTGTTTAAGTCCGATTGAGGGATTTTCGGCTTATCCTGGGGTAAGACATCTTTTTGCACTCTCCGCATAGTGGCCATTGTAAAACAGTTAAGTGAAGCTTGTCCGTGAAAAGGGGCTTCCCATTCCCTTTGGTCCACTTTATCAAATTTATTTTTCTTTTTATTATCAGGCCTAATTTTTTTTCCGTGGCGTGTCCAGGTCCTGATCCATGTTCCCACTTGTGGGTGTTCCCTCATGTGCTATGCTACACCTTTCTACAAAATTCTCAATGTCCCATCTTGCCTTGGGCCAATAATAATTGTAAGCCACCTTTTGGATGATGGTACCTATTTTCTCATGGTCCCCATCTGGTTTCACATGTAGGCTCCTTATTAATTCTGTACTATATCTCTTTGGAAGAACCAGCTGTCCGTGACCATGGGATCTAGTTCCGGCCTTCCTATACATCAACTTGTTTTTCATGTAAAAATCTCCCTTGCCTGGAGTTGTATGACAAGTTGACAATTTCCTGAAACAAGGCTTGAGGGTCTTATCCCCAGCCTGTGCCTTCCTCATCTCTTCTGGAGTGGTATCTAACAGAATATCCTCCTCCTTTCTTGAGGTCGACCTGACCTGAAGGGTTGCCATAACTATAGGGTTCCTTCTGCAACGGTCAGTGTCATGATTGTTCATCTTACAATTTTTACACCACCTTTTTCCTTGGTTGTAAGATTTTCTTTCATCATATTTCCTTTCATCGAATTGTGGGTTTTTATTTTTATTTTCATACCGTGGCCTATCAAATTGGTGCTTACCTTTGTTTTGATCCCTATGATCAAATTTATTAAAGTTCTGTGGTGCCCTAAAATTATCCACCTGTTTCTTTTTATTACCTGATACTTCTGCTTGAGCCGCCTGATACCTTTCTGCAACATTTAGCAACTCACCCAGCCTCTCTGCACCTTGTTCCATGAGAAACTTTCTCAGGTCTGGAGCCATGGACTCTCTTAATTGTTCTATAAGGACCATTTCCTTAAGATCTTGGGTTTTCCCCAGAGAAGTCCATTTCTCCAAGTATGTCTCTAACCGTGCAGAGAACTGGTGATAGGTTTCACCTGACAGTAGTTTAGCATTCCTAAATTTTTTCCTGTAAAATTCTGCGTTCTTCTCATATCTTAACAAAAGAGCCTGCTTTAGCATGTCATAATTTTCCTGATCATCTCTGTGCATTTTGGCAAAAACTTCATAAGCTGCCCCACGAAGTCCTTGAGATAACTTTAAGCTCCACCTTTCTCTCTCTAACCCATATGTGGTAGCTAATAATTCGTATCTATTTATATAGCTCTCAATATCATCGTCTTTCTCAACAAAATGATCTAAATGAAAGTTCATAGCTGAGGTTGAGGCTCCCTGAGTAACCGTAGCATCAGAGGCAAAGGGACTGACACCATTTTCAGGAGCATGGCCTTGAAACTCAAACTCCCTTAGTCGTAACTCATGTTCCCTTTGTAATCTCTTCTCCTCTTTTTCTGCTTCCCTCTCTGCAGCTAATCTCTTGTCTTCTCTTTCTGCAGCCTGTCTTCTTTCCTCGACTTCCAATGCTTTAGCCTCTTTGTCAGCCTCAATCTGCAACCTCTTAGCCTCAGCCTCAATCTGCAACCTCTTAATTTCCTTTTCAGCCTCTAACCTTCTTTCGGCCTCTTTTTTCTAATCTTCTTTCTTCCCGTTCAATAAATTTGTCACATTCAGTAGTGACATAGGTAATCATAACTTGCCCCTCTAATCCCAACTCTTTTGCAGTCTGTACAGCAGCAGATCGAAATTTGGCCAGGTCCGCCATTTTATATCAGGTAATTAAATAAAATATCTAACTAAACAATATAATCTGTAATTATATATCCAATGGACAAAACAGGCACCAAGAGCTCAACCTTATTTAATTCCACCCAAGGATACCTTTTAACTTTTTATATTCCCTGAAGTGAATTACCCCCAATATTTATACTAGTAAAGGATTCAATATCCCGGACCGGACCCCAATATATGTGGTAAAGTGGGATGATATAAATATTTATAGGGACTTAGTGTACTGACTGAGATCAGCTGTGAAGGTATCTGTATCTAATATGTGTAGTGTTTTACAGATAACCTTACTTACTTACTGCCACATATTTATATCTCAGTCAGAATTATTCTGGAATATTGTGTTGGCAACGTTATATGTCTAGGGTTATGCAAATGATGAAGTGTAAGTCACCACAACAACAACAGATAAACAATTTAATTATTCCACCACACTTGACAATACTGTGACACTCACAAACAGTCAACACTCTAGAAGACTATCTTAAAAGATTCAATGATAAATTTCAGATATGTACATATGTATTGATTTTCTCTACAATAGTGATCCTGATTCAACTACACAGTGAACCAGGCAATATAATAACATGTAATTTCAAATATTATGTACACAGATATAAATGTGGTCTTTGCATTGACATACAATATTAGTATTCTATGTGTGTGAGTTGTGATGTGGTAATATGAGGTAATACTGGTTTTGTTCTTCAAGATAGATTCTTATTAGACATCATGACTGCATGTGCTTGTGTATGTTTGGAACTAGTATTGGAGATGGTCTCAGTTCCGAACATTAAAACAATTAATTGCCCCTCTTTAATTAAGTTAGTGTCATTTACGAAGGGTACATAGTGTTGAGCTCTTTTGGCCACAGTGGGCTTAACTTTCGTGATGGCGGCAGGCAAGGACTCCTCTGCTCGACTATTCACTGTTTCTGAAGACACCTCACTGGTTACTATAGGGACCCAAGAGTATGTTGTAGCCTCTGGATTCAGCAAACGCTCAGACCAGGTGCGGCTTCAATAACTAGGACCACAGTCCCACAATTTCTGGAAATAAACACAGATACGTTGACTAGCAATGAATGTAGGCACAAATACTGGCACAAATTCCCATCTGCTTATGTTCCAGGCTTTTATTTAGCAAAAATATGAGCTGGCTTCAACGCACTGTTGCTTTATCAAGCTTATTTGAACTAGTGGTCTCGAACTAACGCTATCAATTAACTATATTAACAGACCTAACCAATCAGGCCATCTCTACCCAATCGTTTGAAAAAAAGTACTCTTACTTCCGTCTCCCTTGACAACAAAAGATAGCATTTATAGTCCGACTAATCGTGTTTGGCCTTACATATCATTCCATCCAATCAATTCAAATGTAACTTGTGGCCTATTTCCGTACAATGGTGGTTTAAAATTCTGCCACTGAGCGACTCCGAGTTTTTAGGTTGTCTGACACCCTCATTATTTTCTTTTGCCTATAATTTATTAATTCCTGGACTATTTGCGTAACACTTAACATATTCTGTGTCAGCAAGCCCTAAGGAATCCAAATATCTCAATTTAAGGGAGCTAGGTGGCTGCGTTCAAAATGTGCATTTTCTACCACCTCCTGTTCACTTCAATCCCCATGTGGTGTCTGGGTACTGTCATGTTTTCAAACGTAAACCCATCTAATGTCATCTTTCCTAATAAGCGTTTTTTTCAGGTTTTTTAAAACCTAACTCTGGGAAGGGTAGTGTTTTTATCACTGTCCGTCTGAAAAAAAATTAGTGCATGTGGCCTTACACGCGTGTTAGGGGTGGCATTAATATAGCGAGACGCGTGTTTAGTGTTGCTTGCGTTCCTGATTTTCAGCCCTCCCTTCTTTCCATCCTACATCCATCTGTCCATTCGTAGTGTAATTAATTTAGGTCATACGCAGTGTGCCTCTCAATGTTTTTTCTTAGAAATGCAATACCCGTTTTATTGGGTTGTGGAAACGCATGTATTTATGCAGTGGCTTATATTTAACGTGGAAACGTTACAATTTGCAGACGAAGCATAAAACCAAGGGGATTTCGAGTACTGTCATTGTGACAGCACTGTTCTTTACCATTCTTCTTCCTTTTATAGAATTTATTTGTTAGGCTTTACATTTACTTTTTAATTTATATATGGGGATTAGATTTTCACGACAGAGATGTATAAATACCCACACTTAATGTTTACGGATGTTTACTTCCTCCAAAGAGTCATTTTGCGCACCAAGAATAACGAAGCTTTAGATCTGAATAGAGAAATCATAACAAAACTTCTGGGTGAGCAAAAGATCTATTATAATTCTGATCAAATAGTATTTGATGTTCCCAGTGTTGTTATGAACTATTCGGCCGAATAAAACAACAGAAAATCAAGGTCCTCTTCTGATGAACAATCGGATGTTCACACCTAACATTATTTTTCCACACGTATTTGAATTTTAAAAATTGCCATTAAGTATTGGTGCTTTTGAATTTAATTCCCGTCACATGACTGGATTTTACTCTTATCAAAATATATTTTTCTAATGTTCCAAGGAATCACTAATGAAATGTATTTTTCATGGAAAATATTTTGGCAGAGACTTTTCCTGCACAGTCGGTCTATGTCGTATCTATGTCTTATCTATGTCTTATTCATGTCTTATCTATGTCTTAATCTCGTTAATGTCTGTCTTTCTCGTCAGATAATGGTGGTGACTTTTACCATGGGTACCAAGGCTACAGCGAATTCTTCATGGGCCAACACCAAGACGGCCCACCGCCCGGTCTTACATTCTTGCCATCATCACAAAGGACTCCACCATTAAGTATGGACGGGTCCATACATCCTGCAGGTATGTAGTTCACTTTCTGTTGTTTTTTTTATTTACTACAAATAAGTCGCCTGCTAAAACATGGCGGGAAATAATTATGCTGTGCTCTTTTTGTTGCACGCCCTGATGACGTCATGAAATTCTCATGTGGTCATTTCATCTATTTCCATTTCGCTTCAATGTACGGAAAAACGGAAACAGTGTGGCACGAAAGCATAGAAGCTTAACTTATGATGAGCTATGAAGCTGTTTATATATGCTGGGGACACTTTTTCGTACTTACCTGAACAGTTTAATATAAATATAATTGGGGGGAATTCCAGAAATTCTGTCACCGAAAAGTTACCCCCGCAACTTCTTGGCCTGCCGCTGTTGGATTGGGGGGTAAAGAATTTTGTTGTTGTTAACCCGCTCATCGGGTTCCGAATGGTATACAGTCGGCATGGGATATCTCTTGTCCCCTCTCGTTGCAATAACGAGAGTCACAATGATCGCTGGCTTACGTGTAGACCTTTTGTTTTATCGCTTACGTCGATTCCCCTGGTCCACCTAATGGAATTCTGCACAGGAATTTACATACTGAGTTATCTCATCGGTAATCCCTGGTCAGAAGTAATGAGAGGCTATCCTTTGACTTGTGACGTTACTCCCAAGATGGCCAATCAAAGAAATGATATGCCCTCATGTATGTGGACGGAACTACAAGCTATCCATGTCCTTTTGGTTGTCTGCCAGCCTTCCTGTACATAAGTCCATTTCTCATATAGAAATCTCCCTTCTCCAGGGCATTATGAACTTTTGGCAGCTTGCCTAAACAAGGTTTTAATGAGCAGTCCTCGGCATGGGTCTTCTTCATCTTTGCTGGATGAGTATTTATCGGAATGTCTCCCTCCTTGACGCTTGACCTTGTCTGAATAGCAGCCATGACCACAGGTTTCGACGGTTCTTCTAGGAAAACATATATGCATCCCAATATTAGGGAGTAGATAGGATCATCAAGTAATGCTGCTTTTATTAACCCTTCCACATAAAGAAATTTTACTCTAACCTTCGATATGGGTAACGTCATGGGTATTGCTCCCTTGGCTGTCCCCTGGATATTTAAAGTAAGTGAAGTAATGAACTGCAAATGTAGATTGTGTTTTATATTGGAAGGATATATACTAAGCTGTAAGATCTGAATGAAGAGACACACAGAGAGAGAGAGAAAGATAGATATATATAGAGAGAAGAAAGAACAAAGAGTTATAGAGATTGAAAGAGAGAGAGAGAAGAGGGAGAGAAAACAAAATAAAGCAAAAAAGAAAGACAGACAGAAAGAAAGACAGAAAGAAAGAGTTCTAGAGGTAGAGGAAAGTGACCAATTAATTCCCGGACGGTTTCTGAGGCGACAAAAATATCGTCACTGTTCCCACCATGCATGTCGTAAGAGGCTTCTAAAATGAGGTTGTGCTTGAGGCTGCTTAGCTCTTGATTTAAATCGTGTTGCTATAGAAACCACTACTGCAAAAATGCATGACGAGACCTGGTTCCGGTTTACTGCATGGTGGGTACATGATCCTTGAGGAGCTACAAGCAAAATGATTGTGTTGATTGAGAAAAAAGTCTGGAAAGGAGAAAAGAAAGAGAGAGGAGGATTAAGAGAGAGAAAGATGAGTAGAAAGAGAGAAGGAATAAGTAAGACACAAAGAGGAGCTGCGAAGGAGTAAGAGAAAGAAAGACGGAAAGACTGAATAGATAAAGAGAGGTACTGTTGTAATGTGAGCCATGCTAGTGGCATTTCCGCTTTCTGATCCAACATGGAAAACCAGTCTTCCCAATTCAGAACACGCATTGACAACTGATAGCAGATAGGATGGAATCAATACAGCTACGGATATACAAATCCGCTGCTTTTTTTGTAGTGCCAACGCTACAACTCATACAGGCGTCTGGTGCCTACAAAGTATTAAAATGAACAAGGATGCACAATGAATTCAGGTCACATCATTTAATATGATTTTATGTGCGATTTTATCCCGATTCCCGCTGTGTGGTCAAAAAATGACTTCAGATGCATAGCCATTTGAACTTGGTCGAAATGTTAGATTTCAATTATTTTATTGTACGCATTACTTTTACTATTTAACTTTTTCGTTCTACTGTTGCAATGAAGATTGGTGGGGAGCTGAAGTTTACGTGCTGAAGCCAAGTCTGTCGCCTTGGCTGCTGTAAGCTCGTGTTGTTGTAGGATTTCTGTGATGTTGTCTGTCCATCTGTCTCTTCACCTTTCCCGTGCTCTGAACCCAGATCTTCGAGTGTTGTAAGCGGGTAGTGGTAATTTATTGTGCTCGATTCTCATGAGATGGTCAAACCACTTAATTTTCTGTCTGTCTCTCTGTATAATTGTGCAGGATGTAGTTTGTACAACTTTTCTGATGAGATCATTTCTAATTCTGTTACTCCTGGTAACATTATCGTAATTCTTAGCAAACAGTTGGTAAGAATTTACTATTTATCAGCTGCCGTTTCCTTTTCTACTGACATTCTGATGTTTAGAATGATGCAAAGAATGAATAGCAAATCTAAATTATTCTATGGTTTAGCAAATATTCATACATATTTTTATTTTGTTTTCTTGGCTTTGGGTTTGCACTTGGCGCTAGAAATAATGTTGCATTTTTATTATGGCAGACGTCTTCAGTATACAAACTGTCTTCCTCTTCTGGAGCTATGTCCTCTTTTTGGTAGTGCATCAGGCATTCTTTAAGTTAATGGGGAGGGAGATAGAAATTAAGCACAGTAATTCGTCTTCAGTGTTATGTAGAACCAATCCTGACATATGGGGCTGAATCATGGACAATTAGTAAACAAGTAGGGAAGGCACTAGAGGCCACAGAGATGTGGTTTTACAGAAGAATGTTAAAAATACCATGGACAGCCAAAAAGAGTAATGAGGATGTCCTGAAAGAGGCCAAGGCGCAAAGGAAACTTATTTTACAAGTTAGAAAGAAGCAATCCACTTTTTTTTTGTTTGGGGGGAGGGCATGTTATGAGAAGAGAACAGCTGGAATATATCGTAACAACAGGTAAGATTGAAGGAAAAAGAGATAGGGGAAGACAAAGAGAGCAAATACTGGACAGTTTGACATCGTGGTATGGAAAGAGCTCTACAACAGAATTAATAAATTGTACTGGAAACAGGAAGTTGTGGAGAGACATGATCTCCTACGACACTAGGCGTGGTATTTGAAGAAGTAGAAGAATATTAGACTAATCTTGTCGTGGGGTTATCATGTTTTGTCAGCGAGATGGCGTGCAAGAGATAAGCGCATCCATGGCACTGCAATAGTTTTGTGTAAATGCCTTTTTCAATATAATCCTCGGCCACGCTTCCTTCATGTTATTCATTCTGATATAAATAGGGTAAAAGCCCGTCATAAGACGGGAATGAAGATCAAAAGCACCAATACCTAACGTCAATTTTACTTATTCAAAAGTATTAAAAAAATCCACTGTGCATCACCACAGCTCTATAGAGCTCTGTATCTCTATAGAGATATATTTTTATGCACACCGTCATTTGCACACTTTTCTTTGTCGAGTGTTACTATTTCCGGGAGAGTACATATAAGGGAAACAATACAATTAATGTCTTAACTTTCAACCAAAGTTGCATCCCTTAGCGTTTGTGACAGAAAAAGCTGGGATTTTATATATGTTGATGAGAAATAGCTTTTGTGCAGATTTATCAAACTGATATTGAATGAGTAGCGAACTTGAGTTTTTAGACGCTTTATCACGATCTCAGTCATTTTCATTATCATCATCGCCATCATCATCATCATCATCATCATCGTCATCATCATCATCATCGTCATCATCATCGTCATCATCATCATCATCATTTCCATTTTTTACTCCTTATGGAGCATGGAGCCAGCACGATGCGATTTCTTCTGTAGCAATTTGTTGTACATGATGAGGTTGCCACATTCACGTACAACCTCATGTTAGTCGCCTGGTACGACATGCATGAGGGGGCAGGAGTTCTATCCTGTCTTTGTCTCATCATAGTCCCTCGGGAGCTACATCATAAATGTTCCTTGTCGCTCCCCAGGAGAGGATAAAAGAAGACGAAATCTAGGACGAAGTCTCTAACACTTCACACCTCCTACGGCAGTTTCTGCTGTTTAACTACCGTTACTTTTTAACTTGATTCTGCATAAACGTGAATTATACGCATTAGTATTTAATGCAAGGTTTTGTTCAGATATATACCGACTTGTTGGTGTGAGAAGTTAGGACTTGTTCGTCTGGCATCGTGTCTTAAGGGCCATGCCATTACATCAAACAACAGACCACCACTGAAGACTTTCGCCGTAAGAATCTGGAAAACATCGATTTTCTTTGTCCCGGAAGCATGCCATCTGCGAAGGGCTCTAAAGAGTCTGTTTTGGCGGGGAACATTTTGGCAATCATTTCTCCATAAGGATTTCCTCTCAATCGTTTCCTCGAGGACTGCGTCTTAGGAAGTAAAGCCCCTCCACGGATTTCCATTGGAGGGACATGAATGGATAGTAGCTGGGATGATGATGCCTAAAATACATGTGCTCAGGATTAAGTATTTTTATTTTTATTTTAACGAATTCTGAAGAGAGCGCAGTAGCAGTAGCTAAGATTCATGTACGATTGGTTGAATTGGTAGAGTGCTATCCTTTCGCGGAATAGTTAACAGGTTCCGAGATCGAAACTTGATAGCGTCACACTCAAGTCTCCCCATCTGTAAATGGTACGTGACTCTGGTCTTGAATTAAGGAAGGCAAAGAAAACATGCGGATATTACAATACCAAAAAAACTACAGTCTGTCACGAATGGGTGTTTGCGTAGAACAGAAGGATTAAAATGGCACGACATGATCGCTATATGGAATTGACGTCACGAGCCAGATAAATGCCAGTGGAACAAGAGATGATAGGAACAGGCTGACAAGCTGGAGATGGATGGGACACGCCGATGACACCAGCTTACAGTATCACAAGGCAGTCCTTGTTCTGGAATCCCCAGGGTAAGAGAGGCGGAGGAAGAGCGAAGAAAACATAAAGAAGAGAACTGGTAGATAGACATGAAAGGAAGGAGTATGGCACAGTAAGACCTTGAGCTGATGGCAGGAAAATTTGGCCAAAGGTTCTTGGAAGGCCTATGCTCCTTGGGAAACGAACGGAAGAGTAATAAATGAATCTGTCTTTTGTCGGACATGTGGTAAATGATACTTAACAGTAGCCTCATTCTGAAATGGTTGTAGCGATCAATTCATTCAATCAACCAAAACCCTTTAGCCCCACAAGGAGCATAGGCCTTCAACAAACACACGCCAAGTCTTCCGATCCCATGCAATCAACTCAAGATCTGTCCATGCCTTTCTCATCATTTTTACTTACGTTACAAGTTCTCTTCTCCAAGGGATCTTCGGTCTGTCTCTTCTTTTCTCATCCGGGAGCTTCAATAACGTTGACTTCCTTGTAATGCTAGTAAATGGTCTTAGTGTTGGATTGTATATAAGCGGCCGTGGTCTTACGGACAGGGAAACAAGCCTGCTTGTAAGATTCGCACATAGAGTTAAATATGAAGGGAAAAATGCAGAGTTCCTGAAATATGAAACAGTAAAGGAATAGGTATGGGAAGAAACAGAGTTACTAAAATATGAAACAGTAAAGACACAGATGAGTAAAGAAACAGAGTTGTTGAAATATGAAACAGTAAAGAAACAGATGTGTGAAGAAACAAAGTTACTGAAATATGAAACAGTAAAGAAACAGATGAGTAAAGAAACAGAAATACGGAAATATGAAACAGCAAAGAGATGTGTGAAGAAACAGAGTTGTTGAAATATGAAACAGTAAAGAAACAGATGTGTGAAGAAACAATGTTACTGAAATTTGAAACAGTGAAGAAACAGAGTTACTGAACTATGAAACAGTAAGGAAACAGATGTGTGAAGAAACAAAGTTACTGAAATATGAAATTGTAAAGAAACACATGTGTGAAGAAACAGAGTTACTGAAATATGAAATAGTAAAGAAACAGATGTGCCAAGAAACAAAAGGTAAACATTTATTAAGAAAATAAGAACACGAGAACATTTTCTTGTCTTCCGTCATTCTGCCTTCTGCTCCACCAAACTGAGAGACGACAGGAGCGAGCAAGAGATGACTGGGTTGGAGATGTGAAGATATTTGCGAATTATTTCCGCTCTGCGAGCGCTAAATCGGCTAAGTCCCCACAGCGCGTGCGACTGTTGTAGTTCTCGTCTCACTCAATTAGAAAATGATCGATCGACCGACTGTTCCCAAAGCCCTGTTAATCGAAAAAGGGTTAAAATGGCGTCTGTCGACAAAACCTCCTTCACCCCAGCTCGAGAAAGGGGCGGGGAGGGGAAGGTCTGTTCAGTGGCGTAACGACCATTCGGTTTGGCCGGGCACGTATTTGAGTGGCCCCGGAAACTAACGGTCGGAATCCATCGTTGCCTGAATATGCAATGTTTTAATTGTATTTGTTCCTGTGTTTAAACCAGGGCTGTGGGAGCCGCGCTGGTGTAATGGCTTCGGCGTTGTACTGGCGACCAGGTGTTCATGGTTCAAACCCGGGCGTCGGCGTTTGAAGAAATGTTTACGGCCGGAAATTTGACTGAATAGCCTGAACGGCTCCTGTGATAAACCCTCTGTGGATGGGAAGGAGCGAAGCGCCTGACCGGGTTGGAAGGAAAGTCCTCAGGTTCCCCAGCCTCGCAATGACATGTCATTGGGCCGAAGGGCTGAAAGCCCAAGTGCCGCTGGTTAAGAAAAAAAAAAAAAAAAAAAAAAAAAAAAAAAAAAAACCAGGGCTGTCGAGTTGGAGCCGTGGAGTTGGTCATTTTTTAGGGTAGTCGGAGTCGGTAAAAAAATGTCCCGACTACGAATTTTAAGAGACTTAAGTCAAGGCAGGTCCACGTTTGATCCATACAAGGTGAGGGGGTAGGGGGCGCTTAAAAATTGTGAAATAACATTTTAAAGTAGTAGAACTCCTAAAACCACTTTCATGTTAAAGTACATCCATTTTTACATAATGTAGGAAAATTTCAGTTGCTTCTGATCATAAATAAAGTTTTTATCACAACTGGAAATTTGTTGGCACATTTAGAAAAAGCACACGAGAAATGAAAATAAACTTTATACACTGTCAATTTCTCCGTCATTGTTAAAATGAAACTATTTTGCCTCACGGTCATTTGTGTGCAGGTGTGGATGATTTGTTATTTTGAACTACTGAATGAATGACAATTTTAAAATGTAGCCTATGAAAGTCACGTATTTATTTGTTCACACACATACAAATACTTATACATATAACTCCATATACTTGTAAGTGCATAGTTTTATGCCATATCACTAGTTTAAAAAATTGTAGTCTGAGTTGGACTTCTAAAATTTCCGTAGTGGGGAGTAGGAAAATTTTGCGGCCGACTCCACAACCCTGGTTTAAACGTCATAGCATGTCCCAGTTTCTGGTGACAGAAATTAAAGAGATAAAAAGTGCAAGGAAAGATCTTGAGCGGGTGGCTTATGACAGTAGGACGTGGCCCACATTTGTTGTAGGCCTGTGGTCCTTGGGCGGCTGAAGATTGATGATGATGAAGATGATGATGAAGATGGTGATAATGAAGATGAAATAAGTAATACAATTTTTGGTACAGATTGTCACGGATTGCCTCCCCTGCTCTGCAGTAGTGGTCCAACAGTGGCCAACACTCAAGAGTATCTAATATGGGTCTTCAAAGGTGTCTACCTTCGCACAAGATTACTCTTGGCAGAGTTGTAGATAGAAGGATAATGACGTTTCTGTCTCAAGGGAGTTTTCATAAGATATTCAGAAAAAACGAGAACAATGCTGCATTGGCTGAGCACGTTAACTCTAGGATCTGCCGACAACTTTTGTGAAGGATTAAGCAATTATTAATTTCAGTTCGTTTAAGCCCCCACCCCTGATTTACTCAGTGGAATTTTTCTTATTATGATATAGCTCTGTTTAGAGTGTATTTAGTAAATTGACTGAGACAAACATGCAGTACACCTAAAATGATTAAATCGAAATTAAATTTGTACAATTACAAATAACAACAATTAATAATCACTCCAGTTTTAACAGTTTAAAAAGTTGAATAGTGTAAAAGAAAAGGTTCATCCTTGGGGGATGGTAGAATGTTTAGTTAAGAAGTCACGTGGCAGCTTATAAAACTACTGAGCTGTCAGTGACTGTTCTGTCCCTTTTAATGGTTTGGTTCTTGGTAGACTGATCACGCTCGTCGCTGGTCAAGGCTAGATGGTGTAGCACGTTCCCAGAAGTGTCAGGGAGAGTCTACGAAGCTTGTCTCTTGTCTTAAAGCTCAAGCTACTTATCCCTTCTTGTTTCAGAGGTAGTACCCTCAAATGGTACCACCACCTAGCCAATCCTGGCTCACAGATTTTTTGCTCAGACGAATAAAGTTAAGGCACTTGATTAGGCCTCTTACATGTGTTCTTGGGGGTCGTTACTTGGATAGGATTATTCCCTCTATGACTCCGTGTGTTTCAGTGTCCTCAAATATTTCGGTTTTCCTTATTTAAAATGAAAGAGATTTCCTGGGCTGTTTTGTAAGTCCTTCAAAATACTCAAATAAATGGTCCGGTCTGATAAAATGGAAATTCTGAATTCTAACTTCTGGCAAGTCTGGTTGTGTCTTCTTGACCTGCGATTTCTCATAGTGAAATTAGACTTGAACAAACGCCCGGTTATTTTGCCTGTCATACCCCCGCATCTGTTTGTTATGAAGCTACTCAGGGCTCCAATCATTTCAAACATGCGTGTGTTTGGGGGGGGGGGGGGGGGGGCAATTTCAAAAGATTCCGACATGGAATAATTTTCAACGTGATGCAAAGGTTACGTCTCCCATATATGGCAATCAAACATCCGATGCCTTGTGTACAAACTCCCAAACACATCGGTAAACTCTCTCAGCAATGTGTGTAAGATTTAACATCTTATTACTTTACAAGTCGGACAGGAAACGATTATGTCATCCTTGTCTGTCCAAAATGTGTTTACCCAGACGAGTAATCTCTTGTCTGTCGCGCACCCTGGTCTTATCAGCGATTACCCAAATACGCTAGAGCCGCACCCGATATGAACCAACATGGTTGTCGATTAATTATCTCAGCCGCTCTTTGCAAAGCAGGGAGAAATGGGTAACAAACAGACATGATGACGTATCACTGAGAGGAGTGAAAGAATGTAGATACAAAATATCTTCTACGTAGACAACAGAGTGCAGTCCAAGAGGAATAAAATGGACTACATTTTCTACATTGGAAGATCTGGAATATGCAGATGACATTGCACTACGAGCACATTCACATTAACACACCCAGGAAAAAACAGATAGACTTAATAAGTTTAGACAACAGGTGGGCTTAAACATCAATTTAAAGAAGTCAGAGGTCATGACGCTAAATGTGAGCAACCCTGAGCCCATATCAGTAAGGAATCAGCAACTGGTACAGACAGACACCTTCACATACCTAGGATGCATAGTAACACCAGACGGCCGGGCAGGCAAAGACATCAACATCAGAATGAATAAGGCAAGAACAGCCATTTTTAGCCTAAACAACATCTGGAAGTCCTCTCAATACAGCACAAGCACAAAATTAAGATTATATCAGAGCTGTGTGCTTTCTGTGCTTCTGTACGGTGCGGAATGCTGGAGAGTTACAGAGAAGGAAATGTCGAAATTGTCCTCTTTTCACACAACATGCCTAAGAAAAATTCACCGAATCTGTTGGCCGAATACCATCACCAACCAAGATCTGCTTACTCGGAGCAAGCAAGAGGACATGCACATCAACTTAGCTGGCAGACGCTGGAGCTGGGTTGGCCATGTCCCCGGAAGAGACCCCGATGCCATCACAAGAACAGCTATGCTTTGGACCCCTGAAGGAAAACGAAAGAGAGGCCGACCAAAAACAACCTGGCGGAGGACTGTGGAGGCTGAGATGCAAAGAAGGAACCAGAGTTGGGGCACTGTACGAAGGATGGCCGCCGACCGAGCAAAGTGGAATCAATTTGTTGTTGCCCTACAAGACGCCACTAGGCGTGATGGCCACTGACTGCTTTGACGGTCGGCGGTTAAGGATCAAAGAAGAAGAAGTAGAGAAAGAAAAAATGTGCGACCATTGAAAAGCACTCAAAAGTCAGTACACCAAATGTAACTGATACTGATGTAGTGAAACAGAGGTCGAGAAGAGGTCGCCCCATTATGTCATACAGATTTACCGAATACTGATTTTAGTTCTTGATCGCATTATATAATAAGGAAAGCTTTAATTAATTTGTGTAGAGGTGCCCCCTTTCGCTGTAGTTACGCCACTGGGTCTGGCTGCCTTGTCTTTCGATAGAAGTCATCAGCCATGCTTTCATAGCTGTGATTTTTATTTTTATTTTTTTAATTGTAAAAGTACAAACCTGACAAGAACAATAGCAGTGCTATGGGACCTACTTGTGGAATATGCACGAAGCAGCTGCACGTCAGAAGCACTATTGAAGCCATAGCCAGACGTCTGTTCTTGTTTGATTGTCCATATTTTTTTTTTCCACAATTTAAAAAAAAATACTGGTGGAATAAATTCCCCGACAATAAATCTCTTTGGAAGACATTTAAAATTAACGAAAATACAACACAACAAATAAACAATTAAACCAATAAGACCAAAAACAAACAAACGCAAAGGAGGATTTATTGGCGTGGTGACAAGTTTATCTTATGTACGGGGGAATTCGTATTCATTTGCATAAACTTGTGAATAAATCCTGGGCTTTGTTATAATTTTTTTTTAAACTTACTTAATTTGTCGGTCCTCTTCTACCGTGAGGTGTAGAGGTTTGGAAGAGAGAGCGCCGTACTATCCTACCGGATGTAGGATCAGTCAGATTTTCTCTCTTCCATTTCGTGTAATCAGGTTTTAAGGTAAACAGGTGATTGGCCCGTTGTGCCTTTGCATGGTGGAGGGGCTGCCTCCTTACGGCCTTCTCGCAGGCCGCCGTCCTCCTTTTTCAACCGGGCTTGGGACCGGCCTAGGCGGAGTTATTTTTTAATATATTTTTTTAAATAAATATTTATATAGATCATGAGCTTTGCAAGAAGACTCGAACACCTTGTAGTAATCACAGGCTTTCTAAATAAATGTAAGCTTTTTTGTAAATTGTGGGATTAGTGAAGAAACTATAAACGTTCGTAGAAACCATGGGATATGTAAGAGAACTATAAACTTTTATATTTTTATTTTTTTTTAACCAGCAGCACTTGGGCTTTCAGCCCTTCGGCCCAGTGACATGTCATTGCGAGGCTGGAGAACCTGAGGACTTTCCTTCCAACCCGGTCATGAGCTTCGCTCCTTCCCATCCACAGAGGGTTTATCTCAGGAGCCGTTCAGATTATTCAGTCAAAATCCCGGTCGTTGACACTCCTTCAAGCGCCAACGCCCGGGCTTGAACCTTGAAAACCTGGTCGCCAGTACAACGTTGTAACCATTACACCAGCGTGGCTCCCAAACTTTTTTATAAATTGTGGGCTTTGTAAAGACATCATACAGTAAATTTGGAAACAAATACTGGCGACCTTGTGTCTGTGTCCTATATAAAAGGTACAGATATTCCTATAGCAGATAGTGACGTTTTAGAGGCTTCACTTTAATAGGTTCAGCATCGACTTGTGGGGCGATCAGGTCACTTCCTCTCTGCCTTTTCTTTCCTTAACTCAATAACAAATTTAGGTACCCATTTACAGCTGGGTAGACTGTAGCGCGATGGAGCCGTGAATCGAACCAGTGTCCTGTATACGGTTAGATGTTTACAGCATTCTACCTATTTGATCATACTACAACATATGATACCTGTTCGCCGTTAACAAACTATAGAGGTTTGGTTGTATACCTTGCCATTTCTCCTTCATCTTCTTCCAGCTTTCATCTCCCAAAGGAGATTAGGCCTTCAGCAAACGTATACC
This sequence comes from Oreohelix idahoensis, assembly GCA_024509875.1. Classification (NCBI taxonomy): domain Eukaryota; kingdom Metazoa; phylum Mollusca; class Gastropoda; order Stylommatophora; family Oreohelicidae; genus Oreohelix; species Oreohelix idahoensis. The sequence continues at coordinate 279,037 of JAMPIV010009989.1, read as the reverse complement.
AAGTCTTCCTGTCACGTGCCATCAGCTCAAGGTTTTTCTATGTCTTCTTCACCCATTCATGTCTGCCACCAGTTCTCTTCCTAGACGAAAGAATGTTAGTCAGCAACACAGACTCCTTTCGGCTCTCTCTGTGTTGCGTCATGCACCTCCCTGCCAAAGGACCTTCTCCTGTCTTGGGTGGCTGAATTTTTGTTTTTTGTAACCCCTAGTTTACCTGTCCATTGTTTGTTGACGTTTCTTGGGTTTACAATTGTTTTTACTGTATGGGGTAACCAACTCCATGCCCAACCCTCCTTAGTCGCTTTTTAAGAATTGCATGGTAGGGAACAATTACTATTCTTTTCTACCCTTTCGAGCCCCGATAACATACGTGTGATTGTACCATTTGGTTCGTCATAATTGCTTGTTGTGTCTGCACGTGTGTGTGTATTTCACATGTGCTGTCGCGCCTGCCACCATTGCTCCCTTGACACGGCTCATCTTCTTACTCATTTGCAAGTGACCAGAGCTGATTCTGAGAATACGATCCCGCGAACATTCCCATTGGCTTCCAGAGGTCACATGACGTCGAGGAATTTACAACCCATCGGGAATATATAGAATTTTCCTTTCTTGAAAAGTGAAAAGTATAATTTCATGAAATTCAGTGCATTTAATTCACTTATTCGTTGCCCTAATATTCCTTTTGGAGCATATAAAGGTAATCCCATAGAAAATACTGCCGTAGGGAAATGGAGGGTGAGAGTCTTCACTATACTATATTCAATTTAATTCAGGCAAAGCTTGTGTTCTATGCCACCCGGTTAAAGGTCTTTTCCCGTGTCCCCGTCCTTCCTTTCACGCCTATCTTCCGTTTCCTTATCATGTTTTCCGTACCAATCTATTTCTCATTCCTTGGACATTCCAGAATATTAACTGCCTTGTAAGGTTATCAGCTCGTGTCCTCAGTGTGTGTCCTTCCTAAAGTTGTCTTTTCTTCACTCACCCCTTGCTCCGCTGGTACTAGAGAGCATGGGCATGCACTACAGTGAAAACTAACTTTTGTTCAAATAATATTTTCACGCTTTTTATATACTCAAAGGACACAGTGTATGTCCATGAACCAAATTCTACAGTTTATTTTGTTAATAAAAAACGTGGTCACCATGTTGACCAAAAAAAAAACATCCACCATATTGGATTGTAAACCAATGCTCAAGAGGTCATTTCATATGCTTGTTGCGGGTTTCCTGCAAGGAAACTAGCTACGGTGGTGGCTGCATACTCTGTAAGGAGCACAAAGTTTAATGATGATCAGGATGATGAGTGTCACAGAACAGCAGCATGTGGATGAATGATGATGGTAATGATGAAGACGGTAATAATGATGATGATCATGATGATGCTGGTGTTGATGATGACAATGATGTTGGAGATGATGATGATGATAATAATGATGATGGTGATGATAATGATGATGGCGATGATGATGATTATTGTGATAATGATGATGTTGATGATGATACTGATGATGATGATAATGATGATGATAATGATGATGGTGATGATGATAATGACAATAATGGTAATGTTGATGATGATTGTTACAGATTCATGTGGATGAATGATGATAATGATGGTGATAATGATAACGAGCATGCTGATGATTATGAGGATGATCATCATCATCATGTGACGTATTCTCTTCAGAACGTTGTCACCATTACAGCTGCTCTCAACACATCACGATTCTGGGCAAGTCGACCTGCATCTGCCAAAGGCAAGTTCACACTCTCTGTGGATCTCCTGGGTCCACCGTGGTCTAGGTCGACCCCTTCTCCTTTTTTTTTAGGGACCATGCCTTCCATCACTGTTTTTTCCAGACTATTATGTCTTTTTATATGACCGAAAAATTTCAGCTTCCTTATTGCAATGGTATTTAGGAGCCAATTTTCATCTACGTTTAGTGAGTGCAGTACTTCTCTGTTGGTCTTTTTTTCTGTCCAGGGTATTCTCAACATCCTTCTGTAGCATTTTATTTCGAATGATGTAACCTTTTTTGCAACTGTTTTATTGAGTGTCCAATTATCGCAGCCGTATGTTGCTACTGGGAATATACATGCTCTGATCAATTGTAACTTTGCTTCTTTGCTTGTGCCTTGCCATAGGTTTTTCATCTGTATTAGTTTATGTGAAGCAATTGCAAGTCTTCTTTTAATTTCTACTGTACAGTCGCCAGAGCTGTTGATGATTGATCCTAAGTATTCGAATTCATTAACACTTTCCAGTTCTTCGTTATCAATTTCAATTTCAGGTTTGGTCTTTACTTTGTGTGTTGTCAATACTTTGGTCTTCTTGGTGTTTAGGTATAGATTCTGGGCCTTGCTGTGTTTTTTTGGTGGACATAATTAATTGTTCAAGTCCTTCTGGGTTGGCCGATAGGAGGACTGTGTCGTCAGCATATCTGATTTCCGGGATCTGGTACCCGGGGATGTTAAATGAGTCAAACTCTGTGTGTTCTTGGTCATCTCTTACGTTTCTCATGATATTCTTGGCATAAATGTTAAACAGGTAAGGGGAAAGGGTACAGCCTTGTCTTACTCCTTTCTGTACTTCAAACCATTCTGATGTTTCTCCCTCTATTCTAACGGCTGCCTGTTGTTTGGTACAGCAGTGCGATGAGTTGTATAAGGTGGTTTGGAAATCCCATATTTTCCATAATAGCCCATACCTGCTGATGTTGTACACAGTCGAAAGCTTTGGTGTAATGAATGAAACAAGTATGTAGGTCAACGTTGAATTCTCTACACTTTTCTATGATGATCCTCATGTTGAATATATGATCTCTAGTGCCTCTACCTGGTCGAAAACCCGCCTGTACTTCGTTTATTTCTGTTTCTAGCTTTTGTTGCATCCTTTTCATTATGATTTGTTATAATATTTTGCTGGCATGGCTTATAAGAGCTATAGTTCTGTAGTTTGTGCACAGTTTCAGGTTGCCCTTTTTTGGCAAGGGTATGTAAATTGATCTTTTCCATTCCTTGGGCCAAATTCCGCTTTGCCAGATCTTACAGCATAATGCATGGTATATACTAGCGCGTCTTGACATATGGATGCGAGTCATTTGCAATGACTACAACCCATAAAAGCCAGATCCAAACCTCAGAAATGAGGTATCTGAGGAAGGTGGTTGAAGTAACAAGAAGAGACATGGTACGCAACCAGACGATACGTCAAGGCCTTAAATCCTACCCCCTACAGACCCAAGTAGAACAGTCCCAATTAAGATGGTTTGGCCATGTCTGCAGAATGGGAGAAGATCGGATACCACGACAAGCATGGGAAACAAAGAGCCAAGGATCCAGACCCCGAGGACGACCCAGAGTCCGCTGGGAGGACAACATTAGACAGTCTTTGAAGGACCGAGGACTAGAATGGAACCAGGCCAGGAGGAAGACCGCCGATAGGATAGTCTGGCGCTCTCTCTTCCAAACCTCTACACCTCACGGTAGAAGGGGAACGACTAAGTAAGTAAGTAAGTATATACGAGCGCTGCCTTCTCCTCTTGCCTGTATCATTTCAGCTGTTATTTCATCACAACCAGGAGATTTTCCACTTTTTAAGTGTTTGATTGCGTTCAGGACTTCCTCTATGGTAGGTTCTGGTTCACGTTCCGCTACATTCATGTTGTTGTTATCTGCCGCTTTGTTCATTTCCGTGTACATTTCTTGACAGTACTCCTTCCATCCTGTTCAGAATATCTTTACGTTCTGTTAGAGGATGATGGTGATGATAGTGATAATGAGGATGATTATGATAATGACGATTTTGATGAGGATAATGATGATAACGATTATGTTGATGATGATGCTGTTAATTAAAATGATGATGATGATAATGAGGATGATGATGATAATAATGATAATGATGATAATGATATTGATAATGATGATGTTACAGACGAATAAGATAATAGACATATCTAGCTGATCGTACATTCAAAGGGACTGAAAAAAAAGAATACAAAATATTGAAGTAACTGCCCGAAACTTGAAGATTATCGAAAATCGCAGATTGACGCAATTGTCAGGGTTTTATTTGTCAAGATAACTCAGAAGTGAATAAAGCTAGAGTTATGAAACTTGGCTGTGTCGTGTTTTAAAATTGTGTTTTATAATAATAAATGTGAACCAAGATATTTTATTTATTGGTTTATCTTAAATCTAGCGTCCTATTGGCTAACCGACTAGAGCGCTTGTCTCTCCCGGCCATGTTACTTGGTTCTGGGTTAGAAAATTATATTCAGCGCCAGATTATTCATTAGGCCCCCTAGACACGGCCTAGGACCCCAGGATTACAGGGACCTCGTGAAAAAAGCAACGAAGTCGTAACACAAAGCTCTACAGCAACGCACTCGCAATTACAGTCGTGCGTGCAGGGGGTAGTTGTAGTATTATCCGTACAACAGTTAGTTTATTAGTTACTTCCAATCCCGGTTTTGTCCGGTTTTTTTAAATATTTTCTTTGCAGGGGAACACTACCTTTAACAAAATCCAGGGGCTCTAACGAACTCTTGTTTTTTTTTTGTTTTTGTTTTTTTTTAAAAATAAAAATATATATTAATAGGGACCCAAAGACGCAACAATAGACAATGCAGTCAGCGACCCATAGCTTGACTGCTTGCGTCAGGGTCAGCGAACCAGAGCTGACCAAGACCCTACTCCACCTCCAAGTGGTGGTCCTGGAAACAGGCTGCATCACTGCAGTCTGGCTGAGTGAGTAGGGATCGAAGAGGGAAGGCTAACCCGGTCGTAAAAATTGCCGTGCGGATGTCGGATGTGTCGGCCGAAAGGCGCAAATATAGAAGCTTCGCTGTAAATGGACACAACGCAACCAACGTCCTGTTCAGGACGAACGAGGAAGAAGAAGAAGAATATTTTCTTTGCAGGGGCCCACTACCTTTAACAAAATCTAGGGGCCCTAACGAACACTTGTTTTTTTTTATAAACATATTATATATTAATAAAGAAAATAATCTAAAATCCATTAGTTTTGTTTTCCTAGTTTTACCTTTTAGAAGATTGGAGACGGGCTCCAAAATATCTTAATAGCCTAGGGGCCTCCGGGATTCTTAATCCGGCCCTGATTATATTGTTGACATTAAGTCTCAGTGGACACAAGAACAGCTATGCTTTGGACCCCTGAGGGACAGCGAAAGAGGGGCCGACCAAAAACAGAACTGTGGAAGCCGAGATGCAAAGAATGAACCACAGTTGGGGCACTGTACGAAGGATGGCCGCCGACCGAGCAAAGTGGAATCAGTTTGTAGCTGCCCTACAAGACGCCACCAGGCGTGATGGCCACCGACTGCTTTAACGGTTAGCGGCTATGGATCAAAGAAGGAGGAGAAAGAAGGACATATGTTTAAAGAAAGCAAGATAAAAGAGAAATAATCTTGCAATGATATCTCTAAGATTCCGAAACGCTGATGATGATAAAAGGTGAGAGGACAAGGTGGAGATGAAGGCTAACAATGACGAGGAGAAAATAACTAGACAGCAAATGAAGAGAAGATAGGCGACAAGAAGGATATGATGATGATGATGATGATGACGATGATGATAATGATGGTGATATATATATATATATAAGGAGATTAAAGCAGAGGAGAAGAAGGAGTAGAAATAGAGAAGAAGAAGGAAAAGAAAGGTGAAGAAATTAAAAAAAGAAACATTACCGGGGAAGACAATAGAAGAAAGAAATATAACAACGCAGTGTTCTCCACTGTATCAAGAACAAAAATGGTGTAATATTACTTGATGAGAAAGACATATCAAACAGATGGGCTGAATACGTAAAAGAACTATTCGAGGACAACAGAGGTAAAAAAACCATCACCAGATTCCAATGAAGGCCCAAACATTCTCAGATCAGAAGTAGAGAATGCCATACATATGATACAAAAAGGAAAATCAGCTGGCGTGGACAACATAAAAATTGAAATGATAGAAGCCCTGGAGACCGTTGGTATCGATACAATCACAGATCTATGCAACGATATATTCAATACAGGATATATACCACACGACATGAAGACATCAGTTTTTATAACATTGCCCAAAAAACCTAATGCAACAGAATGTTCAGACTTCAGAATAATCAGCCTGATGAGTCACGCAATTAAGATACTGCTCAAAATCATGCAGGAAAGAATAAAAAGGAAGGTAGACAGCGAAATCCAAGAAGAACAGTTTGGTTTTAGACGGAACAGTGGAACAAGAGAGGCAATATTTTGCCTAAGAATATTAGCAGAAAAATATACAGAGGTCAAAAAAAGTATGTACATGTGCTTCATTGACTATAAGAAGGCTTTTGACAGAGTCCATCATGAGAAAATAATTGAATGCCTCGAAGACATGTGTATTGATGGAAAAGATATAAGAATACTCAGTAACCTTTGTTGGGAGCAAACTGCCACAGTAAGATCTGGAAGGAATTATTCACCATACAGAGACATAAAAAGAGGTGTCAGACAAGGTTGTGTGCTGTCCCCCTGCCTATTTAATCTATACACTGAAAAAATTTTCAAACAGATACAGGAAATACCAAGACTGAACATCAGTGGAAGGTCAATAAACAACCTTAGATATGCAGATGATACCGTGTTGTTAGCTGAAAGCGAACAGGAGTTACAAGAACTGGTGAAGCAAGTGAACAGTATAAGTCATGAATATGGACTCGACATTAATATTGAGAAAATAAAAACTATGATAATTAGCAAAACAGACGATAAACCCACATTAAAGATAAGCGTAAATGGGAAAATCCTGGAACAAGTCAAGAGCTACGTATATCTTGGTCATATAATAACAGAAGATGGCAGATGTGAAACAGAAATCAAGAAGAGAATAGGAATGACCAAAGCTACATTTAACAACATGAAACATATACTGACATCTAAACAGTTATCTCACAAATTAAAACTGAGAATCATAAAGTGTTATATATATTCTGCATTTCTGTATGGTGCAGAAACATGGACGATGAATAGGCATTTGGAAGAAAGAATTGAGACTCGAGGCTCTTGAAATGTGGATATATAGAATAATGGGGCGTATCTCATGGAAAGAGAAGAAAACAAATAAGGAGGTCGTAGAAAATCTAGGTATGAAAAGAGAACTAATGAGGGAGATCAAAGTTAGGCAGCTAAAATACTTTGCCCATATAAAAAGGCATAACACCTTGCAGAAGACCATAATAGAAGGCAGAGTTGAAGGCAAACTTGCAAGGGGAAGACAGCGCTATAAGTGGGAAGATAACATCAAGAGATGGACAAGAAAGAGTTTATCAGAGTGCACCACCAAGACAAGAGACAGAAGACGTTGGAGACTATCCTGGTATCATCTGATACACCTTTATGTCCAGGATATCATATTAAATTCAATAACCATCTACCCTCTCGCGACAGAGATCCATTACAGCCAACCTTCGTTGTGAAGATGGCAGCTGATGATGATTGTTCTCCAAGACAGAAAATTCTTGCCCAATTTCTATTTCGCTTTAATCTTGTGAATTAACGCTTAATGGATAGTCTAGAAATTAACCCAAAGTTTAACTAGTGCGAAAACTTGAGAGTGAAAAAGTCCACTTCTTCCCTGAAAAAAAAACCCCCAGTTTCCACGAGAATGTTTTAGAGAGATCTGCACCCGAAGATCCCGACGCCTCTACTTTCGTGATTCATATTTGTAAACACAATTTGGCGTTCGTTCAAGAGGTTGATACCTTGAATAGTTACATCAACACATATCCGTCTACCATCAAAATTAGAGAACTATGTGCATTAAAATATGTTGTGGGTTCGCAGACTTCAAGTTTTTTTTTTTCCGTTTTTTTTTTAAAAAAATAAAATTGTGCCTCGTTTTGGCGAAGCTCGTCCCGTTCAACCTAATCGGTTATATTCGGGTGAATGTCCAAATATTTAAAAAAAACTTTAGGTTTGATAAGTTTATTTACAATACAGACTTCAAAGTGTTTACGCTAATGTTTAAAAGAACGCTAAGTGAAACATTACAAGAAGTTAAAAAAAACAAACAAACAAACAAGAAAAAACTGAAAATACAATTTAAGGCTTAGATTGATTAAAAAGTCTTAATCGATTACTCGAATTTTTAAAATCAAAGATTAATCGATCGATTTCAGGCAATTTGAAAAATTATTAAAAATCATAAATACATTTTTATTTAAATCACCAAGGACTATATTTATTTTACTTCCTATAAGGCAACGTTGTCTTAAAAATATAATGAAAATACTGAAAAGTTACAACCAAACAATTTATTATTATTGATCATACTTGCCAAATTCCATATCACAAACCTCTAACATAACATACGCTCTCGTATTTAATTACAGAAAACATAAACAGTGATATAAATGTTGATTAATATTTGCTTTATCAAAATTAATCGATGCAAATTTTTTTCCGATTAATCAATCGTTACAGGCCCCAGCCCTAGTAAAATTACGAGAAGTTAAAAAAAAGGCAATAAGAAGTTAAAAAAAACACGAAGTAAAATTACAAGAAGTTAAAAAAAAACGTAAAATGTGAAACTTCAAGAAGTAAAATTACACTGACAAACAACATTTTTCTTTCTTATATAAGAATAAGTGTTCTTAGGTCAGTTTCTTGCGCTGATTTCAAATCTGAAATCCGTTTATCTCTATCACGTCGGGTTCTTAAGATATTTGTGAATAAATATATTTTTGGGAAACCGTTATTTGCTCCGTTTCATTTTTACTATATAACTTATTAAAAATTAATAAAAAGCAACATAATTCTACTTATTATACTGCTAAAAGATGCATGACATATGTTACGCGATTTTTCAAATAGTTACTGTATTTTGAAATAATTCTGAGCAAAATATGGTTTCTAGAAGTTGTAGAAATTCGGCTGATCTGTTCTGTTACGTGTGCAGATATTTTACAGATCGTGTTGACCAGAAAAACTTTACACCATTACTAAAGAAAGCATATGAACTTTATTTCGATTCGAAAGTTGATGATGCAAATAAATCTTGGTAGCCAAATGCAGTTTGTTCGATACATTGGCAGGTTGGTTACGAAAATCGCCGAAGCATAAGTCGATGCCTTTTGGAGTGCCAGTAATATGGCGTGAACATGCAAATCACACTACTGATTGTACTTCTGCTTGACAAATATCCATGGTTTCACTTTTAAAACTAGAAAGTCTGTGGTTTATTCAAATATTGAATTGTTTTCGAAACCAGTGCCTCATGATCCAATCACGTGTCCGATCCAAGTACCACCAGAACATAATCCGTTGGACGTGAATGAACCATCAGAAAGTGATAGTTTACCTGCATTAGAAACTAATTCTGACTCAGAATACATACCGGTGAATGATAGTGTTTACTTAATTAAACATTCAGGACTTTCAGATCTAATACGTGATCTCGCTCTTACCAAAGGACAAGCGGAATTACTCGGTTCGCGACTCAAAGAATGGAATCTTTTAGCGCCCAATACTCCGATATCTAAATTTCGTCATAGACACAGAGAACTTGTTCAATACTTTGAGATGGATGATGACATTTTCTATTGCAAAGATGTAAACGGTCTAATGGTGCACCACTGTCATGAGCACATAGTCAACGAATGGCGACTTTTCATCGATTCTTCCAAGACTAGTCTAAAAGCCGTGTTATTGCATAACAGAAATTTATTTTCATCAATTCCAGTCACCTACTCTGTTCATATGAAAGAAACTTATGACAATATGGCTGTACGTTTGGAAAAAAATAAAGTACAATGACTACCAATGGCGGATTTGTGGAGACCTAAGGTCATTGCAATTCTCACGGGCATGCAGACTGGGTATACTAAATTTTGTTGCTTCCGATGTGAATGGGACAGCCGCAACAGACAGGAACATTATGCAAGAAAGGTGTGGCCTATCCGGGATCGTATGCAGCTCGGGCATAAAAATGTAATACACGAGCCATTAGTTAACAAAGACAGCTACATTTTACCACTGTTACATATAAAGTTGGGGCTCATGAAGAATTTTGTAAAAGCGTTAGATAAAACGAGCAAAGCTTTCACTTATCTTCGAGAAAAGTTTCCGCAATTTAGCGATGCAAAGATAAAGGAAGGTATCTTTGTAGGACCTCAGATTAGGAAAGTTATTGCAGACAAACAATTCGAGAACTTGTTACATGGTAGTGAACTTCGCGCATGGATGGCATTCAAATCGATCGTCGATAACTTTCTGGGAAATCACAAATCTGTTGACTATGTTGCATATTGTTAAGCAGTGCATAGATGCATACAGAATTATGGGCTGTAACATGTCCCTCAAAATCCATTTGCTCGATTCACATCTTGACTTTTTCCCTGACAACCTTGGCGAAGTCAGCGATGAACATGGAGAACGATTCCATCAAGATATCGCCGTAATGGAGTCACGTTATCAAGGACGGTGGAGTGTGACCATGCTTGCCGATTATTGTTGGATGCTTCATCGCGATGTACGCCATGCCATTCACCGACGAAAGTCGACTGCAAAGAAATTCAAGCCTACATAACTGTTATACTTCTTGTACGAATGATGTTGTAATACTGTATGCGTTGTTAAAAAACTTCAATTGCGTATTTCTAGAGATCCCGACCTGATAGAGAAAAACGGTTTGCAGATTTAAAAACAGCGCATTAAAATTGACCAGAAAAACATAGAAATGTTAGAGAAAGAAAAAAAAAAGTTTTTTTTTTGTTAGTCAGTGTTATTAGTAAAAATGTAAGAAGTAAAATTACAAAAAGTAAAATTAAAAAGTCAGATTATGAGAAGTAAAATTACAACAAATAAAATTATTAAATGTAAATTTACAAGAACTAAAATTACCAAAATTAAAAAAAAAAAAAAAAAAAAAAAAAAAAGTAAAAACGAAGTGAAAATACAAGAATCAAAAATTAAAGCAGTAAAATTACAAGAAGAGAAATTATAAGTAAAATTATAATAAGTAAAATTACATGAAGTTAAATTATAATAAAGTTTATGAGAAGTAAAATTACAAGAAATAAAATTACTACAGTAGAACTCCATTTATCCGAACCCCATGGGACCGAGCATCGTTCGGATAATCAAATGTTCGGATAATTGGATTACATAATGTATCGAGTACATGTACACATATTTCTAAAAATAATTAACCATCACAAGGAAAATACACTATAAAACATATTTACTTGTACTGTAATAATAATACCCACACTGTATTAGATCACTGTATCACCAAAATCTGTTATTACACTGCAGTGCATGTACTACTTGTATTAATTATTTTTGTTAAGAAAGAGAAATGTTTTCAAAATAACATTACAAACGATTCAAAACCAGGCGCAACTTACGTATACATGTACTTGCACAGATGTAGCCCACTATTTAAAATAATGAGGAATCCTCTTTTGCACCAAACTGGATAGTCTCCTTTTGGCTGCTAAGTCCCGCATTCTCTTCAACAGCAGAAGCTGTGTAGGACAGCTGTCATCTTCTTGCTCGTACCAAGCCATCGCTGTTTCTAGTGCTATAAAGGCCTCTTCAGGACTTGGTCGACGTTTTGGTTTTTCTTCATAATCTACAAGTACATCGTGTACTTCTGAGGAGTCTTCATCATCGGTCACTATATGTATTTGGTTTTCTTCTTGCACAAAAGACAAAATTTCTTCGTCATTCAAAAACTGAAAACCAGAATCATTATCATCTTCTAGCCACATGTGTGCATCATCTTTGTCACAGTCCGAAAATCCGGGCATTGCTTGAAACAGTTCCACAACTTCATTTATACAATCATCATTTGTGTCCACTGCAGTAGTTTCATTTCCTCCTTTTTTCCCAAGCAATCTACTCCAAGCCTTGTTGAGATTATCTTGTGACAGTGTGGTTCAAGCATCAGCTAACATATAGCAGCAGTCTTTGAGATTAAGCTTTTTGGAAAACGCCACCACACTTTCTTCATCTTCAGCCAACAATAAACGACGCAGGACTTCCTTCTTGTACATCTTTTTAAGCTTTGCTATAACACCCTGATCCATTGGTTGAATCAGTGCTGTTACATTGGGAGGCAGAAAAATTACTTTAAAATTTGCATCAACTGCATTCAATGTATCCGTCTCTGGATGAGATGGTGCATTGTCCAGTAGAAGAATTACTTTTCCAGTTTTCTTTTCTTGTTCTCTCAACCTCTTCACATTTGGGATGAACTGATTTGTATACCAATCAAGAAATATTTCACTATTCATCCAAGCACTCTTCTGTGCTTTGTAACACAATGGGAGACATGTCACATTCTTTAAACAACGTGGTTTTTTGGCTTTGCCGATCATTAGCACCGGTAAATGATGACTTCCACTGGCATTCGCGGCTACCAAAATTGTTACTCTCTCTTTGCACTTTTTAAACCCAGGGGCAGCTGCTTCGCGCTGAGATGCAAGTGATTTTTGAGGCAATGATTTCCAGTATAAGCCAGTCTCATCGGCATTATACACATCATCGAGTGAATAACCTTCTTCTTCCAAAAAAGCCAAGAAAGTTTCTTTAAAATTTTTAGCGGCAGTTGCATCGCTAGATAAAGATTCCCCTTGAATCTCCAATTCTCGTATGCCATGACGAGATTTAAAGTTTCTTAACCATCCCTGGCTAGCCTTAAAGTCAGGAGGACCGTCAAGTTGATTGTTGAACTGAAGTGCCTTTTCACACAACAGAGAACCAGAGATAGGTTCCCCTTTGCTTCTTCTTTGCACAAACCATATATACAAAGCCTCTTCCAAGTTCACATCTTTCGCATTTCTCATGGTTTTACGTTTCTTCGACCCATTGTGTAATTAAAAAAAAACAACTAAGTAAAACAAGAAGAAATAAAATTACAAGAAGTTAAAAAAAATTTATTAAAATTATAAGAGGTATAACTGCAACAAGTAAAATTACAAGATATTAAATTACAAGTGGTGAAATTACAACAAGTAGAACTGCAACAAGTAAAATTACAAGAAGTAAAATTACAAGAAGTAAAATGACAAGAAGTAAAATTACAAAAAGGAAAACTACACGACATTAAATTACAAGTGGTGAAATTACAACAAGTATAACTGCAACAAATAAAATTACAAGACATTAAATTACAAGTGGTGAAATTACAACAAGTAGAACTGCAACAAGTAAAATTACAAGAAGTAAAATTACAAGAAGTAAAATGACAAGAAGTAAAATTACAAAAAGGAAAACTACATGACATTAAATTACAAGAAAATAAATTACAAGAAGTAAAATTACAAGAAGTATAATTTCAAGACATTAAATTACAAGAAGAAAAATTACAAGAAGTAAAATTACAAAAATAAAGTTACAAGAACTAAAATTACAACAACAAAAAAAATTACAAAAAAGTAAAATTACAAGAAGTAAATTACAATAAGTAAAATTACAAGAAGTAAAATTTACCAGATTTTTAAATTTCAGGAGGTGAAATTACAAGAAGTAAAATTGCAAAAAGTGAAGTTAAAAGTAAAATTACAAAAAGTGAAATTACAAAACATTAAATTACCAGAGGTGAATTACAAGAAGTAAATTACACAAAGTACAATTACAAGACATTAAATTACAAGACGGGCACAATGGGCTGATCACCTTTTTGCCAGTCACTTTGATTACGGAAACAACAACAAATAAAGATTAATTTGTGGTTGCCCTAAAGACGCCACTAGGCGTGATGGGAAACAACGGCAAATAAAATCAATTTGTTGTTGCCCTTAAGACGCCACTAGGCATGATTGGCCATTGTCTGCTTTGACGGTCGATGGCTAAGGATGGAAGAAGAAGAAGAAATTACAAGACGTAAATTACAATAAGTTAAGTTACAAAAAAAAGTAAAATTACAAGACATTAAATTACAAGCAATTAAATTACAAAAAGTAAAATTACAAACAGTAAAATTTTAAGAAAGAAAATTACAAGACGTTAAATTGCAAGAAGTAAAATTACAATACGTTTTAACAAAATTTAAAAATACTAAAAGTAAAATTACAAGAAGTTAAATTACATTAGCTAACAAAAATTAAAAATACAAGAAGAATAATTCCAAGAAATATAATTACAATAAGTTTAAAACAAATTAAAATCACAAGAAGTTGAATTACAAGAAGTAAACTTACAAAAATTACAAATTACAAGAATTAAATTACAAAATGTAAAACTGCAAGATGTTAAAATACAAGACGTTAAATTACAAGAAGTAAAATTACAATGACTTAAACAAAATTAAAATTACAAGAAGTAAAATCACCATCAGTTTACAAAAAAACTAAAATTACAAGAAGTTAAAAAAAATGAAATTACAAGAAGTAAAATTACAAGAAGGAAATTACAGTAAGTGTTAATAAAACGAAATTACAAGACGTAAAGTTACAAGAAGTAAAATTACAATAAGAAAAAAAATATTTTATTGCAGGAAGGAAAATTACAGTAAGTGTTTAAAAAATGATATTACAAGACGTAACGTTACCAGAAGTAAAATTACAATAAGAAAAAAAAAATTTATTACAGGAAGTAAAATTACAAGAAGTAAAATTACAAAAAAGTAAAATTACAAGAAATGAAATCACAAAAGGTAAAATTACAAGACGTTAAATTACAAGAAGTAAAACTGCAATAAGTTAAACAAATTAAAATTACAAGAAGTAAAATTTCAAGAAGTGAAATTACAATAAGTTAAAAAAAATTTAAATTACAAGAAATGAAATGACAAAAAGCAAAATTAAAGTTTAAAATTAAATTTTTAAAAAAATTACAAGACAATAAATTACAAGAGATAAATTACAAGAAGTAAAATTACGAGAAGTAAAATTACACAAAGTTTATAAAAAGTGAAATTCAAAGACGTTAAATTAGAAGTAATATTACAATAAGTTAAAAAAAAAATACAAGAAGTAATATTAGAGAAGTTAAACATAAATTTAAAATTACAAGAAGTAAAACTACAATAAGTTAAGAACATTAAAATTACACAAAGTAAAATTACAATTTTTTCAATCTTATGTTTTGGTTTTGGTTCGTTTGGTATCCTTTTGTATCTTTTTAAATTGTCGCTATCTTGTACGTCACTTCCTTAGAAATTTCTTGGACAGAGTGCTACGGTCTTCTGTTCCAAGCATCTAGCTAAGTGAACTTTTACTTGTTCCGAAGTTTTGTTCATTCTTTTTTTCGTTTCGTTGATTATTTACTTTCTTGTTTCTGTATTTCTTTTAGGTTTTACGATTTTCTTGTGTTATTATTGTTCTTTTTTCGCTCATCACTGTGGGTGTTTACTTTTTCCATCTGCTTGTATCGCTCATTTGTTATTGTTTCTCATTATCGTATGTTTTTGTAGTGCCTATATGTAATTCTTGTCTTTGTCACCTGTTTGTGGCTGACGAAGGGTAAAACCCGAAACGTCCCTTGTTTCATGTGAACCGTTATTTGTAAAACTGATTCAATACCGTTTTATTGATTTATAAACTTATATGCCGCCGTGGGATTTTTAACGTGCGCAACTTGCACACGGGACCCCCTATTTTTTCGCCCTAATCCGAGAAGGCTCAACATCCAATCTCACTACCCAGGACCAGGGGGGGGGGGGGGGGGGGGGGGGGGGGGGGGGGGGGGGGGGGTATGACATGATTAAGACCACTGGTTCTGAAAAAGAAAAAAAAAATTCCATAAACTATATTCCCTCTACTGGAAATCGGACCCAGTACCTCTAGAATTCGAGGCGGACGCCATAAGTCTTAGCCACCATAGTTCCTAGTTAAGGATATATCATATTAGACTGAAATTTTGCATGACAATCCAAACTGTTAGCTGTAAGACATGATGTCGATTTATGACCTCGGGTCAATTTTTGCCAAAAGTGGAGAAGGAACGAACGAACGAACTAACTTTATTTTCAAAGGGTTGAGAATTGGTATTGGTATGTACACAAAACCGCGCCATACTCAAAATATAAAGTATCCTTCACCCCCAAATATCCTTTTTTTCAGTTTGCTGCCATCTGTATTGTCTTTTTTTGTTTTTTAAATTGCAACAAAGAGCCCTTTCAGATTTCCTCTCATGCGTAACTGTTACACGGAAGACAACTTCATACCACAAAGGCGTACGAATCGATGATGGTCTTCGTAGGATCCAGCCTCCTACTTCCGATGCAGTAGCGAGACCGGTGCCGGCTTCCTCCCGGCTCGACAGTCCCCCTGCCAGGCAACTGTCAAACTCATTTTATGAATCAGTCACCCGCATCCAGTGTGGCGGACGCAGGGATGAAATACGATATCTTTGCAGGGTTAACCTAAAGCGGTGGCGGAGATTCGATTGCTCACGGTGGGATCTGGGAATCTCCGATGGCTTTGATATCCCCACGGCGAAAATTCGATCGTCTGCTCATCTGATTCAGACGTCATTTTCTGGGCCGTTTAGACGTCTGCCATCCCAGCCACATATTCTCATGTTAAAACCTTACGCTGCAGGTCTAGCTAGATAATATAACAAGTATTCAGCAGTATTAACTTCACTAGCGCTGTCATTTTGAGCGAATCTATTGTGTGTAGTATTTCTTTGAGACCTGAAAATACGTTAAAGCGTTTTGTTACTAGCAGCAGTCTGTGAGTTACAGGCTCAGAATTTTTAAGAAACAAAATATAAGATTTATGCTTAGTTCAACAACCAAAAAGCTACAGACTTTTATAAACGGATGCTTGCGTAGAATAGAAGGACTGAAATCGTATGACAAAGTCACAAATGTGGAACTGATGACAAGAACCAGACAAGTGCCAGTGGAACTAGACCTGATAACAAGACGCTGGCGATGGATAGGACACATATTGAGGAAACCTGTTGATAGCATTACAAGGCAGTCCTTGTTCTCGAATCCACAGGGAAAGAGAGGCAGGGGTAGACAACAAAAAAAACACATGGAGAAGAGAACTGGAAACAGAGGTGAAAATGATGAGGAAAACATGGAAAAAACTTGAGCGGATGGCACAGGACAGGAAGACTTGGCATGTATTTGTTGAAGGCCTATGCTCCTCGGGGAGCCAACGGGTATTGATTGATTGGTGTTTAGTTCAGAGGGTCCGATTGGCAAAGTAGTTAGAGCGCGTTTCTCTCGCGGCACATTTACCTGGTTCTAGGATCAAAACCCAGCAGCTTGACTCCCCAGTCGCTCATGGAAACCTGACTATGACCTTGAGTTGGTTGGGTTTTGGTTTGAAGGCCCATCGTTACTGCACACGGACAGCGCCATCAGTGCTCCGATCTCTTCCCTTGGATCACACAAGGAGGATCTGAGCACAGTGTGCGAACTCCGTAGCACCGGTGAGGATGCCAATGTGTGTATGCAGGAATCACACATTCTATAAATATTTTTATGGCGGGAAGGTTTTCCTAATTTTGTAAATTTTGCCAAGGCAGCGGCCGTATGGCCTAATCTTTACGATTTCCAACGTGGGATTTTTAACGTGCTCAACTTGCACATAGGAGCTCCTACGATTTTGCACTTATCCGAGAAGGCTAAGAATCCTATTTCACTACCCACGAGATTTGGGGGGGGGGGGGGGGGGAGGGGGGGGGGGGGAGGGGGGGGAAGAGAGAGAAGGGTGGGGGGGAGAGTATGAAATTATTAGGATCCTCTGGTTCTAACAAATATTTTCCCTTAACTGGGAGCCGGGGTACCTTTAGAGGAGGACGTCATTTCTCGTAGCCACTCCGATCCCCGCCCTTGAGTTAGGGAAGGCAAAGGCAGGGAGGAAGGGACATGGTCACACCCACCTCATAAAATACCTGACCCTACTGTGATGAAGTCTCTAACATTTCACTCCCCTACTGCAGTATCTGCTATAGGAATAACTTTACATGTTTATGCTTTATGTTTTTTTATGTACATTGTTATGCATAACCGTGACTAGCTAAAAGACAATATGAAAATACGTAGTGAGAGGTCACAGCAGGTGGATCTGAAATGCACAGGTCACAGACAAAAGATTGTGAGAATAAATGCCGCAAATGGTAACACGATCGCCCTTAAAGAAACTCCCCTACCAGATGTAGACCCTAAGAAAGGATTAACAAGTAAAAAATCTCTAATCCTTGGAGATAGCTACAAACAACAAAGAACAATTAGTAAACTTATAGGCAACGCATATTCTTGGCATACCGGCTACGTGGAGGCAGAACATGCTGCATGGGCATACAACTGTGCCCAAGTTCGCGCCCTGGAGAGGACACTCCAGCTTCACCCTAAGCAGATGTGGGTTGTCACCTCTTGAGCGCATTCCCGTCGTTAATTATGACTAAAAGGGCTATTTATATTATTATATTTTGGTAGCAATGTGGACAGGGATTTAAAGGAAAAAAGAATGCAAAAGGGCTTTCATTGCTATAGGAGATTTATGGAAATCGAAAGAAATCAAGTCAGCACAGAAATCAGAATCTTCGCCTAAAATGTCAATTCAGTCATTTAGTATGACTCTGAAACTTGTAGTGGAATAGTAAGAAGTACAGACGTTCATAAGTGGATAGTTGCGTGGAATAGAAGGATTGAAAAGGTATGACAAGATCACTAATGTGGAACTGATGACATGATCACTAATGTGGAACTGATGACATGATCACTAATGTGGAACTGATGACATGATCACTAATGTAGAACTGATGACAAGATCACTAATGTGGAACTGACGACATGATCACTAATGTGGAACTGATGACATGATCACTAATGTGGAACTGATGACATGATCACTCATGTAGAACTGATGACAAGATCACTAATGTGGAACTGATGACAAGATCACCAATGTGGAACTGATGACAAGATCACTAATGTGGAACTGATGACAAGATCACCAATGTGGAACTGATGACAAGATAACTAATGTGGAACTGATGACAAGAACACCGATGTAGAACTGATGACAAGATCAGTAATCTGGAACTGATGACACGATCACTAATGTGGAACTGATGACAAGATCATTAATCTGGAACTGATGACAAGAACACCGATGTGGAACTGATGACAAGATAACCAATGTGAAACTGATGACAAGATCACCAATGTGGAACTGATGACAAGGTCATCAATGTGGAACTGATGACAAGAACCAAACGAGTGTCAGTCGAACAGGAGGCGAGAAGAAGACAATCGAGTTGACACATATTGAGACAACATGTTGATAGCATTACAAGCTAGTTCATGTTCAGTAAATCTCCGGGTAAGAGCATGAGTTTAATGAGGGCGTATGTTCCGTGAGAAGCCGAAGGGCAATGAATGAATGAAAATGTGAGATTTGAACTCAGAACTGCAGCTTATTGTAGCGAAAGGTTTTCCTATTATGATAATAGTGGTAGAGCAGAAGTAGAATCTCTCTCCAGAAAGTATGAAGTTCCAGTGCCCGAGAAGTACACTGGTATCACAAGTGAGTTACAGCTGTGAATACTCTGAGCTGGACAATAGATTTAGGCTTCAGAAGTATAAGTTGCTACTTTCGCTATCGTAACCTTACGTGATAATATAATTAAATTTGAAAAGGTAACTCAAAATTTTAACAGTTAAAAATTTAACAAGTCAAATGAGTACAATTATCCAATTTATTATGTACATCTATATATTCTTGTAATGATAAATGGGTGTTGGAAGATGGTAAAATGTATGATTATTTACAGTTACAAATTAAAATAACTAATAGAAAAAGTCTTGGATTTATCTTCCACTGAATTGACAACAAAAGGATTGTCACATTATCTCTTGCCATCTACTTGTCATCATTAGACAGTCGTTTAGAAACTGCTCACAGGATTTGTTGGATGGATACAAAGAAACTCAACTTCAGCCACGTCTATTAATATGAAACAAATATAAAGGAATGTTATAAGGCACTCGTAGGAAATAAAGAAGTAGAACACTAGGCAACAGAAAAACAACAGACATGAGTGGCTTACCCAGGATTTGAACCCTGGACCTTCCGTGCGACAATAATCCTGGGTAAGCCACTCATGTCTGTTGTTTTTCTGTTGTCTAGTGTTCTACTTCTTTATTTCCTACGAGTGCCTGATAACATACCTTTATATTTGTTTCATATTAATTTACTGTTTACAGGCCTCGGGTTTCCTTTCTTTATGTGTTATAAATGTTCAGACACGTCTGCTTGAGGTTCCTCCGACACACTGGAGTACGGAAGACTTTCCTTCAGCCCGCCCTATAACTACGGGGGACTAAGGTGTTGAAGTTTGGTTGACCTCTAGGCTTCAGTGAGCTGGATCAACTTCTTCAAGTCTTTAGTTTCTCGATCAGGAATGATCATAAACATTGATCATAAAAACCCTCTTAGGATCTATAAGCTCACGGTGAGATTATTTTGGTTGAAGTTAATCTGCCCTGCATGCAGCGTGAAAAAATAACTTTTCTTGCAGATACTGTCTTCCAGTTTCTCACTTTGGCTTCTGAATTTGGTGTGTGTGATTTTCAACGCGTCCCTCTGTCCTTATATTTCAGTCTCTCGCGCGTACGAGAAAGCACCTCTAAAAGTCCCAAAAGATTTTCGTTTCATCTCCTGGTTTGAGGCTATTTGAAGCAATCTGTGTTTTTCCTGTACTTGTTTTTTTCTTCTGTTCACTGCACACTTATATTCTTCCGTCCTTTCTATGTATCATTTCCTTTTCCCCATATGAGGCTTTCATTACATATAAGTTTTATACAAATCCGTTGAGGCTTGTTAGTGTAATAAATTTTTAAAGATTATTAACTAACTTTTAGCCGATGTGATGAAGGTGAAAAATATTAATTATCTTTAAAACTATTTATATTTGAATAATATCCTTTTGGATATACTTCCTAGTCTATCTCCTTTGTTGAATTATTTTTATTTAATATTATTTCAACCAGGCGTTCTCCTGTAGTGAATAATTTAATGTCCAGTAAATGCAAACTTTGAAAGTCCGCCATTCATTCCTATTAGCTATTTCCCCATTCTTCAGTAATACTGTATGGCTTTTAACCGTAATTCACATTTCCCGTCTACTACAAACTTCAAAGAAAGACCGCCGCGCTGACCTTGCGCTGGTGTGTGTGTGTGTGGGAGTCGCGCTACACATTTTTTTTCCACAACAAAGCAAGAGGAACCAAATTTCGCTACACTTATCACCGTGCAGAAAGCATGCACCAAGCCTTCATGTTCTGTTGCAGTGGTATTTGCGGTAATAGTTTGTTTTTGCGCGATGAGGTAGCCAGCCAATTCACAGACTCACATTAGTCGCTTTATTTTGTTGTTTGGTTTGTAGTTCCATAGTAGATGCTGCCCTAGGGACGTGAAGTGTTAGAGACTAAGCTATATTTGGTGTTAGCTTTGTGATTTGGGGGTGATTGGCCCACTTCATCTCTGCCTCTGCCTTGCATAACTCAAAAGCAGAGTCAGGTATCCCCTTACAGTTGGGTAGAATGCCACGTCACGCTACCAGGTTTCGAACCCAGTAACGTTATCTGGACAAACGAATAATTTTATGGTGCCTAGATGGCAGAGAGCAGAGCCGGATTAACGTAGTAGCACAAGTAGCATATGCTACGGGCCCCGCGCTTTTAGGGGCCCCGCGCCAATAAGTATGTACATAATTTTTGGGTCATCTTCTAATACCAGCGTTGATGGGAAGGAGCGAAGCTCCTGACCGCGTTGGAAGGAAAGTCCACTGACCCCCCAGCCTCGCAATGACATGTCATTGGGCCAAAAGAGCTGGAAAGCTCGAGTGCCGCTGGTTAGAGAGAAGGAAAAAAAAAATACGAGCGTTAAACCAATGATCTTGTGATTTATGCCATCTTTAGCGCCTTTTCATTTGGTGTCACGAAATTGTGAGAGAAAGAGCATAAGAGGGTGACTTAGTGTGACTCTTCATTATTTGAATCTTAACTGTTTGCGGACGAAAGCCATTTAAGTGGCGTTGAAAATTTGGTCACGTTTGGACGGAAGCTAATTTTTTGGCTCTAGGCGACTGCCCCTCTAATTTTGTTTCGTTCTTTGTGAAATGAATTTGCATTAACAATAAAAACTAGAATTTAGGAAACGGAAACTTCCTGTTTTAATTGAGGTATACGGCGTGCTCGCACTTTCTTTCGATCTTGATTAAAATTTCTTGATTTGTAAGGTTATAAACTCAAAAAATGAGCAGTAGACACAGAGATATTGGACGTAATTATGCTTCTGGAAGTGAAAAACGTAAAGCGAAGGAAGAAAAAGAAAGAAGAGATCAACTTGTGATATCAAAAACACGTAAGCTGACAGAATATTTTGATGTTCATGGTGGTGGTACTCTTACCGCTGAAGCTGGAAGTACAGGAATAACTAGTACTAGTGCCGGCTGTGCAGCAGAAAACATACAGCAAAACCCAGTATACAATGAGTCTGAATGTGAAAGAATAAGTGAAACGAAGAAGTACTCTAATGATATTGTTGACTGGCCGAACAATATAGATGACTGTGAGGGTGAATATTGCATATCCAAGGGAAGTGAAAAATGTCAACATGTTGATAGTGCCTTCTCTTCATCCGTGCGATTGCATTCTGAAAAGAAAACTCGATACTGTCAGAAGTCTTATTTTACACATATTCATAAACTTACAAACAAGCAACATGCAAGAAAATGGTTATGCTATTCAGAAAGTAAAGGGAGCCTATTCTGTTTCCCATGCAAGCTTATGAGTTCAGAATGTTCATCAAAGTTTACTGTGGAAGGGTTTAATGACTGGAAAAATGAAAGCAATCTTTTGCGTCGACATGAAGAAAGCTCCTCACATAGACAAGCTTTAATTTCACTGTTGATGCGTAAAAACAAAGGTGAACGTGTCGATTCCCATCTTGTGAAAAAATGGACATTCAAGAAAAGTATTGGCACAAACCTCTAGAGCGAATAATTGAAGTTGTGAAGTTTTTAGCAGAACGAGGCCTTTCATTTCGGGGCAGTGATGAAATTGTTGGGTCCCCTTATAACGGGAATTACTTAGGGTTGTTAGAATTACTGGCCAAGTTTGACCCTTTTCTGGCAGAGCATATAAGTACTCATGCAAACAAAGGATTTGGACATACATCATATCTATCTAAAACAACGTGTGAGGAATTCATCAATCTGATTGGATCCAGCATACTGGATCACATTCTCTGTGAAGTGAAGAAATACAAGTATTATTCCGTTTCATTGGATTCTACTCCAGATATATCTAATATGGACCAGCTGACTTTGACTCTGCGCTATCTTTTGCCTTCTGGACCAGTTGCAAGATTTGTGACATTTTTGGATATGGAAGGTCAAAGTGCTGAACAGCTTACTAAATGTCTACTTAATATTTTAAAGGCAAATTACATTGATATTAAAGACTGCCGTGGTCAAAGTTATGACAACGCCAGCAACATGAGTGGCAAGTTTATAGGATTACAAGCACGAATTAATTGATAATGATAATTACTATGCAAATTAAAAATGTATGTGTTCAAATATGTTTGTGTTGTTTTATTGTGTTTTTTTTTTTAAATATAGGGCCCCTTTCTTAACATATGCTACAGGCCCCGCACTAGCTTAATCCGGCCCTGGCAGAGAGGATAGTAACGCTTCGCACCCGTAGCTAGGCGGTGGTGTCGTTGAGAAGGTCTTGGGTTCGATTTCTTGTTAGCCTTTCACTTCTGTTGTTTTTCTGTTGTCTAGTCTTCCTACTTATTTTTTCCTCACGAGTACATGAAAATTGCGTACTATTTTTGTTTACTGTTATCTGGACAATCAAGTGTTGTAAATATTTAGCCAATTTACTCTCAGTCACGATTTACGACATGTCTCGGGTGCAATCTTCCTGTTCTTTATTTATCGCGTCCGAGATACTCCCCCCCCCCCCCCCCCCCCCCCCCCCCCCCCCCACACCCCCCCCCCCCCCCCCCCCCCCCCCCCACCCCCCCCCCCCCCCCCCCCCCCCAACCTTTTCCCCCGGGAACTGCACGTGGGCAATGTCCTAAATTAGATTTGATAAATAAAAATAAAATGATAAAAATAAGCTAACACAATTATAGCGATCACTAACAGCATAAGTGCGATAAGACACATCTGACCAATTACTGACACCAGATGCGCCATTTTCCCGACAGCACTGACAATCACAGCAGTGTGAAGGTAAGAAGGCGCCAACACCAATGTTCATCTAAGTTAATAAGCGCACCTGGCATTCGGTTACAAAGGAAAGGTTAGTTATTTAACACTGTGAATTCTGTTATCTTTCATAATGTTATTTGTGACGCAAATGTTCACGAGGACAAAAATGTAACAGTTTGTATGTAATAAGTAAGTGACCCGCCAAACCTTGGCCAGGAATAATTATCCTGTGCTCTGTCTGCTGCCTGCCCTGATGACGTCATTAAATTCCCCTGTTGTCATGTCATTCATTTACATTTTGCTTCAGAAGTATGGAAACAGTGGCACGAAAGCATAAATGTTTCGTCTTTGAAGAGAAATGAGGCTTCAGCGCCATATAGTGATGACACACTTTTTCGTACTTGCCCGAACTGCATAATATGAATAGCTGGGGAAGGGGAGTTCCACAAATTTTGTCACCGAAAATTAACAGAGGCAGGAATATTTCGAAAACAAAAAAATTCGGCGCCATGTAGTATATTGGGAACAAAATGCGCGTTATTTCGACCAGCACGCAATTAATTCCCTGTTAGGAATGCGCCATGAAAAAAGATTGCAACTTTGGTGGGAAAACATTTAATTAATGTGACGGAGGCATAAGAGAATTATGAGATTTAATGTTTTCTTTGTTATGATATTAACGTTTTGGCTTGAGGCTTAGTTTTTTTTGTGTGTGTGTGTGTGCCTGATTTCTGTAACCAAGAGTTAGATTGACTTTTTGATTAATTAGACAATTTATTTTTCACATGAGACTCGTTAATGTTCTTTTAACGTCTTTTATGTCTTGATTAGACTCTGTTTTCATGTTAAGCGCAATGGAATTTTTGTTAATAAGCTTAACTAAGCTATTATTATCTTCGTGTGCAATATCTGGTTTTTTGTTGTACCACACAAATGCAAGAGCAAGTATTTCTCGTGAGAAAGTCAGATCATTAATGCCTTCCAATCGCTACCCTTCAATCAACAGTGCATATCTTTAACAAATTCAATCACATGTGCTCCTTCCCTGAGCCGTCCAACTCAATCCTTTCATTCTCTTCTTCTGCGTGCAGTTTGTTAGCCATGCTAAATCTGCAGGCCTGTCGCCAGGACGAAGTCCACAGTCTTTACCAGGTCGTCGCGGCAGCCCCATAGCTTCTGCTGGAGCTCAGCACCCCTTGGCCAGGTCACACGTCGCGGGTCAAATCCTTTCATATCTTGGGGTATCCCCTTTCATATCTTGGGGTATCCCCTTTCATATCTTGGGGTATCCCCTTTCATATCTTGGGGTATCCCCTTTCATATCTTGTGGTATCCCCTTTCATATCTTGGGGTATCCCCTTTCATATCTTGGGGTATCCCCTTTCATATCTTGGGGTATCCCCTGTCGTATCTTGGGGTATCCCTTTCATTTCTGTCTCCAGTTTCTCTTCTCCATGTGTTTGCTGATCTCCCTCAACCTCCTAATGATGGTGGACACAGTAGCGTCACTAGGGGGGTGCGGGGGGTGCGGACCGCACCGGGTGACACCATCAGAGGGGGTGACACCAAAATGACTGTCTATAAAATGTTTGTACAGTGTTTCAGCAGAAATTTATTATTTTTTTATAAAAAATATCCCTGTAGTTAGTTATAACTGTCGCAAAATTGGTTTCAAGTCATTGCAAACGGGATCAGTTAGATTTATAAACCCGTCTACGATCGAACGACCGCTTTCAAAATGGCGGCGTATCAGCGAAATGTGTATCGGACTGAGGAAATCGCCAACGATAAATAAAAACAGAAGGGAATCCGTATGAAAAGGATTTTACATTTCAGTACAGGGAAGGATGGTGTATAACTGCATATAAGATGGAACGGTAGGAAGTTCTCATTTACGGAGATATATGCGTATTTCGGCTGCCTACAGTTACGCTAAAAGCATGTAAACCCACTTCTGTTCTAAATATTAAAATCAACAAATAACAGTTTGGGAAATTACATGGATAGGAAGATAGAGTTTTATCAGCTGTATAAAACTAGATAAGATGGAACTATATGGATATTATATATGCCGAGAATGATAAAGGCAAAATTTCAGTCGACGCACAGTTCGGCCGAAATCACTGTTCGGGAAGGATTTTTCAGGCTTAGGTTTAAGCTGTGACGTCGGTACTCTCCGATACGTCCGCGCTATACGTATTTAAAGCGTATCGGTAAACTGAGCTACAGACAACGAAAGAGGGTTCAGACAGACTGGAGGCAGAGTTTCGCCACGACCCATGAATTGTGAGCGGATCGCCAGAAACATTTTTAAGTC
Source organism: Oreohelix idahoensis (assembly GCA_024509875.1). Lineage (NCBI taxonomy): Eukaryota > Metazoa > Mollusca > Gastropoda > Stylommatophora > Oreohelicidae > Oreohelix > Oreohelix idahoensis. Next base: position 252,521 of record JAMPIV010009989.1, on the reverse strand, counting down.
CAGTATCTGAAGTCTGAGGGTAAGCGAAATTATGATAACTACCGTGTATAATATTTGTTATTTCAGGTTCATACAGAATTCACAAAATATGCCTGTATAATATTCATTGATATAACGTATTATTATTTTAATATGATTTATTCATGTGCATTATGGATGAGTGTTGCTTGTACAAAAAGTAATCACAAATAGCCCCACGGCCTAATGAAGTTATATTTATCATATTGCTTTATCGCTTACGAAGATAAAGGCAGTTCCATGGCAGAGATTGTCATAGGGAAATGAAGTGTTAGAAACTTCATCATGGAAGATCCCAGTTTACGAGGTTAAGGTGACTAGTCCCCTTCCTCGCTGCCTTTGCCTTCCCTAGTTCGAGCGCACAACTTTGTACCCATTTACAGCTGGTAAACTGGAGGGTTCTACAGCCAGTTTCAGTAGAAAGCAACCTGATCACATGGTCACTCACTTTATTTATTAATTTTGGGTAGTTGCTAAGATAGCATCAGTATTTGAATTTGTACTTGATATGAATGATTTGGAAGGATCAAGTTATAGCATATGAAGGGATGTATAGGAGCGGAATAAACCAGATGATGTTTATTACTGATATGTTAATATTAATTCTATTTCATTGAATTGATGTTACTTGCTATGACTGTAGAACTTTGACACCTGATGACTGACTTGTCTGACTTATGAGCTAGTCAGTTACACTTAATTGAAATGTTAATATTAATGCTATATCACTGAAATGATGTCCTTACTTACTATGATTGTATAACGGTGACATCTGATGACTGACTGGTCTGACATCTGTGCTAGTCAGCTACAAGTCTAGCCAGATACTAGCCAAGGCTGATATGTTGCAGGTTCCATGAAATAACTCAAACCAGACTGTCCAGTATCAGAAGCCGGTGTAGTTCATCCGAGGCAATCCCACCAAAGTGCAGGACCCCAAAGAGTGAACTTCAACTGGTCATTGGCATCCCTACTGTTGGGCCTACCAAGTCTGATATCAACAAAGGACAGTTTCAGCAGTATCAAGTTGGAAAGATAAGTGTCCTGTTTGACACTGACCACCTATACATGTGAAACAGCCAATAGTTGAAAACAATAAGTAACCATACAGAAACTCAGTCAACTGATGACAGTTATCCTTAAATTCAAAGGACTAATAACAGTGATTTCAGTAACTTTATTATTTAAGATCTTGAAGTATAAACAGACCATAATAGTAATTGTGTGAATACTTTTATATATATATGTATATGCTCTTTTCCAACTAGTAGAAATAGAATATTAGTGTAATTATTAAACTATTTTAACTGTACCTGAGGATTTATTCACTTCTTCCATTTGTGGTTTCAGTGAATGTTCATTTTACTTATCCCCTAGAATATAAGTAATCATATGATAGTCATAGGGAGGAGACACCTTAAATCCTGGTACTACTTCTTACCAACTGGGCCAGGGTTTTTACAGTCTGACTATTTTTATGATAACAATACACCAGTGCTTATTTCTAAGACTGGGGTATTACTTGTAAGGTCAGAACTCTTTACTGGCATACTCTTACATATAAATAATTTTAAATAACCTCCCGCTACAATAACCACACAAACATTTTTCGTAAGCCCAGCTTATATGTACTGTATCAATATACCTACATTTTTACTTCGTATTCTATTGTTTTCTTACCGAATTTTCACTTTAACCACATGAAACTACGTAAAAGTAAATACATTTCGGCTGTGCGTATGATATTGTAATTTAAAGGTGTAATTTTAATTGTGCTAGTTGTTTATGTCACTACTATTGCCATTACATTCAGTGATATACGGGAATTACGATTTAATAAAAATTCCAAGTAAATATAGTTTAGCAGTTTTTGGTTTCCTCTACGAATATTCATCTATAAACCCATTTTTGCCACGTCCTATCTGTCAGTCAATCATCAAGCCGTATTTTTATCACTTGTGTAATGTATCAGAACATAATTACACATGAAAATTATGTCCTCAAACTGTTTCTTTTTCACTTGTTTTACGATTAAAAAAAAATAGACTAACTAACTAGCTGACACCCCAGAAGAGTCATTCATCAGCAATTATCATATTAATTTGATCTTAATACAATTAAAAACCTTACGCGTTATGATTTTTAAATATCAGATAAACAATTATCTCCCTTTACGCTTATCTCCCTTACCTCGAACAAAACCATAACAGAAGGTATGGGCGAAGATTGTTTATATTTTGACCATTATTTTATTTGGAGAGCCCTCTTGGATGGCGTGGAATGCACTGTATGCCACGCGCTTCTTCTTCCTAGCTTGGGACCAGATGTTATGATCCTTTAAATGCCAGCCGAGGTGGAAATACTGAAGCGCATGACTTCAACTCAGCAAGTTTCGAAATGGCAGAAAAGCCACAGAAAAAGCCAAGATCTACAGTGTAGATAATACCAAGGAGTCTTCAACGTGGTATTGGCTGCAAACGAGCGAGAAGCTCAGCAGTCATAGTTAAACAACAACAAACTATATGTGTTATTTTAATAAATGTATTTATCTGTTTAAACATTAGGTTGTAAATTGCAAAACACAATGTAGGAAGATTGTTCCTAATTATATGTATAATGTAAATATACAGGGTTAAAAGTCCACCCCCCCTCCCCCCCCCCCCCCCCAATAGGCAATTTATTATATAAATTAAATTAAATGGTCGAATTGGCTACCATAAACAACTGCTTTGATGTGGTCCCATACAAAAAACAATCAATAGCAGTTTAGTCTGGAGACCTAGGTGGCCATTAAATGGGCCCACATCGTCCAGTCCATTTACCTGGAGATGCTTCTTAGGAATCTTACTCTCCAAAAAGCGGCCCAATACCATAATTGGTGGATTATTTTGTACATATCCTCCTTCCGTTACTCTGTGTGGAGTTTAATAGCCCAGTATCGTGCATTAACGTCTGTTGAGTGAATCATTCAGGCGAAACACTACTTCATCGCTGAACATGGTACGTTTTTCAAGCCGTCTATATAATGATTTGCCTATGGATCTGGAGTCATCTTTTTATGACCACCGGCTATGCACAATACTACAGTATATAAATGTGGACGTGAACCTCTGTCTGTGGGGTTAATTACACCCTCATTGACTCTTGAAATCGTCCACACACTTCCGTGGATTCCCATTGTGGTGAAATTAGTTGAGAACCCAGCATGGCACACTAAGCTTGGAGAAGTCACTTGTGTCCCGAAAGTGATTCTTATGGCTTTGACCTTGTTGACTGCATGCAGGAGGATGTCACTATGGACCCAGTGATAGGCAGGGAAAGCTGAGAAATGGTTCTGTGCAAGTCGTGACAATTCCTTGGGAGAGCCCAGAACCAGAGCTCAGTACTTTTAGCTCTGCATAGTTGGAAAGCCCCTTGTATAGCAGGGAATGCACAATGTGCCACGCTCTTCTTACTCCTAGCTTGGGACCAGATGTGACGATCTTTTAAATGCAAGCCAAGCTGGAGAACCTGGAGCTCATGAGTTCAACTCAACACGCTTCGGAATGGCAGAAAGTCCACAGGAAAAGACTACATCCACAGGGGAGATAATACCAAGGATTCTTCAACTTTGGTATTGGTTGCACAAGAGTGAGAAGCTAAGCAGCTCTAGTTAAACAACATGGTGCTTGACCTTTGACCCACCCTGTATCTGTATGGGCCCTGTGTGGTTACCGGTGGTCTCTTGTGAGATTGAAATAAAGAATACGACTTCTGCTTCCTTCGTGCATGTCGTACAGGGCTACTAATATGAGGTTGTGCATGAGGTTGGCAACCTCATAATGTGAAACAAATTGCTGCACAAACTACAAAATGAAAGAGCATGTGACAGATTTGTGCATGCGTCCTACAAGGGAGCAAGATGCAGTGGTGATTCTGTGTTCCATTGTGAGCGAAAAGTTAATTGATGATGACATTTATGGTCAAGGGGCACCAAATAAATAATTGGCTGGGGGCCTACTGAACCCCTGTTGGCTCGGGGAGACAAAACCCTTATAGACTGTGATTATCACACTAATGGAAGAATCAGTATTCTTCCGCTTGCAAATGGTTACATTAGCCAAAAACATGCCACGGTTACAAATTTAAAACCATAATGTATGTTCGGGTAAAATTCTTCTTAAACAATATATTAAGCGATAGAGATAAAGCCTAACGCAGTATCATCTTTACGTTATTCTAGGACAATTTTGGAAAACGCGCCCTAAACGAGTAAATTGAAAAACTATTCCACATAACAACATCAGCAATGTTATCTTGCGAGAACTGCGAGGAATCAGCGAGTGCGTGAAATGAACACACCGCCCTAATGTTGCCGTGTGTTTTGCTTATCTAACTCGATAATTCGAATATGATTTAATAAACGTTGTTTACATTAAGCGGGTTGATTGGATCAAATATAAACATATTTCTAAGGAGACCTTTAGTAGCACGCGTGACTTCCAGGGAAGTAAGGAATAATGTATAGATATCTTGCAAAAAAACTGAGGCTTCATGATAGTAGAGAAAAATCAGTTGGGAGAATAAACTGTTTGCTAGGAGAAGTCATGTAGATAACTATTAAATAGGTATAGCACTGGTTTTCCTGGAACTAATAGATTAGTATCTCTTTTAAGTCGGGAAAAAACTACGAGAGGACAGTTTAAAATACCACCGCGATAGCCAGAGAAGTTTACATTTAACAATTCTGGTTCACTGAAACTAATGAGGCGTTCCTCAAGGCTTACCTTCCTGTGCCATCGACTCACTGTCTTTCAATGTCTTCTTTCATATCTGTTTTCGATTCCCTTCTCCGTCTGTGTAAGGTCGTCCTCTGTTTTTCTTAACATTGAGTATTCCACAACAAGGACTGACTATTTCATGCATCATTCAATTCCTTTTTAATTCCATGCGGAGGGAGGTGTCACAATTACATCTGATCCTTATTTCGACAGCCTATGCCAAAGCTGCATGTCTCACGTAACGGTGGTTCATGTATGTGATGTGACACTGTAATTCTGAGTTTCAACCGGCCCGATCCTGTTCTTTTATTTTGAATTTTCACCAGTTTTATTTTCTTCTGATCACGCGATTTTCCGTTGTTTACGGAAATCGCTATTTTCGGGCCCGCTTTTCCACCATTTTATTTCTTCTCATGTGAATATATCGTGTTCGGTACTTTTGGGAAGGTAATTTAAATGGGTTCGTTTATGAGGGTAGGTTTATTTTATTCTAGCATCAGTTTTACTTTCTTCTGATTTTTCGCGATTCCCGTAAAGTTCGTTGTTTACGGAAATAATCGCCATTTCCGGCACGCGATATGACGAGGCCGGAAGCACGCGGGGTTTGCGTGGGCTGATAGTATTAATTTTTCTAGCGCTCCCATTGGTCCGCGATTTGCGTAGGAAGGGAAATCCGCGTGGGCGGTTGCTGTTGTATATAAGTAGACAGAACACGGGGATTCGTTCTCTATGGAAAATAAGTGTCAGCCGCAAGACTTCGTAATTTATCGTTCTCCACTGTGGGAAAAACCAGCGATGAATTGGTATGTAAGATTTTATCGTATTATCGTTTTATTCATTAGAGGGTTCTTTGAGAAATTCGCCCTTAGGTAAAGATTAACTTTTCAGTTTTAAAATAAACGATAGCGCCATTAATTACTATTTTTTGAGAAACACGAACCACCATTTATTCCTGACGTAATGCAACAGAGGGTTCAGATTTACGTTGTAAATGAATTATACTGCTTAGGGGAGGAAACTATTTGTTACGTGCAGTCTTTGATATCTTACAATATTATACATAGGTAATTTTTTAGTGCTTAAGGGAAAGTCATTATTGAGTTACTTCCCTTGAACTCCGCGGATAAATACATTTTACTGCGATTTATTCGTTGTTTGGGTAATAATAGATTGTTCTTGCTTCAGAATATCTATGGCCTGAATTTATGTGTATTGTTTGTCTGAGTAGGACAAGTCTGTCTTATATCTGTATATCTTTACATATCTAAGTCGAACTATATGTTCTGTTGTCTCTAGAGAGGTCAAAGGCTATTCGGCGGATGTGTGGCTTGAGTGGGGTGATTTGGCTTCGTCCTGATAGGGACTGTGTGTGTTTTGCTATGTCGGCTTGATGCCTTGAAAAAGTGATCTCAGTGGTTTTGGGGAAAGTGATAGTCGTCTAGACCTATCGTGTATGCTTTACCCCAGTGTTTATTCATCTTGCCAAGGAATGGCAGTTTCATATTCCCTCTACCAAGGTAATCAAAGATACTCTTATGAACTCTCGATCGAAGCCACCATTGTCGATAATTACGATTTGAATGTTTAAGAGAATATATTTGACTCGATGAAAAACGACTTCGATTCCTAGCAGCACTATATTCTGTAGAATGCAGTCTATTGTTCATGACCAAATCTACAGAGCAACGAAATGTTGTATGAATGACTAACTTTAGAACAGATTCATTATCTGTATTCAAACGTGAGTGACAGTTCACGAGTGGAGCCATCTTGGAACCAAAACATGTAGGACTTTCAAGAAGAGAAAAGGGATGCCCGTATTATCGCTTGATCAGTCCAGAGATCACTGCTACACATGAGAACCCATTGTTAGCGGTTCAATATTATTATATGGAAAAATATGTGCTGAACATTATGTTGAAGAATCGTTGCTAAACGAGATTAGGTTTAGAAGTCATCTGAAATATTGTTTACAAGCTGACGTGCTCAGTCAGTGACGTCAGATGATATATGTATGGGCGATACTGAGTGCTTGGCTATTGACAGTCCATTATACCATTATTCTACATGAGTGCCCATGTAACATTGCAAGACCATTTGTCCACTGTACTATGATGTATTATGGCAACCTGTGATTTGTCACTATCTGTGCTGTCGAGTGTGTACGTCCAATTAAACTTTAGAAAAGGTACACAGTCGTTGGTGTCGATGACTTCCGGTCATACATGAGTGTGAGAAGAGAACATTTGTCAACAACACGAACCCTTATCATCATTCGCACATTATACACTCCATCCATGTCTACACAACACTGCGTAGGTCAAGTTGACATTCCATACACTACAGTGGGGCAGGCAACACCATAGGGATCTTGTCAACTGATGATGATAGACGCCTGTCTTCCCGCCTAGGAGTGTTCTGGTGTACTTTATCAACATATATTATATCCAACTAAATATCAACTTTATCAACTGGTGGACCAGCTTTCTGGGTTTGACCTCGCAGAAATTCAGAAGTCAACAGATTACCGATACCAGACCGTTTCCTGTGGCTGATACGACACACTTGCAGTATTGGTTTGCTCTTTGTCAACGCTTCGTCACGTGACCTGTCAAGTGAATGCAGTATGTAGGTCAGCGTTGTTGACATTTTTTACATTAGACATTATAGAGTTTCACAGAACAGTTGGATCAATTCTTGTCAGTGTTAACAGAAAGACAGTATTTGTGAACTAAGAAGTCCTGGTTTCATCGATGGATCTTCTTGTTTGCCATATATGAACTTTAATATTTAAGGCCAGAATGTTTAATTGAATAAAGTGGCAGTTTGTTTGTTTTCATGAAAAATAACTTTGCCATTACTGTAAGACTGAGCCTATTTTGCAACACATACTATCATACACATAATTTATATATATTTATGTTTACATGTTATTTGTTTGTATAGTATGTTAGTTTCTATGTCAGCGGGTTGTGTTTAAGGTTGGGCGGCGTCCTCACAACAGAGTATCCCACGTCATAGAGGGTCCGTTGTGGGCGTTTTCTATAGGTGCAATTTTCTTGATTGAAAATTTGCTGCGACAACTGTTGCTTTTGTGTTAGCTGTGAAGTCTGTAATTATTGTTATTTTTGTAATATTTCTTTGTTCTTTAGTTTTGTTTTGATTTGTTTGTAATTTGTTGGTCTAACCTTTTCTATCTTTCAGTTCTATTCATAATTTATATTCATATATTGTGACGTCATTTGTGTTGTTATTCTTTGCAGATTCAGTGATTATCTTCATTGATTTCCCTATTTGATTTATTTTGATTTCTGCAAACGTTCTTGTATTGTCAGTCCTATTTGTACTTTATGTATTCTGTTGGTTGACATATGTTTTATATGGGTATATTTCATAAGACACAATTGCCTGTGCACTGCACTTGGATTATGGTATAGACCAGTACCTGATTATTATTACTATTATACAAGACCTTATTAAAGGCTTGTGACCCACAGATATTGGGATAGTATACTGATTAATCAGGTCATTGAGAACTTGGGGTATTATTATTGATTCAGGTGATTAGTATTATTGTTAGGCATCATGTCTACTCTAGATTATTTCATTACTCAAGGGAAAGCTCTTGATAAGACTGGTCAACAATTAGAACAATGGGCAGTTGCTCAATATGACAAAGCATTAGCTGCAGAAGAGAAAAGATTAGCTGCAGAAGAGAAAAGATTAGCTGCAGAAGAAAGAAAAGCTATGGCGGAAGAGAAAAGATTAGAAAAAGAAGCTGAGGCTGCTGCTGAACAAAAGAAATTGCAGATGCAGGTAGAGGAAAGGAGATTTGAAGCTGAACAAAAAAAATTGGAAAGAGAAGCTGCGGCTGAACAAAAAAGATTAGACAGTGAAGCTGAACAAAAAAGATTAGACAGTGAAGCTGAACAAAAAAGATTAGACAGGGAAGCTGAACAAAAAAAATTGGAAAGAGAAGCTGCGGCTGAACAAAAAAGATTAGACAGTGAAGCTGAACAAAAAAAATTGGAAAGAGAAGCTGCGGCTGAACAAAAAAGATTAGACAGGGAGGCTGAACAAAAAAGATTAGATGCTGAAGAGAAAAAAGCAATAAGAGAACATGAATTTGAGTTGGAGAAATTGAGATTGACAAGTATGAGTAATGTTAATCAGGCATCTAGTGGTAATGGTAAACCTTCTACTTACAAGGTTAAGGTTCCACCGTTCAATCAGTCCAGTGACGATATTACATTCTGGCTGGATAGATTTGAACGTTCTTGTCGTACACATAATGTGGATAAATCACAATACGCTAATCAATTATCAGAAAACTTGAAAGGTGAATCTTTGACTAGATTATGCCTTGTAGGAGAAGCAGATAAGGATAATTATGATGTCATTAGGGCGGCTTTGATAAAAAAATATCAGCTAAGTGAGGAAGGCTATCGCCTTTTATTTAAGACGATGGTACCTGAGACGGGGGTAGAATTCTCAGAATTCACTGCAAAGGCACGTCTCACAGTTGATCGTTGGATTGAGCTTTCCAAAACAGAAAAAACGTATGAAGGACTTATGGATTTGTTGCTCAGAGATAAGATTATGTCATGTGTGAACAAACCTTTCCTTGAATTTATACATGAGCGTAAACCTAAATCTCTAAAAGAAATGGAAGAATATTGTTCCCAATATGTCACTGCACACCCCGACGTGACTTTTGGCAACACTAAGATTAAGGAGAGTATGCCAGTTGCTTCAGCAACACCATACAATCCCAATTATTCACACAGATTTCAGGGACCTCAAAACAGATTTGATAAAAAAGGTAACCATAATAGTTATCAAAACCAAGGTAACCAATCATTTCAGGGTTCTTCTTCAAAGAACTGGAGACGACCTGATAGCTCTCGACACAGGGGTGGTCATAATTATAGGAATTTCCGTAGAGGAAGTAATTATAGAAACTATCAGGGTTATCCGTCTTGGAGTCAACAAGATCATAATTACAGAGATACTCATTATAATGAATATGATAATGGTAACCAAGGGTACTATGACTCAAACCCAAATAGGGGTTACAATAGAGGTAACAATAACTACAGAGGTGATAATAACCGAGGTAGATCTCAATACAAAAGACATAAACCACATTTTCAGGCAAACTCTGCACAACAAGAGTCCCATGAAGCCTATAAACAGAGTAAAGATAATAATGATGCTAGTAATATGGCATGTGCCGCTTTTGATTTTGGGAGAGCATCTCAGTGCCCCCAATGCAAAACGTTATTTGAGCCAACCACAGTGACTACTTTAAGCTGTGGCCATCCTCTTCCTGCTCTTCCAGCATCAGTCGCGCATGATGGAAGAGGGTCTCTTGTCTTACATAAGGGTTTAGTGAATAACAATCCAGTCTCTGTGCTATTTGATTCTGGATGCACCACAATTGGTGTTAGGCAGTCACTCGTAGATCCTTCCCGTGCCACTGGACAAGTAGTCAAATGTGTAACATTTGGCGGCACATTAGAGAAATACTCTACCGCTATCATTAGGATTGCTACTCCTTTCTTTACAGGAGATGTACACGCATGTCTTCTTCCGAATCCGATCGCTGACCTCATCATCGGTCGCATTCATGGAGTCAAGGAATGCACTCCGCAACAAATTTCCACTTGGGAAAGGCAAAACATGCAGATTGCTAACGCTGTAGTCACTAGAGCTCAGGCTCTTAATGTGCCTCAAACTTCATCTACTGAAGATAATGAAGTGCATAACCAAGATAATCCCTTGGTAATTTCTCGTGACTCGTTTATAAAACAGCAAGAAGATGATCCCACTCTGAAGAAATTCTTCATTCTTGCAACTAAAGGTGATCCGAATAAGGACACAAGTCGTAAATCGTGGATTACAAAGAAGAATGGCGTACTTGTACGTATGGTTCAAGACTCCATTACGTCAAGTCATTCTCAAATCCTGGTTCCCAAGAATTTGAGAGTTAAAATTTTGCAGCACGCTCACGACTCTCAGTGTGCTGGACACATGGGTTTTTCCCGTACTAAGTCAAGAGTCCTTGCGGCTTTCTTTTGGCCATTGGTAAACAAGGACATACGGATTTATTGTCGATCTTGTAAAGTATGTCAGGAAGTTAAATCCAAAGGTCCACGGCATGCTGCACCCATTCAGGCGGCGGACATTCCTATTCGGCCGTTTCAAAAAATGGCCATAGACATTATTGGTCCATTTAAGATCAAGTCTGCCAGAGGACATCAGTTTATCTTGACGTGTGTTGATATGTGCACACGTTGGCCAGAGGCTATTCCTCTGAAGAGCATTACTACTGCTGATATTGCAGATGCTCTTTGGCTTATATTTTCTCGTCTGGGGTTCCCCGGAGAGATATTGTCAGACCATGGCACCCAACTAATATCAGATACCATGTCTCAAGTAATGTCTACCCTGCAGATAGATAGATCTTTAAGTAGTATCTACCATCCAATGTCTAATGGTATGGTCGAACGCCTTAATAGAACACTTAAAAAAACTTACTGGGGAAGATAACTGAGGATCATCCTCAAGACTGGGACAGAGTTTTACCTGCGGCCCTCTTCGCTTACAGAGAGGTACCCAATGAACATACGGGATTTTCTCCCTTTGAACTCGTCTTTGGCGCGCGTCCGCGTGGCCCTATGTCGTTGCTTCACGATCTCATAACATCTGACAATATTGACGATGACACAAAGTCATCCTACGAATATGTCATCGCGTTGAGACAAAAGATTATCGAAGCATGCAAATTAGCAACTTCTTCTTCTGAATTTGCGAAACAGAAGGCAAGGCAATTTGCCAATAAGAAGAGATGCTTACGACAACTTTGTCCTGGTGACAAAGCATTTGTATTACTACCTTGTAGGGAAAACAGATTACTTATTTCTTGGAAAGGTCCGTACGATATAATATCGAAAATTTCCGATGTCGACTATATTGTCGATATTGATGGGAAGCATAAAACCTTCCACATCAATATGCTTACTGAATTCCATGAACGTCCGGATTATTTGCAACCCATTTTCCAAGCAACGGACAATTCTCCAGTACCACATGGTCATTACTCATCACTGTCCGTGATACAGGATGAGGAAACAAGTTTTTTCAGATGTAAATCTTCCTCTTCCAATGATCCCACTTCATTCCAGTGAATCATGGAAGAACGTTACTGTCTCTCCTGATTTGTCTCTAGGAGAACAGCGACAAGTTTCAACTATGTTGCAAACATTTCAGGATGTACTCACTGACATCCCTGGACAAACTAATGTCATTCAACATGACATTGTGCTAACTGACCATACTCCTATTAGGGTTAGACCTTATCCTATACCTATACATTTCCAAGCACAGGTCGAGAAAGAGTTGGATGTGATGATAGATTTGAAAATAATCGAACCATCCACCTCTGCGTATTCTTCGCCGATGGTTATTGTGCGTAAAAAAGACAATAACATACGTCTTTGCGTTGACTATCGAAAATTGAATCAAGTAACGAAGTTCGATGCCGAACCTATGCCTTTACTGGAAGAGCTACTTACTCGACTCTCCAAATCTCATTTTTTCACTAAACTTGATTTGTCTAAGGGATATTGGCAAGTTCCTTTATCTGAACGCGCCAAACCTCTCACGGCTTTTTCAACACCTAGAGGTTTGTTCCAATGGAATTTTATGCCTTTCGGTCTTATGAACGCACCAGCTACGTTCGTACGCATGATGCGCCGAATCCTATCTTATCGGTCAGATGTCATTGCATATCTAGACGACATCTGTCTTTTCAGCGATACTTGGGAAGATCACTATTCAGGGTTAGATGAATTGCTGTCTACTTTGCGTGAGCACAACCTGACAGCGAAACCCTCTAAAGCCTATATTGGTTTTAGCGAAATTTCTTTCCTAGGCCACCGAGTTGGTCATGGTTTCCTAAAGACAGAGGACCATAATACTAGTAAGATACTTAACATCTCAATCCCTAAGACTAAAAAACAGGTGAGAAGTCTGTTAGGTCTTATTCAATTTTATGGCAGATTCATTCAGAATCTATCCTCTATCATGGCACCTCTCTCAACACTTCTAAAGAAAGGTTCGCCTAATGTGGTCCACTGGTCTCAGGAATGCCAATGCTCTCTGGATAAGATTAAAACACTGTTTTCAACACCACCTATTTTAGTGCTACCCACTAAAGATAAGACATTCGTTCTTCGTAGTGACGCTTCATCCACTGGGATTGGAGCGGCACTAATGCAAGAGTACTCTGGAACTCTGCATCCTGTAATGTATATTTCCAGAAAACTTAATGCGGCAGAAAGGAATTATTCGGTTTTAGACCGTGAGCTATTAGCTATGGTTTGGTCGATCCTCAAACTACAGAGATTCCTTCTAGGCGCACATTTCATAGTAGAAACAGACCAAAAAGCTCTTACTGCTATACAGAGTAAGAATTTGAAGAGCTCGAGGTCTACTCGATATGCAATTGCTCTTCAACCTTTTCATTTCTCTGTGCGAGCTATTCGGGGATCAGATAATGTGATGGCAGACATTCTGTCAAGATGCCCACATGATTCCACATAACTATTAGGGCTTAGACTTCTTGATATGTCTAGTTCTATAGTAGTTCCTTTTCTATATCATGATAGATACACATTTGTAATTTAATAATATAATGATTGTATCACTACATAGCGGTTCATGTATGTTTATTCACCGCTGTGCTTTGATGATTTTTACTTCATAAATCATAAATTTAAGATATCTAATACGTAGTGATGATATGAATTTTTTAGGCATTGTGTAATTGCCAGAATTGTATTATACTTTGATGACACCTTCCTGGAAAAATATACTTGTAGAGAAATAATTTCTCTCAGTTTATGAGACACATTCTCACCAGTCGCTCCATAAGTCGACTTAGCCTCATATTAGGCGTTATAGGTATTCCTGATATTTTCATCTGCGCATTATTCATGCGTTGTGAGCCTATTGTACGTTGCTCCTAGATGTATTTCAAAAAAAAAAAAATGTTCCATTTTTTTTTTTTCCCGGGAGGTGTGGTAAGACTGTTACGTGCAGTCTTTGATATCTTACAATATTATACATAGGTAATTTTTTAGTGCTTAAGGGAAAGTCATTATTGAGTTACTTCCCTTGAACTCCGCGGATAAATACATTTTACTGCGATTTATTCGTTGTTTGGGTAATAATAGATTGTTCTTGCTTCAGAATATCTATGGCCTGAATTTATGTGTATTGTTTGTCTGAGTAGGACAAGTCTGTCTTATATCTGTATATCTTTACATATCTAAGTCGAACTATATGTTCTGTTGTCTCTAGAGAGGTCAAAGGCTATTCGGCGGATGTGTGGCTTGAGTGGTGATTTGGCTTCGTCCTGATAGGGACTGTGTGTGTTTTGCTATGTCGGCTTGATGCCTTGAAAAAGTGATCTCAGTGGTTTTGGGGAAAGTGATAGTCGTCTAGACCTATCGTGTATGCTTTACCCCAGTGTTTATTCATCTTGCCAAGGAATGGCAGTTTCATATTCCCTCTACCAAGGTAATCAAAGATACTCTTATGAACTCTCGATCGAAGCCACCATTGTCGATAATTACGATTTGAATGTTTAAGAGAATATATTTGACTCGATGAAAAACGACTTCGATTCCTAGCAGCACTATATTCTGTAGAATGCAGTCTATTGTTCATGACCAAATCTACAGAGCAACGAAATGTTGTATGAATGACTAACTTTAGAACAGATTCATTATCTGTATTCAAACGTGAGTGACAGTTCACGAGTGGAGCCATCTTGGAACCAAAACATGTAGGACTTTCAAGAAGAGAAAAGGGATGCCCGTATTATCGCTTGATCAGTCCAGAGATCACTGCTACACATGAGAACCCATTGTTAGCGGTTCAATATTATTATATGGAAAAATATGTGCTGAACATTATGTTGAAGAATCGTTGCTAAACGAGATTAGGTTTAGAAGTCATCTGAAATATTGTTTACAAGCTGACGTGCTCAGTCAGTGACGTCAGATGATATATGTATGGGCGATACTGAGTGCTTGGCTATTGACAGTCCATTATACCATTATTCTACATGAGTGCCCATGTAACATTGCAAGACCATTTGTCCACTGTACTATGATGTATTATGGCAACCTGTGATTTGTCACTATCTGTGCTGTCGAGTGTGTACGTCCAATTAAACTTTAGAAAAGGTACACAGTCGTTGGTGTCGATGACTTCCGGTCATACATGAGTGTGAGAAGAGAACATTTGTCAACAACACGAACCCTTATCATCATTCGCACATTATACACTCCATCCATGTCTACACAACACTGCGTAGGTCAAGTTGACATTCCATACACTACAGTGGGGCAGGCAACACCATAGGGATCTTGTCAACTGATGATGATAGACGCCTGTCTTCCCGCCTAGGAGTGTTCTGGTGTACTTTATCAACATATTGTTTGTTTTACCTGGCATATTTTAGTAGAAGGAGGGGGGATGTAGAGGCCACGTGGGATAGTGGTATTTATGTATTGTGAGAAGAACGAGAGAAGGAGTGTGATTTTAGTGCCACGTGGGATAGTATTATGTATTGTTGTGAAGAACGAGAGAAAGGGGAGAAGAAGTGAGAATGAAGAGACACGTGTATAGAATTATTTTTTTGTATCGTATATGTTAGAGATAAGCGATTCTAGAGTGGGTGTACATGAGTCGCTGTTTCTTTTAATTTCAGCGAGTCACGGCGGAAACAGTGGGGAGATAATTTTGTCAAATAAAATTATCCACGGCACCAATACATATCTCAGGGTCAGAGTACTCGAGTATCGTCAGGGAGCAAAAGAAAATTACCTATGGTCTCTGGCAGTGAAGTCCCTATGCTTCAGCTGGACCGAGGTTTATTTATCATACAGCCGAGAGCATCGCTATTATAGTCTCTAGCAACGGCAGGTGGCCGGGAGACTAGTTTCATTTTGTACAGCCTGAAATCAAGGCTGTGGTTTTTTCCTCTAACTCCGGAGCGGGTTAAAAGAGGGAAGCTATTCAGCAGCAGAGAAGTTTTGTCTTCAGTTAATCAAGTCCCTCATGCTTGATATCCGAACATCGTCATCACCAAAATCAGGAACAGGTGACAGGGTTACCATACCTAGGTCCTGATAGAAATCAAGAGAAGAGCGTAACGGAGACGCCGCATCATCAGCCCTTGAGTGTTAGAGAGACACTGAGATCAAGAGAGAAAGATAGAGAAGGAGGGAGAAAATAGACAGGACCAGTAGGGTCTGTTCAGTATCCATTGGACGGATAAACACTGAGTCTGCGTTCGTAAAACTAAGTCTATTATTTTTAGCATTTCTTGTGGTGTAGTTATCAGGCGCATATCGCCTAACAAGAAGAAAGCTGTGTAGAGTTTCGTTGAGGAAGAGTCACCAGGACTGAGACAATAAGAAAGCTTATTAATGTTAGAGAGTGGAGGCTAAGTTGACAGCCCCACAAGATCAAAGCACTTTAAAGCACTAACCATTTTTATTGTTCCTCAGCAGGGTGACAGGAAGAGTGAATGTGATTTGGGTTTTTTTTTTGTTGAGTGTCTCTCAATTTAATTGTTACCTTGATTTTTCCAGGCCGTGCAACAGTGCACGCTATTGACTGACTTGATGACGTATGATGCCATTTTTATGTTTTCTTGTATGTAAATAAATATATACATATATTATTTACTGGATCAGCTTCTATTCTTTACTATACTTACTCTATGTTGTCTGTATAGTGGTGTTTGTGGTCGTAATTATACACCTTATCTCCTTGTGTTTCAAGGCAGTCAGAGGTGGGGAGACTATAGCCATTTTTTTTAGTCACGAAGCGGCAGGGGGAGATTCAAATCCTGGGTCTATCTCTTGAGCCAATAGTCTCACCTGTCACAGGCATGTTATTTTCCATCTAAATTCTATCTTCTCAGACTTTCTCATACTAGGGTCTTGCTTTCATTCAGGCACACTCTATAAACTTAAAACCACTTCGTGACAAGTGGGCGGCAATCGTCCGGTGGATCATTCTGTTGAGATCAATTCTGTGATCTACATTCATAGATTGTCTCTAGAAAGTTTTCTGAGAATAGAATTTCTTTAAATATCCCCTAGACTTGAGCTACTAGAACTGATCCAGTATAAGTTTTTCCACAGGTTGCAGTCTAGTAGATTTTGTGGTATTTTTGATTTATATGACTAAGAGGTAATTGATGGCATACCGACATATTTTTCTTTAACAGGAAGGTAATTTAGTTTTTGGTAGCTTCTTAACTAAATTTTTTTCTCAGGTTATTGTTCAGACTTGACGCTAGTCTGAGTTCGGGTTTTGGAACAGCGGTTAAAGAGGGAGTATTATATATTACGTAACAGGTAGTTCCTTCCTTTTGTTCTCCTTTCTGTCATTTTCTGTTAGTTGTGAACTTACAGCAGTTTACAGGTAAGATGGCGGATATGGCTAAGTTACGAGCTGCCTGGCGTGAATCTGCTCAGGATATGGGAATGGATAAGGAGGAGACTAAGGCCTACCTGATAAGGGAAACTGATAGGCATATTCAGCGAGAGAAAGAGAAGGACAGGGCAGCCGCCGCAGAAAAAGAGGAAAGGATAGCCGCCGCAGAAGCAGCAAAAGAGGAAAGGATAGCCACCGCAAAAGCAGCGGAGAGGCAGGCCGAGATGGAACTTCGGAAATTGGAAGCCCAGGAGAAGGAGAAGAGATGGAACTTCGGAGAGGAAGCCCAGCAGAAGGAGAGAAGGCAGCAGAGAGACAGCATGAACTTGCCCTGCGTTCTCTGGAACTGCAGTACCGAGCTTCGGGAGGCAGTTCGGCTAATGGAGATTCACCCGGAGCAGGAGCGACAGACACCTCAGGAAACGGAGGACCCCGGATGGCAGCCATGAGCTTCCCATTTGACTCGTTCCCTAATGGGAATGAGAAGATTGACGTGTTCCTGGAGAAATTTCAAAGAATGGCAAAGGCATACGGGTTGGATGAGAGTTTGTGGTGTCTAAAATTATCACAATACCTCAAAGGTCATGCGTATGAAATCTACAACAAGATGCTCCTAGATGACCAGAACAACTTTGAGGCACTGCGAAACGCTTTATTGCAAAGATTTCAGTGGACTCCACGTAAATGCCAAACCATGTTCAGGGAGAGCAGGCCGGAGAAGGGAGAGAGTTTCGCACAGTTTGCAGAGCGGGTGAGAAATTACCTAACCCGGTGGAGGGAACTGTCAGGACTGGCGAAGA
Organism: Oreohelix idahoensis; assembly: GCA_024509875.1. Lineage (NCBI taxonomy): Eukaryota > Metazoa > Mollusca > Gastropoda > Stylommatophora > Oreohelicidae > Oreohelix > Oreohelix idahoensis. Next base: position 234,421 of record JAMPIV010009989.1, on the reverse strand, counting down.
CTTTTGAAGGGTTGGAGGAGTTAGTTCTGTGTGAACAAGTTAAGGCAAACATGTCCCCCGACTTGAGGCGATATCTGGCGGAGCAGGGAGCCCAGCAACTTGATCAGATTATCGTGTTTGCGGAAAGGTACCAGACAGCACAGGCCGAAGTACTGGGACAGAAACGGAAAAACCCAGACCTGCCAGCCCCAGACAAAGGAGCTTCATCATCACAGCCGGCTACTTCCCCAGCTCATCAGCAACCAGGGCCTTCTCGCAAGGAGCCTCATTCTGGTTATAACTTGCGCCCCCAGCAGCATAACAGAGCACCGACAACAACCTCTCAGGAACCCGCTAGGAACAGGGGAGATAATGAGAGGTATTGTCAGAATTGTAGAACCACTTCCCACTGGACATCACGGTGCATGAACAAACCCCCCAGCTCACCATGCAGCTTGTTTAAGACCGGTGAGATGGACTAAAGGGAATAAATGGGAACCAGTCCAGGCAGAGAAGTTGTTCTCTAACAGTGGACCAGCCGTAGTGAATGGGACAGCCACTACGTGTTTGTTTTACAGCGGGCTTACATACCCCAGCATCGTCGCTCGTCATTTGGTGAAACCAGGTCAGTGGACAGGAGAAATAGTTGAGATTGGTGGCATTTTGAGAAGAGGTATCTCACAACGGTTGCCTGTAGCCAATATTGAGGTGAAATGCAAGTTTGTGTCTGGCACCATCAAGGCAGCTGTAATGGCACAGCCAGCACATGATTTCATCCTGGGAAGCCCATACTTAGTTTTGGGAAACCCCACCACACCGATCCTTGCTAATGCAAGGGGGCCTACTGCAGGCCAGCAAAGTGAAAGGGGAAAGCCCCAAATTCACGGAGCCCCACGGGAGCTCAAACATCCTCGTCTTGCAATGAGGAGGAGAGACGCCTCTAAAGACAGTGGAATGTTATTTACAGAGGCGTATTCGCCTGTCAGCCTTGTCAGCCTAAAGGTAAAAACAGTGGTGACGCCTCTTACTTCAGAAGTATCTTCTTTGTCGTCGGGAATTAGGCCCCCGATGGTATTACATCTCTCAAGGGAGGGAAATACTGACAAGAAGAAACATGTGCACGGTTCTTCAGTCAACTGTAAACAGTTACGCCCTGTTACGGCGATGTCTGGCCAAGCCATAGTCAGACCGTTTCAAAACACTGGGAGGTTGCACCAGCTGGTAATCATTATTTACCACGCGCCGCCAGGAAAATTCGTGGGCGAAGGAAACACATGAAAGGGAGGAGGAAGGGCGACCAGTCAGGCTGCAGTCGCCAGGAGGAAATCCCATGGCGTGACCCTCACGATCCAGGGCTTGCCAAGATTCTCAAGGATATGGAGATGGGCCTGTATGATAATGCTAATTATGACAGTGATTAGATCGAGAGGTAGATCTAGATACGGACCAGTATGAAACCCAGAGATTTCAGTGATTTAGCACGGTTCCCGTACTTGAAAGGGGGGACTTATGTGATGTGGACACTGTAATTCTGACTTTTAACAGGCCCGATTCTGTGGTTTTATTTTGAATTTTCACCAGTTTTATTTTCTTCTGATCACGCGATTTTCCGTTGTTTACGGAAATCGCTATTTTCGGGCCCGCTTTTCCACCATTTTATTTCTTCTCATGTGAATATATCGTGTTCGGTACTTTTGGGAAGGTAATTTAAATGGGTTCGTTTAGGTCGAGGTAGGTTTATTTTATTCTCGGCATCAGTTTTACTTTCTTCTGATTTTTCGCGATTCCGTAAAGTTCGTTGTTTACGGAAATAATCGCCATTTCCGGCACGCGATATGACGAGGCCGGAAGCACGCGGGGAAGTGCGTGGGCTGATAGTATTAATTTTTCTAGCGCTCCCATTGGTCCGCGATTTGCGTAGGAAGGGAAATCCGCGTGGGCGGTTGCTGTTGTATATAAGTAGACAGAACACGGGGATTCGTTCTCTATGGAAAATAAGTGTCAGCCGCAAGACTTCGTAATTTATCGTTCTCCACTGTGGGAAAAACCAGCGATGAATTGGTATGTAAGATTTTATCGTATTATCGTTTTATTCATTAGAGGGTTCTTTGAGAAATTCGCCCTTAGGTAAAGATTAACTTTTCAGTTTTAAAATAAACGATAGCGCCATTAATTACTATTTTTTTGAAGAACGACGTAATGCAACAGTGTGCTTATTCTTTCTATGATTTTGGCAATAGATAGGAGTGTGTGAAGTTGTGAGAAACACGTGTGCCATATTTGTAGGATGTTATGTAAAACCACCATTTATTCCTGTATATTTTCTAATGTAAATTTATGGGGAAATCCCTGGTGTGTTCGTTAAGTTTTCTGAGCCTTAAAAATGTGAGAAATATTGTCAGAGGGTTCAGATTTACGTTGTAAATGAATTATACTGCTTAGGGGAGGAAACTATTCCTATAGCGAGATTTAATAAGAGTAAGCCAGGGAAACTCCTGTGTTAATGGGTAAAAGGATTTCCCTCATTTTGTCAAGTTTGAACACGTGATCGGCCAGGCGTAACGGCCATGTAACATGTCAGACGGGTCTGGGCTATTGTTTGTTTTACCTGGCATATTTTAGTAGAAGGAGGGGGGATGTAGAGGCCACGTGGGATAGTGGTATTTTATGTATTGTGAGAAGAACGAGAGAAGGAGTGTGATTTTAGTGCCACGTGGGATAGTATTATGTATTGTTGTGAAGAACGAGAGAAAGGGGAGAAGAAGTGAGAATGAAGAGACACGTGTATAGAATTATTTTTTTGTATCGTATATGTTAGAGATAAGCGATTCTAGAGTGGGTGTACATGAGTCGCTGTTTCTTTTAATTTCAGCGAGTCACGGCGGAAACAGTGGGGAGCATAATTTTGTCAAATAAAATTATCCACGGCAAAAGACATATCTCAGGGTCAGAGTACTCGAGTATCGTCAGGAGCAAAAGAAAATTACCCTATGGTCTCTGGCAGTGAAGTCCCTATGCTTCAGCTGGACCGAGGTTTATTTATCATACAGCCGAGAGCATCGCTATTATAGTCTCTAGCAACGGCAGGTGGCCGGGAGACTAGTTTCATTTTGTACAGCCTGAAATCAAGGCTGTGGTTTTTTTCCTCTAACTCCGGGGCGGGTTAAAAGAGGGAAGCTATTCAGCAGCAGAGAAGTTTTGTCTACAGTTAATCAAGTCCCTCATGCTTGATATCCGAACATCGTCATCACCAAAATCAGGAACAGGTGACAGGGTTACCATACCTAGGTCCTGATAGAAATCAAGAGAAGAGCGTAACGGAGACGCCGCATCATCAGCCTTTGAGTGTTAGAGAGACACTGAGATCAAGAGAGAAAGATAGAGAAGGAGGGAGAAAATAGACAGGACCAGTAGGGTCTGTTTAGTATCCATTGGACGGATAAACACTGAGTCTGCGTTCGTAAAACTAAGTCTATTATTTTTAGCATTTCTTGTGGTGTAGTTATCAGCGCATATCGCCTAACAAGTAGAAAGCTGTGTAGAGTTTCGTTGAGGAAGAGTCACCAGGACTGAGACAATAAGAAAGCTTATTAATGTTAGAGAGTGGAGGCTAAGTTGACAGCCCCACAAGACCAAAGCACTTTAAATCACTAACCATTTTTATTGTTCCTCAGCAGGGTGACAGGAAGAGTGAATGTGATTTGGGGTTTTTTTTGTTGAGTGTCTCTCAATTTAATAGCTACCATGGCTTTGCCAGGCCGTGCAACAGTGCACGCTATTGACTGACTTGATGACGTATGATGCCATTTTATGTTTTCTTGTATGTAAATAAATATATACATATATTATTTACTGGATCAGCTTCTATTCTTTACTATACTTACTCTATGTTGTCTGTATAGTGGTGTTTGTGGTCGTAAATTATACACCTTATCTCCTTGTGTTTCAAGGCAGTCAAAGGTGGGGAGACTATAGCCATTTTTTTTAGTCACGAAGCGGCAGGGGGAGATTCAAATCCTGGGTCTATCTCTTGAGCCAATAGTCTCACCTGTCCACAGGCATGTTATTTTCCATCTAAATTCTATCTTCTCAGACTTTCTCATACTAGGGTCTTGCTTTCATTCAGGCACACTCTATAAACTTAAAACCACTTCGTGACAATGTAGCTCGTTTGTAACTTCTTAGTTGTAAATCTACTATAACCGTCTTACTTATTACTTGTGAGTGTATTAGCAGCAATCGCATTTACAGTGAGGAGTTATACAATTATTTTGAGGACGTATGCAACACCTGCCCCGTGTTGTTACCCCCCCCCCCCGGGGGGGGCCTCTGAAGAGACAAAGAAAGAATATGACTACTGCACCCCTCAGGCATGTCGTACAAGGCCACTAATATGAGGTTGTACATGGGGTTGGCCACCTCATCATGGTTCACAAGGAGCGCAAAGGAAAATTATAATGCTGTTTCTACACAACCACCGATTTATCTTCTTCTTCCTCGTTCATCCTGAAAAGGACGTTAGTTGAGTTGTGTCCGTTTACAGCGGAGCTGCGATATTTGCGCCTTTCGGCCGACACATCCGACTTCAGCATGGCATTGTTTGGGACCGGGTTTGCCTTCCCTCTTCGATCTCTACTCTCTCAGCCAGACTGCAATGATGCAGCCTGTTTCCAGGACCACCACTTGGAGGTGGAGTAGGGTCTTGGTCAGCTCTGGTTCGCTGACCCTGACGCAATCAGTCCAGCTATGGATCGCTGACTGCATTCATCTCTCTTGCTGCGTCTTCGGTCCTTTCCTCCGACTTATGAAACTGTTTTACTTCGTAGTTGTAAATAATTTTTTAAACAAATGTAAAAGTGCAAGGGGCAGACAGCGCTATAAGTGGGAAGATAACATCAAGAGATGGACAGGAAAGAGTCTATCAGAGTGCACCACCAAGACAAGAGACAGAAGACGTTGGAGATCCATTACAGCCAACCTTCGTTGTGGAGATGGCAGCTGCGGCGGCTGCTGCTGATGATGATGATGATGAAAGGTGGTCCTATTGCAGATAGTGCCGTAGAGGAGTTAAATGTTAGAGACCTATACTATCCATCACCGTGAGGTAGGGTAACCAGTTCCCTTCCTCACTGCCTTTCTATCCTTTACCAAATAGCAGAGCCACGTGCCCATTTACAGCTAGGTAGACGAGAGCATGAGGCTACCGTGTTTCAAACCCGGCACCTTTGCCGCTAGAGGCCAGCGCTCTAACCACCCTGCCAATCGGACACTCAAACCCACTTTATACGTCCTAAAAATAATAATGTAAAACTATGCAAAACAGTTATAACAGGAAGTAATCTGATCACCAGAGGCGTTCCCCCGTCAGAAAAGTGTTTCAGCATTTTTATGTCCCTCACAGTCTAAGAAAGGCGGGCCCACATGGGACATGACTGACAAGTGTCAGCCTGCTGTTGATTTTTTGTTACATTCATTACTGATTCATTATCATTTTTTCTTTTTCGTTCGTTACAGTGAATGGATCCACAACTACGGCTTGCCTGCTAGCAGGAAACTTCAAACAAGCATTTTACGTGCTCTTGTAGCTTTAATGTCTGTAACAATCATTTTTACATGATGAGGTTGCCAGCCTAAAGTACTATCTCACATTAGTCGACTTGTACGTTTTGGCCGAGGAAGCAGTATTTGTATTCTTTGTTTGTCTCATCAGAAACAATTGGGAACTATACGGGACATTTATTATTTATTAGTTGTTAGAATTTATGCATTGACAATATTTACTATGCGGAGTTATTCAACATTGTTTATTTTTATTTTTTAAAGATGTACGTAAAAATTTTATTTTTTTGTTATGACCCATTAAAAAAAAATTCCATTTACTTCTGCAGGTCTAGGACCCGACGGACAATTTTTAACAGGGGACATCATGTCGCCTTCAACTCCGGAACCTCTACCACTTGGCCAGCACGAACCTTTCGGTATTCCGCGAAGCATGGGTCACCATTTCAGCCAATCGCTCTCGCCGTCTCTTGCACACCACCACCCTCACCAACATCCTCATCATTTATCGGAAATGACGTCAGAGGTCTGGTGACAACCAACACTCGGGGTCATGCAACGGTGGCCGGAAATAGCATAATCTGATAGCGCTTTTGGTGTGAAGAACAACGGACGTGTGACCTTCCCTGCTGAGTCTTTGTGACAGATGGTAACTGCTGCTGAACTATAACATAATTCTGATGTAACATAAATTTGTGGCAGGATGAGTTTGGCGAAGTTATTATAATAAAGTGCGTACGTTGCAAGTATAAGTCTTCATTAGGACCCTCAATACGTGTTAGCAAAGTGTTTCAATACTTCAGTCTTCGTGTAGTCGACACTAAAAAGATTCATATACTTCAGTGCCCTTTGAACTTATTGTGAAGGATAGATCGTTAACTACATTTCTCTTCTTCTTCTTCTGCGATCAGTTTCCAATACTCAGCAATCTAAACAAGGAGATGAGTTGCCTCCATGAATCCACTCGTAAGCAGGAGGTGCTCGCAGGTACCCCACAGTTTCTCTTCCATTTTCGTCTCCTGGGGCCAGGTTTGAGCTCTCAAGTCACCAAAGAGAGGGCACGTTTGCAGGATGTGTTCCGGAGTCTGGGGGCCATTTTGGCATGTGCACTGGTCAGTTGGGGCAGCTTTCATTTTGTGGAGATGGGCTTGTAGTCTGCAGTGTCCTGTGCGGAGCCTAAAAATGGTGGTTTGCTGTGTTCTGTCTAGCTTTATGATGGAGTCTTGTGGGTAATTGCTACCTGTTCTCTGGCTCCATGCATTTTTGTACTTTCTTTTGATGAGTGTCTTTGATTCCTTCAGTGAGACTCTGTCGTGAAACTGTTCCTTCTGGGTGCCTGCTTTTGCCAGTCTGTCGGCTGCCTCATTTCCTGCAATACCACAGTGTGCAGGAATCCACTGCAGTGAAACTTTGTTGTTGGCAGACAGCTGGTTCAGATGTTCTATGGCTGTTCTTCAAAGTCAAAATAAGTGAAAGCTGTATATTTTTTAGCACAGATATAATTGTTAACATGTATTCTAAAACATTGATTTGAAGTCAAAATTTAAAAAAAAACAAAAATGTGTTTTTTTTACTTCAAAAGTCATCCTTACGATCGGAACGATTTTTTTAATTTCCGGTTCGAAGAGTGTTAAGAGATTTCCAGGTTCATTTTGAATAGTCTGGAGAATTTACATGCAGTCGCATGAGAAGACTATTTTTGATCCTTTGAGTCTTTGCTCCTCCAAAGCCATATCATAGTCTTCTTTGATCCTTAGCCGCCGACTGTCAAGGCAGTCATTGGCCATCACGCCTGGTGGCGTCTTGTAGCGCAGCAACAAACTGCTTCTACTTTGTTCAATCAATGCCCCAGCTCTGGTTCATTCTTTGCATCTCGACCTCCACAATTCTCCGGTAAGTTGTTTTTGGTCGGCCTCTCTTTCGCTTTCCTTTGGGGGTCCATAGCATAGCTGTTCTTGTGATGGCATCGGGATCTCTTCTGAGGTCGTGGCCAACCCAACTCCAGCGTCTGCCAGCTATGATGGTGTGCATGTCCTCTTGGTTACTCCGAGTAAGCAGATCTTGGTTAGTGATAGTATTCGGCCAAAAGATTCAGAGAATTTTCCTTAGGCAGATTGTGTGTAAGGAGGACAGTTTCGACATTTCCTTCTCTGTTACTCTCCAGCATTCCGCACCATAGAGAAGCACGGTAAAGTACACAGCTCTCATACAGTCTTAATTTGGTGTTTGTGCTGTACTGGGAAGACTTTCAGATGTTGTTAAGACTAGCAAAGACTGTTCTCGCTGTATTCATTCTGTTCTTGATGTCTTTGCTTGTTCCGCCGTCTGGTGTTGCACCATTTCATAATATTTTATGTTTATTTCCATATCTTTTTTTCTTTTTGTGTCTTTATTTCTGTTTCTAGTTGTCTTGCCACGTTTTCCGCAACAATTCACGGGACCGCTATACCTTGAGGTTTCCAGAAATATTAATGTTCAACATTGCTCGGTCTTGGACACAAAGGTAACTGGTTCGGAACCAGGTAATGACAAGCACCAGTCTACCCAGTCGTAAAATGGGTACCTGACTCTGCCTTTGAGTTAAGAAAGGCAAACGTAACCAGGAAGGAAACTGGTCACTCCACCTCATAATGCTGAGACCTAGTTCACGCGAGTCTCGAACATATCACGTCCCTACGGCAGTATCAGCTTTGGGGACTACCTTTTTCAACTACAATTTAAGAAGATATTTATTGGTGCTTCCCATACATAGCAAACGGTCTAGTATTACTTTTATTCTTAAATGTATTTATTTCTTATGCTTTAAGTTCTTTGTCGTGTGTTTTGCACCTTAACGAAGACTTATAGTCGTAACCTCAATGCTTTTATTCTTGTTATATTTTGATCTAAGAATCTCCATGAACAACGTTGCAGACTTGAGATGGCTCTCAATAGCAGACTCTAAAAAAGTCTGCGGATAATTAGACATAATGTGGGTGACAACGGCAAACTCTGCGCAGATTTTAGATTGTTCACAATGACAAACTTCAAAAGTCTCTACAGAAATCATTACAGGCTTAATATAGTTCGCAATGACAAACTCTCTTCACCTGTAGTGTTTCGATGTCAGTTTGCTCTGAACTGTGATTCTTTAAATGAACATAGCGTGGATTTCCAAGATTGCACTCAACCAGGGGCGTACATAAAGTATTTGGCACCTGAGGCGAATCCTACCTTAGACACCCCCTACAATAAAGAAATACACTAGCAATGCATTTTTAACAGTGAGTACTATCATGATACCGTCTGATGGTACCTGTTTCCTGGATGTCAACCCGGGGTGGACCGTCCTACCTGCACCCCCTTAGTAGAATACTGCACTCGACACAACACCAAGTCGCTACAATGACTTCTGCATTGTAAATTGCTTCCTCCAGTTTTACACAAAATTACAAGGTCATTATAAAAAATTGCAATGCACATTTTTCTTGCAGACAGCAATAAACTGACTGCGCAACATAATTTAAATTATTTCGATAACTCTTCTATGGTGTCTGAAATTGCTGTCTTGCATTTGCAGATTTTAAAAGTATTTCAAAGAACGCTTGCCGCTAAAAACATTTCCTAGACGCCATATTGTCACTCACTACACAAAAAGATCTGCATCCACGCAATGTTTTTCCTTGCCAAGCAGACTACATCCCATGACGACCACAATTAGCTTCATATTGGTACGTCTTGTGCACAACTTGTGGACACAATTAAAAGATGTGTGTGATGGTAATTATTAATTTGTTTAATTCTTTCTTCTTCTTTGCTCCTTAGCCGCCGACCGTCAAAGCAGTCAGTTGCCCTCACGCCTAGTGGCGTGTTGTAGGGCAACAACAAATTGATTCCACTTTGCTCGGTCGGTGGCCATCCTTCGTACAGTGCCCCAACTCTGGTTCATTCTTTGCATCTCAGCCTCCACAGTCCTCCGCCAGGTTGTTTTTGGTCGGCCTCTTTTTCGTTTCCCTTCAGAGGTCCAAAGCATATCTGTTCTTGTGATGGCATCGGGGTCTCTTCTGAGGACATGGCCAACCCAGCTCCAGCGTCTGCCAGCTATGATGGTGTGCATGTCCTCTTGCTTGCTGCGAGTAAGCAGATCTTGGTTGGTGATGGTATTCGGCCAAAAGATTCGGTGAATTTTTCTTAGGCATGTTGTGTGAAAAGAGGACAATTTCGACATTTCCTTCTCTGTAACTCTCTAGCATTCCGCACCATAGAGAAGCACAGAAAGCACACAGCTCTGATATAATCTTAATTTAGTGCTTGTGCTGTATTGAGAGGACTTCCAGATGTTGTTTAGGCTAAAAAAAGGCTGTTCTTGCCTTATTCATTCTGATGTTGATGTCTTTGCCTGCCCCGCCGTCTGGTGTTACTATGCATCCTAGGTATTGGAAGGTGTCTGTCTGTACCAGTTGCTGATTCCTTACTGATATGGGCTCAGGGTTGCTCACATTGAGCGTCATGACCTCTGACTTCTTTAAATTGATGTTCAAGCCCACCTGCTGGCTAAACTTATTAAGTCTATCCGTTTTTTCCTGGATTTGTTGATGTGAATGTGCTAGTAGTGCAATGTCATCTGCATATTCCAGATCTTCCAATGTAGAAAATGTAGTCCATCTTATTCCTCTTGGACTGCCCTCTGTTGTCTGGCGCATCACCCAATCTATGACTGTTAAAAATAGAGTGGTTGATAATAATAAGGGGCATCCCTGTCGTACTCCTGTCTTCACCTCAAAGGTTAGGTTGCTCTGCCCAACACTACACGTAAAGTTGGCATAGAGGCTTTTTATGATTGACACTATGCAGCTTGGAATTCCATAAGCCCTCAGTATTTTAAAATAAACTGTCCCTATGAATGCTGTCAAAATTTTTGAATTTGTTTAATTATTTGTGCACATTTGTGTTCTCCGACAGAACGTCCAGTATCGTTATAGAAGAACCTCACACATTACTTCACTTGAAATGAAAAATACATTAAGAACACTATTTGATAACATTACAAAGCAGTCCTTTTTCTGGAAACCGCAAAGTAAGAAAAAAAAGAGAGTGTGACAAAAATACACCGAGACAGGAATGCGATAAAGAAGAAGACACGAAAAAGATCTTAAAAGGATGGTACATAACAGGAGTGACTAAATACTTGCTTTAGTCGACTTGTCCAAGCGTGCTGAAGTTATGTTAGCTTAGTTTCTAAAGAACGGAGAAGCCAGTTTCATGCCTTACACCCGTTAGTCATCCTTTAGGACATGCTTGGCAGGTTAGTAGTATCCCTTTTAGTCATTACTCACCATAGGAACGCACTCCCACAAACATGCCTCGGCCGAGGCGAAGTTGGGCCCTTGGGTAAAGAGGTCACGCTGTTGCCCATGCAGCATGACCTACGAAGCTGCTGAATCCATAGAAACGGCGTAGCCGGTACAGTCTGGCACCAGACAGTGTTGCAACACTTCGTTTCCAATTTTGGGTAGAGTTAGACTGAAAAACACACGGAGAAGAGAACTGGAAACAGAAATGAGAAGGGTAAGTAAGACATGGAAGAACTTTGAGCGGACGGCACAGGACAGAAAAACTGGGCGTGAATTTGTTAAAAGCCTGTGGTCCACAGGAATCTGACGTGCAATTAATGATTGACAGGATTGGAGGGCGTGGCAAGTTTTAGTTGAGCGTCTATGCTCCACTATAGTATAAATGTTAGTGTACATATACAGACAAGCGTCCGACTGACAGAATGGCTAGAGCGCTAGTCTCTCGCGGCAAAGGAGACCATCGTATCCCGCTTGAGAACTGTCCACTGCAGATGACTTGGCCATCTCTATCGCCTCAGGATATCTCATAAAATGAATGTCCATGTGTAACTGTAATTCAGCCCCCCCCCCCCCCCCCCCCCCCCCACCCCCCCCCCCCACCCCCCCCGCCCCCCCCCCCCACCCCCACCCACCCCGCCCCCTACCCCCTGCCGCAACCCCCCCCCCCCCCCAACCCACGCCCCCCCCCCCCCCCCCCCCCCCCCCCCCCCCCCGAACACATTCTTCAAAAATGCCCAACCCATGATGACCCACGACGTCTGACTTGGCCAGGGGGCGCTGAGCTCCAGCAGAAGCTATGGGACTGCCGCGCTGACCTGGAAAAGACTGTGGATTTCGTCCTGGCGACAGACCTGCAGATTTAGCATGATTATAAACTGAACGCAGAAGAAGAAGCTTCACAGTATCAGCACGCTCTAGTCTATCCAGCTGTAAATGTGTACCTAACTTTGCTCCTGAGTTTGGGTAGGAAAAGGCAGCGAGGAAGGGTACTGGTCATCCCCATTTTTCGATGCTGGACATAGTATAGAGAAGTCTGTAACACTTCAATCCCTACGGTAGTATCTGCTATGAGACTACTTTTACAAATGCAGACAGTAAGGCGGCCGGCGCGATGCTGACCACATCACCCCTAGTGTGCCGATGGTCAAAACAATATGGGCCTTACACCATATTCCCAATATGCTTCAATAGGCATGTAACGGGATCCTTTACCTGTACCTTTTTACAGTCTATATGTGGCTCCTTGTTGCATAAAGAGAGACAGGGGCAGAAGTAGACATGTACAAACAGTCGGGACAGACTGAAAACAACAAAAAATCCACAATGCGTTCTTACTTAAGGAGCATGGTCACGAGTTAGCTGTAGTCCTGACGGACTCGAGGCATATTCTTACCACGAAGAGCCATCGACTCGAAGAGATGTGCCTTAAATCTCTTCGTTGGTGTCCCGTGTAGTTCAAGGCCATCTCTAAAGAGATAAAGAAAGAATCGTACTATTGCTCCTTCTGGCGTATCTTTGAAATGTGGATATATAGAAGAATGGGGCACATCTCACGGAAAGGGAAGAAAACCAAACAGAGGTCCTAGAAAACCTAGGAATGAAAAGAGAATTAATGAAGGAGATCAAAATTAGACAGCTAAAATATTTTGGCCATATAAAAAGACATAACACCGGACACTGAAGACCATAATAGAAGGCAGAGTTGAAGGCAAACGTGCAAGAGGAAGATAGCGCTATAATGGGAAGACAACGTCAAGAGATGGGCTGGAAAGAGTCTATCGCTTTAAGTGGGAAGATAACACCAAGAGATGGACAGAAGCCACAGCTGAATAAGGATATGAATGTTTGGTGCAGGCTTTCTGCATTGGGACTGGCTACAGCGGAGGGCCCATGCTCCGTAGGGAGTGCAAAGGACAGTATTGATAATGATAGTTGTAGGTGTACCATGTGCTTCACATCTCAGGCAGGAAGGTTTTTTTTGTCTACATAAAATTTACGTCCGAAACACGATATAAGTGGGGTTGTCCACGCATGACGTCATGGAACATTTGCCATTTTTACCCCCCCATTTCTTGTCACACTTCGTCACACAAAAATCAGACCCATCTTTGTGTGGCGTCACTAATCTCCCCAGTCCTCTATTTTAAAAAGAAATAGTGTTTAATTAACCCGGCTTTTACAAATATCTTTTCTTTCATGTGCTGACTACCAGCACGAGACAGGAGCTAACCCTTGCCAAACCCAGCTAAATGCGTTCGTTCTCTCTTCCCTCCCCCCAACAACAACAAAAAAATATAAAGAAATAAAAAAATGTCATGTTGACGTAAGTCCTAATATTTTCAACCTGCTAAACATATGTGTCTCTGACCTCATCGTCTTATTATTTTTTTTAATCTAATTTTAATCAACATTTAGTCTGCATTTTATTTATTTATTTTTATTTTTGAAAGGCGTGTACCACATTATGATCGTCAGGTCGACACGAGTGGTTAGAGCGCTAGTGTCTCGCGGCAAAGGTACCGGGTTCGGAATCACGGTACCAACACGCTCCAGTCTACCCAGCTTTAAATGGGTACCTCAATTTGAGTTAGGGAAGGAGAAGGCAGTGAGCTAAGGAACTGGTCACCGCCCAGCTTTCGAGGCTGGACCTAGTTTGGTGAAGTCTCTAACACTTCACCTAAACTACGGCAGTATCTGCAATGGGAACTACCTGTTTTTTTAAACTACATTATATATTCCAGTAAAAAAGTTATCACAATTCTCCGATATTTCAGCTGCCATTATAATATCGATGTAAGTCGTCTACGACGGAGTTCTTAACTATTGCCGATAAAAGTTGACTGTGAGGAGTGAAGTTACAAAATATATTTTGTTGAGACGTCATTTATGAAAGAAGCGATCTCACTCGTATTTTCTGTTTGACGTCACTTTTTTGTTACCACCCCCCCCCCCCCCTTTTCCTTTCCCCCCCCCCCCCCCCCCCCCCCCCCCCCCCCCCCTTTTTTCCCCTTAACATCACACTTCGTTCACAAAATTTTACATCCATCCTCCTCACTGCATGACGTCATATATGGAAACCCCCTTATTAAAAAAGCATGCACTGTTATCGGGGTCATAACAACACTACTTATCGTGTTCATCATAATGATAGTTGTCCTTTGCACTCATGTCGGAGCATGAAGCCAGCACTACAGCTCATTCCTTGGCAGGAAGCCCGCACCAAGCATTCATATGGTGTTGTTGTGATGCTTTCTGTGGCAGTGTCTTTGACGCGATGAGGGTTTCCGGCCCCATGCACAAACTCATATTACCAGCGGATGCAATAGGCCAGTTCTTACTACTACTAGTGTAAAAGTCCGTCATAAGACGGGAATTAAATTCAAAAGCACCAAAACCTAACGGCACTTTTACTTATTCAAAATTATTTTTTTTAAAACTACAGTACACGAACTACGTAGCAGCAGCGAGGATCCCAATGTGTGTATACGGGATCACACATTCTATAAATATATTTTTGTGCACAACGTCACTTGCGCAATTTTCTTTGTCGAGTGTTACTATTTTCGGGAGAGTGCATATAAGGGAAACAATACAATTAATGTCTAACTTTCAACCAAAGTTGCATCCCTTAGCGTTACGCACTGATAGAAAAAAGCTGGAATTTTATATATATAGGAATCTCTCATTACAAAATATTTATCACAATTTGTCCTCATTAGATGAAAGAGATTGGCAAGCAGTGAAACACTAGTGTCCTATTTTTTTTCCCTTTTTTTAGAAAATTAACGCCTTCAACTTGAATGTTTGCAATGACATTAATAATATTAATAATTTAGTTATTTATTTTTATGTTTGTTGTTTACCATTATTGTTTTTTTTTTTTTTTGCAAACGATGTGACTATTACTTCGTATTATGACAAATTATTAATATTCTTCTTCTTTGTAATATTAGTACTTTCGTTATTACAATGATCGTCTTCTTCTTCAAGTACCTACCTGGCGGCATAAGTGATCGTGTCACAACTTCCTGTCTCCAGTACTATTTATCCATTCTGTTGTTGAACTTCTTTACCTGCCATGATGTCAAGCTGTCCAGGATCTTCTTTCTTTGTTGTTCTCCTTCTTTTTATCTTGCAATCTTTCCTCTTGTCACGATATATTCTAACTCTCGTCTTCCCTTAACATGCCCAAAAGAAAGTTAATTGCCTCCTTCTAAAGTGAGCAATATACGTTCTTTGTGAACTAGTTTTTGTTGTTGGTTTTTTTTTTCTTTTTTTTTTCAGTACATCTTCAGAATTTTTTTAACTGTCCGTGGTATTGGAACATTGTTCAGCAAAATCACGCCTCTGGATGTTCTTGCTTGTTTACCTATTATCCATGCTTCACATCCATATGTTTAGTATTAGTAGTAGCCTCTTCAGTCATAGCTGACTATGGGAATGCGCCCCTGGGGTTAAAGCCCTCAGTTCCATTGTTTCCTGATATTCCTTTCGGTGGGTTCTTTTCTCTTCTGCTTGCTGTGAGAGCTTATTTTCGCCCAATCTGATGTGGTGCCGTTGGGAGCATCGCCACTTGGTGCGATCGGCAGCTTCATCCTCCCAGGCTGCTTGATTTATTTCCAAGCTTTCATGTCTCTCGTGCTCGCATCATCTCAGCTGCGGTCGCCCGATTGTCTTTTGCCATCTGCCAGTTGCCCGTCGAAAATATCTTTGGGGATTCGACCATCCTCCATGCGGCGGATATGGCCAAGCCAGCGCAGTTTACACTGTCTGAGCAGTGTATACATGATTTGAAGGCCAGCACGTGACAAAACCTCGACCTGTGTCCCTTTGTCCTTCCATGAAATTCGTATGTAACACTGAAGAACTCTCATACTTTCATTGACAAAGAACAAGGCGAAGTTTATTTATTCTTCTTTCCTCTTTGGTCCTTAGCCATTTACTGACAAACCATTTAGTGACCACCACGCCTGTTGTCGTCTTGTAGAGCTGCAACAATCTGTCTTCGCCTTGCTCGATGGGCAGCCATCCTTCGTGTGGTTCAACTAACTCTGCTTCATTTTTTCCACCTGTGTTTCCACAGTTCTGCGCCAAGCGGCTTTTGGCCGAAAACTTATTTGAAATTACATTATTTGTATTACAACATTATACAGTCTCGTAGGGACCGAGGACTAGATTGGAACCAGGCTACGAGGAAGACAGCTGATAAGGTAGCATGGCACACTCTCTATCTGGCAAATCTCTACACACCAGGTTAGAATAGGAACGACTAAGTAAGTAAGTTAAAAGTTAGTTGCTTATCCTTTACAGGACGTGGCAATCAACCCCAGCTTTTATTGGCTGTTTGTGATTTTTCTAGGCAATTTTTTTTCATTCAGTAGTTTGCCATTGCTTTCTGAACGGTACGGCGCTTATACCATTGTTAAAAATCCACACAAAGCGATCTGCTACCAAACCGCCTGCAGTAGGTTTCGAACCTGGTATATCTGGATTATGAAACTGCGTTCATATCCATTTGGCCACAGACGCCGACAAGTAAGTAAGTAAGTGTTACAAATTGGGTTCTTATTACTACTGTGCCATCCATGATTTCTTTATCCTTTTAATTTATCTATCCAGTTCTCTTTTTGACGTGTTTTTTTGTCTCTTTCTACTTCTCTAACCATAGCAATTCCAGAAGAACTGGCTTGTGATGCTAACAGCAGGTTTCCTCAATATGTATCTCATTCATCGCCGATTTCTTTTTCTTATCTCTTGTTCCACTGGTAGCAGCTACCTGATTCGTGTCCGCAGTTGAAAATTAGTGATCTTAAAATACGATGTCAATTCTATTCTACGCAAGCACCCAGTTATGAAACTCTGTAACTTCTTATTGTCAGTGCTAATAAGATTATAATATTTATCTTAATATAAATATTTTATTATTATTATTTTTTACATTAAAACTTTAAAATTATATAATTGTCCCGTGTAGTCACCGGGACTCTGATGAGAGAAAAAAACAATAGGACGACTGTCCCGTGTAGTCCCCGGGACTCTGATGAGAGAAAGAAACAGTAGGACGACTGTCCCGTGTAGTCCCCGGGACTCTGATGAGAGAAAGAAACAGTAGGACGACTGTCCCGTGTAGTCCCCTGGACTCTTATGAGAGAAAGAAATAGTAGGACGACTGTCCCGTGTAGTCCCCGGGACTCTGATGAGAGAAAGAAACAGTAGGACGACTGTCCCGTGTAGTCCCCTGGACTCTTATTAGAGAAAGAAACAGTAGGACGACTGTCCCGTGTAGTCCCCGGGACTCTTATGAGAGAAAGAAACAGTAGGACGACTGTCCCGTGTAGTCCCCGGGACTCTTATGAGAGAAAGAAACAGTAGGACGACTGTCCCGTGTAGTCCCCGGGACTCTTATGAGAGAAAGAAACAGTAGGACGACTGTCCCGTGTAGTCCCCGGGACTCTTATGAGAGAAAGAAACAGTAGGACGACTGTCCCGTGTAGTCCCCGGGACTCTTATGAGAGAAAGAAACAGTAGGACGACTGTCCCGTGTAGTCCCCGGGACTCTTATGAGAGAAAGAAACAGTATGACGACTGTCCACTCAGGCATATTATCCAAGGCGACTATGAGATTGTATATAGACTGGCAAACTCATCATTTAAAACACATTACCAAAGAAGCCACCGCTACAAGTGCACGTGAACGCTACAGGCTTCCAGCAAGGTGTTCAGCTGTGACTCTATGCTCCGTAAGGAACGCAATGGAAAATGACGTAGATGATGATTGAGAGGGTGATTATTATTACTATTTTATAAGTTGCATTTATATGAGAATTGGTATGAGGTTAATAAATGTATAATAAAATACAGTGTGATGTATTACTTTATATTCTTATAAGATGAAGTGATATTCTGGAACAGAATGTGAACGCTTCATTGTGTGCAAACGTACTAAGTTTAAAGGGAATCTATCGCTGTATAGGAGTTAATAAATGGAAGAGGTTGGATGTTGTGAAGAGACGGAATCTTTTTTTATTTAAGTCAGCATGATATGGTATGTGTAAAAAGTTTGTAACGTTAGCAACATCTAATGAAAAACAAAGGAAATTTAGTATGAAACTGGTATTATAATATCACATTCTTATTTTTAGAGATGTTGATATGAGAATGCTTTGAACTCCAAATTCCTTCACATATTAAAATACTGAAAAAAAGGGTACATTCATTTGTTTGTGTTTTGTTACTTTGAGTTTGCAATAGAATGTCAAGCATAGGAAACTAAGAGCCAGGGATCCAGACCTCCAGGACGACCCAAAGTCCGCTGGGAGGACAACATTAGACAATCTTTGAACGACCGAGGACTAGAATGGAACCAAGCCAGGAGGAAGACAGCCGATAGAATAGTATGGCGCTCTCTCTTACAAATCTCTACACCTCACGGTAGAAGAGGAACGACTAAGTAAGTAATAGAATGTCTGGATATAGATGTGTACTTTCAACATTTTAAAGTCTTTTCATCTAGATTTTGTTCTCTTTATTTTATTACCAATTATCTTTTCATAACCGTTTAGCTTCGTAAGGAGTATAGAACTTCAAACAAACTCCTGCCAAGCCCACCTGTCATGTGCTATAAACATAAGCTCTTCCTCGCCATTGTTATTTCTGTCTGCATTTCTCTTCTCCGTGTGTTCTTTGGTCTACCTCTGCTATTTCTACCCTGTGGATTCCAGAACAATGACTGCCTAGTAATGCTATCAACAGGTTTCATCAATATGTGTCCTATTCATCGCCCGTGTCTTCGTCTCATCTCTTGTTCCACTGGCGCTTGTCAGGTTCTTGTCATCTCTTGTTCCACTGGCGCTTGTCAGGTTCTTGTCATCTCTTGTTCCACTGGCCCTTGTCAGGTTCTTGTCATCTCTTGTTCCACGGTCACTTGTCAGGCTCTTGTCATTTCTTGTTCCACTGTCACTTGTCAGGTTCTTGTCATCTCTTGTTTCACTGGCGCTTGTCAGGTTCTTGTCATCTCTTGTTCCACTGGCGCTTGTCAGGTTCTTGTCATCTCTTGTTCCACTGGCGCTTGTCAGGTTCTTGTCATCTCTTGTTCCACTGGCGCTTGTCAGGTTCTTGTCATCGGTTCTACATTACTATATTACCAATGTACATCTTGCCCCGTGTAGAACGAATAGGACTATCGTACAAGGCGACTAATTTGTGGTTGTGCATGAGGCTAGCAACCTTATCATGTAAAACTAGTTGTCACAGGAACCACTACTGCAAGAACATGTGAGAACTTGGGAGCAGGCTTCCGGCAATATGACTAGCTGCAGTGGTAGCTCGTGCTCTGTAATGACTGCAGAGGAATATTATGATTAATTTATTTCTTATTTTCATCGATTTCTTCTTTCACACTGATTTGCTATAATCTATTCATGTTGCAGTTTTGTATTTTGCTCCCCTGGCGTAAGTTCTTTTGGAATGTTCTTTTTTTCTTGCAATATTTAGAACTTCTTTCTTTTTTACTGTCTTCTTCGAGTACCATGGCTGGTTGCGTAGCGATAATGTCTCTCCAGAATTCTCCGTCTCCCAGCAGCGTTTGTCAGTTCTGCTTCTGGCTTATTTCCATGCTAGGAAGTTAAACTGTGGCTGTGTTGTATTCTTTCTGTGTGTTCCTCTGTCTCTTTCTTCTTCAGCCTCTGCTCTAGTCACAATATATTTCAGTTTTCTTGTCCTCAAAACATTCTTCTTCTTCTTCTTTCATTAAATCCTTAGCCACAGACTGTCAAAGCAGTCAGTGGCCATCACGCCTGGTGGCGTTTTGTAGGACAGCAACAAACTGCTTTCATCTTGCTCGGTCGGCGGCCATCCTTCGTGCAGTGCCCCCAACTCTGGTTCATTCCTTGCATCTCGGCCTCCACAGTTCTCCGCCAAGTTGTTTTTGGTGGTCCTCTCTTTCGCTTCTTCAGGGGTCCATAGCATAGCTGTTTCTGTGATAAACATACCCAGAGAAAAGGGACTGCATCCTTCTAAATGTGATTTCTAAGCTTCCTCTGCGCACTGGCTTCGTTCTGGATATCATAATTACTCTTTGTAGCTTTCTATGTTATTTCTGATATGCGGTATAGCCTTTAGGATTCTTACACAGAAGTAATGGCCATCTCGGACCAAAAAAATGACTTCACAAGCATACGCTACAACAGTAAATAGAACACTTTTGAAACAGGTCCAGAGATTCAAATACATATGCAAGTTATTAACACCGGATGGAAGATGCAACTCAGAAATGAAAAATAGAATAACCCAAGCAATAGCAGTGTTCCGTAAAAATGAAAAATATTTTATGTAAACAAATCTCAGTACTGCATTATTCCATCTCAACTTCAGATTGTTTTGATAAAAAACGCGTTCAAAGTTTTTGTTTTACTAGTTGAAGTGAAGGATATATCACATTAAAATGAAATTTCATATGACCATCAAAACTGTTAACTGTAAGATATTGCATAGGAAGATAGATTCTACTATATGATGTCGATTTTTGACCTCAGGTCAATTATTGCCAAAAGTGGAGACACAATAAAGCTGTACCAAGGGGACGAAATCTTTGTCGATGAAAGTAAGAAAGAGTAAATAAGTAATATACACATAAAGGAATGTTTCAGGCTCTCGTGAGAAATAAAGAAGTAGAAAGCCAGATAAAAAACAAAAAACAACAGAAGTGAGAGGCTTACTGGAGAATCGAACCTAGTACCTTCAGAACGGTAACCCCGCTTAGCTTCCAGAAGTAGGTCTGGTTGGCAGGGAGGATAGTGCGATTCGCTCCAGTATCTGGACGGGGTTACCGTCCGGAAGGTCCTGGGTTCGATTCCTCCCTTAAGCCTCTCACTTCTGTTGTTTTTATTTCTGTTGTCTAGTTTTCTACCTCTTTACTTCTCACGAGTGCGTGAAAAAAACCTTTATCTGTGTATTATTTATTAACTGTTTACAGGCGTCGGGTTTTCCTGTTTATTTATTGAAGTAAGAAACAGAGTTTCTCTGTGTTATAAGGAGCAAAAGCCTGGTATATGGAATTGAGTCAATGTCAGTTAGTAAACAAGCAGGAGAATCTCTGGAGGCCACATAGATGTGGTTTTACAGAAAAATGTGATATGCATGGAGGCATATCTGGAGTCATCCTTATATGACAACCAACTATACACAATGCTACAATGTACATAAGTGGAAGTGAACCTGTCTGTGAGGCTAATTACACCTTCATTGACTCTTGAAATCATCCACACACTTCCAGGGATTCTCCCTGTGGTAAAACTTGCTATGAACCTAGTATTACACACTAAGCTTGGAGAAGTCACTTGAGCTCCAGACGTAATTCTTTGGCTTTGACCTGGTTGACTGCATGCAGTAGGATCTCACTATGTACCCAGTGATAGGCAGGGGGAGCTGAGAAGTGGCTCTGTGCAGGATGTGACAATTCCTAGGGAAAGCGTAGAACCAGAGAACATTATTTGAGCTCTGCATAGTTAGAGAGCCCCCTATGATGGCAGGGAATGCACAGTACACCATGCGATTCCTACTCCTAGCTTAGGATCAGATGTGACGATGCTTTAAATGCAAACCAAGCTGTAGAAACTGTAGCTCATGAGTTAACTCCACACGTTTCGGAATGGCAGAAAAGCAACAGGAAATGTCTAGATCTACGGTGTAAGGAGTAAACAGGTTCCAAAAGACTGAGATGCTCAGCTGCCCTAGTTAAGCATTTATAACACATAAGGAAGGGAAACCACGAGGCCTGTAAACAGTAAATTAATATGAAACAAATATAAAGCTATGTTATAAGGCACTCGTAGGAAATAAAGAAGTAGAACACTAGACAACAGAAAAACAACAGACATGAGTGGCTTACCCAGGATTTGAACCCTGGACCTTCCGTGCGACAACACCGCCTAGCTATGTAAGCGAATCACACTGTCCTCCCTGCCATCTACGCATCCCCAAAAAAAGGATGTTTCAATGACAGGTCATTAGTGCGAACCTCTATACATAACACTGGAAGTTTACCATGGGCAGTTCAGCCTATTAATGACGCAATCACTTCTGTTGTTCCCCTATATATCAGTATTGGTCAGTCCAACAAGACAAAGACCTTAATACTGTGTCCAGTATGATAGTAGACTTAGAACAGTAAGAACAGGACAGAGGGTAGGTTTGGTATGTATAAACATTTATAACACATAAGGAAGGGAAACCACGAGGCCTGTAAACAGTAAATTAATATGAAACAAATATAAAGGTATGTTATAAGGCACTCGTAGGAAATAAAGAAGTAGAACACTAGACAACAGAAAAACAACAGACATGAGTGGCTTACCCAGGATTTGAACCCTGGACCTTCCGTGCGACAACACCGCCTAGCTATGTAAGCGAATCACACTGTCCTCCCTGCCATCTACGCATCCCCAAAAAAGGATGTTTCAATGACAGGTCATTAGTGCGAACCTCTATACATAACACCGGAAGTTTACCATGGGCAGTTCAGCCTATTAATGACGCAATCACTTCTGTTGTTCCCCTATATATCAGTATTGGTCAGTCCAACAAGACAAAGACCTTAATACTGTGTCCAGTATGATAGTATACTTAGAACAGTAAGAACAGGACAGAGGGTAGGTTTGGTATTGTATAAACATTTATAATACATAAGGAAGGGAAACCACGAGGCCTGTAAACAGTAAATTAATATGAAACAAATATAAAGGTATGTTATAAGGCACTCGTAGGAAATAAAGAAGTAGAACACTAGACAACAGATAAACAACAGACATGAGTGGCTTACCCAGGATTTGAACCCTGGACCTTCCGTGCGACAACACCGCCTAGCTATGTAAGCGAATCACACTGTCCTCCCTGCCATCTACGCATCCCCAAAAAAAGGATGTTTCAATGACAGGTCATTAGTGCGAACCTCTATACATAACACCGGAAGTTTACCATGGGCAGTTCAGCCTATTAATGACGCAATCACTTCTGTTGTTCCCCTATATATCAGTATTGGTCAGTCCAACAAGACAAAGACCTTAATACTGTGTCCAGTATGATAGTAGACTTAGAACAGTAAGAACAGGACAGAGGGTAGGTTTGGTATTGTATAAACATTTATAACACATAAGGAAGGGAAACCACGAGGCCTGTAAACAGTAAATTAATATGAAACAAATATAAAGCTATGTTATAAGGCACTCGTAGGAAATAAAGAAGTAGAACACTAGACAACAGAAAAACAACAGACATGAGTGGCTTACCCAGGATTTGAACCCTGGACCTTCCGTGCGACAACACCGCCTAGCTATGTAAGCGAATCACACTGTCCTCCCTGCCATCTACGCATCCCCAAAAAGGATGTTTCAATGACAGGTCATTAGTGCGAACCTCTATACATAACACTGGAAGTTTACCATGGGCAGTTCAGCCTATTAATGACGCAATCACTTCTGTTGTTCCCCTATATATCAGTATTGGTCAGTCCAACAAGACAAAGACCTTAATACTGTGTCCAGTATGATAGTAGACTTAGAACAGTAAGAACAGGACAGAGGGTAGGTTTGGTATTGTATAAACATTTATAACACATAAGGAAGGGAAACCACGAGGCCTGTAAACAGTAAATTAATATGAAACAAATATAAAGGTATGTTATAAGGCACTCGTAGGAAATAAAGAAGTAGAACACTAGACAACAGAAAAACAACAGACATGAGTGGCTTACCCAGGATTTGAACCCTGGACCTTCCGTGCGACAACACCGCCTAGCTATGTAAGCGAATCACACTGTCCTCCCTGCCATCTACGCATCCCCAAAAAAGGATGTTTCAATGACAGGTCATTAGTGCGAACCTCTATACATAACACCGGAAGTTTACCATGGGCAGTTCAGCCTATTAATGACGCAATCACTTCTGTTGTTCCCCTATATATCAGTATTGGTCAGTCCAACAAGACAAAGACCTTAATACTGTGTCCAGTATGATAGTAGACTTAGTACAGTAAGAACAGGACAGAGGGTAGGTTTGGTATGTATAAACATTTATAACACATAAGGAAGGGAAACCACGAGGCCTGTAAACAGTAAATTAATATGAAACAAATATAAAGGTATGTTATAAGGCACTCGTAGGAAATAAAGAAGTAGAACACTAGACAACAGAAAAACAACAGACATGAGTGGCTTACCCAGGATTTGAACCCTGGACCTTCCGTGCGACAACACCGCCTAGCTATGTAAGTGAGTCACACTGTCCTCCCTGCCATCTACGCATCCCCAAAAAAGGATGTTTCAATGACAGGTCATTAGTTCGAACCTCTATACATAACACCGGAAGTTTACCATGGGCAGTTCAGCCTATTAATGACGCAATCACTTCTGTTGTTCCCCTATATATCAGTATTGGTCAGTCCAACAAGACAAAGACCTTAATACTGTGTCCAGTATGATAGTAGACTTAGAACAGTAAGAACAGGACAGAGGGTAGGTTTGGTATTGTATAAACATTTATAACACATAAGGAAGGGAAACCACGAGGCCTGTAAACAGTAAATTAATATGAAACAAATATAAAGGTATGTTATAAGGCACTCGTAGGAAATAAAGAAGTAGAACACTAGACAACAGAAAAACAACAGACATGAGTGGCTTACCCAGGATTTGAACCCTGGACCTTCCGTGCGACAACACCGCCTAGCTATGTAAGCGAATCACACTGTCCTCCCTGCCATCTACGCATCCCCAAAAAAGGATGTTTCAATGACAGGTCATTAGTGCGAACCTCTATACATAACACCGGAAGTTTACCATGGGCAGTTCAGACTATTAATGACGCAATCACTTCTGTTGTTCCCCTATATATCAGTATTGGTCAGTCCAACAAGACAAAGACCTTAATACTGTGTCCAGTATGATAGTAGACTTAGAACAGTAAGAACAGGACAGAGGGTAGGTTTGGTATTGTATAAACATTTATAACACATAAGGAAGGGAAACCACGAGGCCTGTAAACAGTAAATTAATATGAAACAAATATAAAGGTATGTTATAAGGCACTCGTAGGAAATAAAGAAGTAGAACACTAGACAACAGAAAAACAACAGACATGAGTGGCTTACCCAGGATTTGAACCCTGGACCTTCCGTGCGACAACACCGCCTAGCTATGTAAGCGAATCACACTGTCCTCCCTGCCATCTACGCATCCCAAAAAAAGGATGTTTCAATGACAGGTCATTAGTGCGAACCTCTATACATAACACCGGAAGTTTACCATGGGCAGTTCAGCCTATTAATGACGCAATCACTTCTGTTGTTCCCCTAATTATCAGTATTGGTCAGTCCAACAAGACAAAGACCTTAATACTGTGTCCAGTATGATAGTAGACTTAGAACAGTAAGAACAGGACAGAGGGTAGGTTTGGTATTGTATAAACATTTATAACACATAAGGAAGGGAAACCACGAGGCCTGTAAACAGTAAATTAATATGAAACAAATATAAAGGTATGTTATAAGGCACTCGTAGGAAATAAAGAAGTAGAACACTAGACAACAGAAAAACAACAGACATGAGTGGCTTACCCAGGATTTGAACCCTGGACCTTCCGTGCGACAACACCGCCTAGCTATGTAAGCGAATCACACTGTCCTCCCTGCCATCTACGCATCCCAAAAAAAGGATGTTTCAATGACAGGTCATTAGTGCGAACCTCTATACATAACACCGGAAGTTTACCATGGGCAGTTCAGCCTATTAATGACGCAATCACTTCTGTTGTTCCCCTAATTATCAGTATTGGTCAGTCCAACAAGACAAAGACCTTAATACTGTGTCCAGTATGATAGTAGACTTAGAACAGTAAGAACAGGACAGAGGGTAGGTTTGGTATTGTATAAACATTTATAACACATAAGGAAGGGAAACCACGAGGCCTGTAAACAGTAAATTAATATGAAACAAATATAAAGGTATGTTATAAGGCACTCGTAGGAAATAAAGAAGTAGAACACTAGACAACAGATAAACAACAGACATGAGTGGCTTACCCAGGATTTGAACCCTGGATCTTCCGTGCGACAACACCGCCTAGCTATGTAAGCGAATCACACTGTCCTCCCTGCCATCTACGCATCCCCAAAAAAGATGTTTCAATGACAGGGTATTAGTGCGAACCTCTATACATAACACCGGAAGTTTACCATGGGCAGTTCAGCCTATTAATGTCGCAATCACTTCTGTTGTTCCCCTATATATCAGTATTGGTCAGTCCAACAAGACAAAGACCTTAATACTGTGTCCAGTATGATAGTATACTTAGAACAGTAAGAACAGGACAGAGGGTAGGTTTGGTATTGTATAAACATTTATAACACATAAGGAAGGGAAACCACGAGGCCTGTAAACAGTAAATTAATATGAAACAAATATAAAGGTATGTTATAAGGCACTCGTAGGAAATAAAGAAGTAGAACACTAGACAACAGATAAACAACAGACATGAGTGGCTTACACAGGATTTGAACCCTGGACCTTCCGTGCGACAACACCGCCTAGCTATGTAAGCGAATCACACTGTCCTCCCTGCCATCTACGCATCCCCAAAAAAAGGATGTTTCAATGACAGGTCATTAGTGCGAACCTCTATACATAACACCGGAAGTTTACCATGGGCAGTTCAGCCTATTAATGACGCAATCACTTCTGTTGTTCCCCTATATATCAGTATTGGTCAGTCCAACAAGACAAAGACCTTAATACTGTGTCCAGTATGATAGTAGACTTAGAACAGTAAGAACAGGACAGAGGGTAGGTTTGGTATTGTATAAACATTTATAACACATAAGGAAGGGAAACCACGAGGCCTGTAAACAGTAAATTAATATGAAACAAATATAAAGGTATGTTATAAGGCACTCGTAGGAAATAAAGAAGTAGAACACTAGACAACAGAAAAACAACAGACATGAGTGGCTTACCCAGGATTTGAACCCTGGACCTTCCGTGCGACAACACCGCCTAGCTATGTAAGCGAATCACACTGTCCTCCCTGCCATCTACGCATCCCCAAAAAGGATGTTTCAATGACAGGTCATTAGTGCGAACCTCTATACATAACACCGGAAGTTTACCATGGGCAGTTCAGCCTATTAATGACGCAATCACTTCTGTTGTTCCCCTATATATCAGTATTGGTCAGTCCAACAAGACAAAGACCTTAATACTGTGTCCAGTATGATAGTAGACTTAGAACAGTAAGAACAGGACAGAGGGTAGGTTTGGTATTGTATAAACATTTA
This sequence comes from Oreohelix idahoensis, assembly GCA_024509875.1. Taxonomy (NCBI): domain Eukaryota; kingdom Metazoa; phylum Mollusca; class Gastropoda; order Stylommatophora; family Oreohelicidae; genus Oreohelix; species Oreohelix idahoensis. The sequence goes on along the minus strand of JAMPIV010009989.1, from coordinate 207,227 downwards.
TAACACATAAGGAAGGGAAACCACGAGGCCTGTAAACAGTAAATTAATATGAAACAAATATAAAGGTATGTTATAAGGCACTCGTAGGAAATAAAGAAGTAGAACACTAGACAACAGAAAAACAACAGACATGAGTGGCTTACCCAGGATTTGAACCCTGGACCTTCCGTGCGAGAACACCGCCTAGCTATGTAAGCGAATCACACTGTCCTCCCTGCCATCTACGCATCCCCAAAAAAGGATGTTTCAATGACAGGTCATTAGTGCGAACCTCTATACATAACACCGGAAGTTTACCATGGGCAGTTCAGCCTATTAATGACGCAATCACTTCTGTTGTTCCCCTATATATCAGTATTGGTCAGTCCAACAAGACAAAGACCTTAATACTGTGTCCAGTATGATAGTAGACTTAGTACAGTAAGAACAGGACAGAGGGTAGGTTTGGTATTGTATAAACATTTATAACACATAAGGAAGGGAAACCACGAGGCCTGTAAACAGTAAATTAATATGAAACAAATATAAAGGTATGTTATAAGGCACTCGTAGGAAATAAAGAAGTAGAACACTAGACAACAGAAAAACAACAGACATGAGTGGCTTACCCAGGATTTGAACCCTGGACCTTCCGTGCGACAACACCGCCTAGCTATGTAAGCGAATCACACTGTCCTCCCTGCCATCTACGCATCCCCAAAAAAGGATGTTTCAATGACAGGTCATTAGTGCGAACCTCTATACATAACACCGGAAGTTTACCATGGGCAGTTCAGCCTATTAATGACGCAATCACTTCTGTTGTTCCCCTATATATCAGTATTGGTCAGTCCAACAAGACAAAGACCTTAATACTGTGTCCAGTATGATAGTAGACTTAGAACAGTAAGAACAGGACAGAGGGTAGGTTTGGTATTGTATAAACATTTATAACACATAAGGAAGGGAAACCACGAGGCCTGTAAACAGTAAATTAATATGAAACAAATATAAAGGTATGTTATAAGGCACTCGTAGGAAATAAAGAAGTAGAACACTAGACAACAGAAAAACAACAGACATGAGTGGCTTACCCAGGATTTGAACCCTGGACCTTCCGTGCGACAACACCGCCTAGCTATGTAAGCGAATCACACTGTCCTCCCTGCCATCTACGCATCCCCAAAAAAGGATGTTTCAATGACAGGTCATTAGTGCGAACCTCTATACATAACACCGGAAGTTTACCATGGGCAGTTCAGCCTATTAATGACGCAATCACTTCTGTTGTTCCCCTATATATCAGTATTGGTCAGTCCAACAAGACAAAGACCTTAATACTGTGTCCAGTATGATAGTAGACTTAGAACAGTAAGAACAGGACAGAGGGTAGGTTTGGTATTGTATAAACATTTATAACACATAAGGAAGGGAAACCACGAGGCCTGTAAACAGTAAATTAATATGAAACAAATATAAAGGTATGTTATAAGGCACTCGTAGGAAATAAAGAAGTAGAACACTAGACAACAGAAAAACAACAGACATGAGTGGCTTACCCAGGATTTGAACCCTGGACCTTCCGTGCGACAACACCGCCTAGCTATGTAAGCGAATCACACTGTCCTCCCTGCCATCTACGCATCCCCAAAAAAAGGATGTTTCAATGACAGGTCATTAGTGCGAACCTCTATACATAACACCGGAAGTTTACCATGGGCAGTTCAGCCTATTAATGACGCAATCACTTCTGTTGTTCCCCTATATATCAGTATTGGTCAGTCCAACAAGACAAAGACCTTAATACTGTGTCCAGTATGATAGTAGACTTAGAACAGTAAGAACAGGACAGAGGGTAGGTTTGGTATTGTATAAACATTTATAACACATAAGGAAGGGAAACCACGAGGCCTGTAAACAGTAAATTAATATGAAACAAATATAAAGGTATGTTATAAGGCACTCGTAGGAAATAAAGAAGTAGAACACTAGACAACAGAAAAACAACAGACATGAGTGGCTTACCCAGGATTTGAACCCTGGACCTTCCGTGCGACAACACCGCCTAGCTATGTAAGCGAATCACACTGTCCTCCCTGCCATCTACGCATCCCCAAAAAAAGGATGTTTCAATGACAGGTCATTAGTGCGAACCTCTATACATAACACCGGAAGTTTACCATGGGCAGTTCAGCCTATTAATGACGCAATCACTTCTGTTGTTCCCCTAATTATCAGTATTGGTCAGTCCAACAAGACAAAGACCTTAATACTGTGTCCAGTATGATAGTAGACTTAGAACAGTAAGAACAGGACAGAGGGTAGGTTTGGTATTGTATAAACATTTATAACACATAAGGAAGGGAAACCACGAGGCCTGTAAACAGTAAATTAATATGAAACAAATATAAAGGTATGTTATAAGGCACTCGTAGGAAATAAAGAAGTAGAACACTAGACAACAGAAAAACAACAGACATGAGTGGCTTACCCAGGATTTGAACCCTGGACCTTCCGTGCGACAACACCGCCTAGCTATGTAAGCGAATCACACTGTCCTCCCTGCCATCTACGCATCCCCAAAAAAGATGTTTCAATGACAGGGTATTAGTGCGAACCTCTATACATAACACCGGAAGTTTACCATGGGCAGTTCAGCCTATTAATGTCGCAATCACTTCTGTTGTTCCCCTATATATCAGTATTGGTCAGTCCAACAAGACAAAGACCTTAATACTGTGTCCAGTATGATAGTAGACTTAGAACAGTAAGAACAGGACAGAGGGTAGGTTTGGTATTGTATAAACATTTATAACACATAAGGAAGGGAAACCACGAGGCCTGTAAACAGTAAATTAATATGAAACAAATATAAAGGTATGTTATAAGGCACTCGTAGGAAATAAAGAAGTAGAACACTAGACAACAGAAAAACAACAGACATGAGTGGCTTACCCAGGATTTGAACCCTGGACCTTCCGTGCGACAACACCGCCTAGCTATGTAAGCGAATCACACTGTCCTCCCTGCCATCTACGCATCCCCAAAAAAGGATGTTTCAATGACAGGTCATTAGTGCGAACCTCTATACATAACACCGGAAGTTTACCATGGGCAGTTCAGCCTATTAATGACGCAATCACTTCTGTTGTTCCCCTATATATCAGTATTGGTCAGTCCAACAAGACAAAGACCTTAATACTGTGTCCAGTATGATAGTAGACTTAGAACAGTAAGAACAGGACAGAGGGTAGGTTTGGTATTGTATAAACATTTATAACACATAAGGAAGGGAAACCACGAGGCCTGTAAACAGTAAATTAATATGAAACAAATATAAAGGTATGTTATAAGGCACTCGTAGGAAATAAAGAAGTAGAACACTAGACAACAGATAAACAACAGACATGAGTGGCTTACCCAGGATTTGAACCCTGGATCTTCCGTGCGACAACACCGCCTAGCTATGTAAGCGAATCACACTGTCCTCCCTGCCATCTACGCATCCCCAAAAAAGATGTTTCAATGACAGGTCATTAGTGCGAACCTCTATACATAACACCGGAAGTTTACCATGGGCAGTTCAGCCTATTAATGTCGCAATCACTTCTGTTGTTCCCCTATATATCAGTATTGGTCAGTCCAACAAGACAAAGACCTTAATACTGTGTCCAGTATGATAGTAGACTTAGAACAGTAAGAACAGGACAGAGGGTAGGTTTGGTATTGTATAAACATTTATAACACATAAGGAAGGGAAACCACGAGGCCTGTAAACAGTAAATTAATATGAAACAAATATAAAGGTATGTTATAAGGCACTCGTAGGAAATAAAGAAGTAGAACACTAGACAACAGAAAAACAACAGACATGAGTGGCTTACCCAGGATTTGAACCCTGGACCTCCGTGCGACAACACCGCCTAGCTATGCAAGCGAATCACACTGTCCTCCCTGCCATCTACGCATCCCCAAATAAAGGATGTTTCAATGACAGGTCATTAGTGCGAACCTCTATACATAACACCGGAAGTTTACCATGGGCAGTTCAGCCTATTAATGACGCAATCACTTCTGTTGTTCCCCTATATATCAGTATTGGTCAGTCCAACAAGACAAAGACCTTAATACTGTGTCCAGTATGATAGTAGACTTAGAACAGTAAGAACAGGACAGAGGGTAGGTTTGGTATTGTATAAACATTTATAACACATAAGGAAGGGAAACCACGAGGCCTGTAAACAGTAAATTAATATGAAACAAATATAAAGGTATGTTATAAGGCACTCGTAGGAAATAAAGAAGTAGAACACTAGACAACAGAAAAACAACAGACATGAGTGGCTTACCCAGGATTTGAACCCTGGACCTTCCGTGCGACAACACCGCCTAGCTATGTAAGCGAATCACACTGTCCTCCCTGCCATCTACGCATCCCCAAAAAAAGGATGTTTCAATGACAGGTCATTAGTGCGAACCTCTATACATAACACCGGAAGTTTACCATGGGCAGTTCAGCCTATTAATGACGCAATCACTTCTGTTGTTCCCCTATATATCAGTATTGGTCAGTCCAACAAGACAAAGACCTTAATACTGTGTCCAGTATGATAGTAGACTTAGAACAGTAAGAACAGGACAGAGGGTAGGTTTGGTATTGTATAAACATTTATAACACATAAGGAAGGGAAACCACGAGGCCTGTAAACAGTAAATTAATATGAAACAAATATAAAGGTATGTTATAAGGCACTCGTAGGAAATAAAGAAGTAGAACACTAGACAACAGAAAAACAACAGACATGAGTGGCTTACCCAGGATTTGAACCCTGGACCTTCCGTGCGACAACACCGCCTAGCTATGTAAGCGAATCACACTGTCCTCCCTGCCATCTACGCATCCCCAAAAAAAGGATGTTTCAATGACAGGTCATTAGTGCGAACCTCTATACATAACACCGGAAGTTTACCATGGGCAGTTCAGCCTATTAATGTCGCAATCACTTCTGTTGTTCCCCTATATATCAGTATTGGTCAGTCCAACAAGACAAAGACCTTAATACTGTGTCCAGTATGATAGTAGACTTAGAACAGTAAGAACAGGACAGAGGGTAGGTTTGGTATTGTATAAACATTTATAAGACACATAAGGAAGGGAAACCACGAGGCCTGTAAACAGTAAATTAATATGAAACAAATATAAAGGTATGTTATAAGGCACTCGTAGGAAATAAAGAAGTAGAACACTAGACAACAGATAAACAACAGACATGAGTGGCTTACCCAGGATTTGAACCCTGGATCTTCCGTGCGACAACACTGCCTAGCTATGTAAGCGAATCACACTGTCCTCCCTGCCATCTACGCATCCCCAAAAAAGGATGTTTCAATGACAGGTCATTAGTGCGAACCTCTATACATAACACCGGAAGTTTACCATGGGCAGTTCAGCCTATTAATGACGCAATCACTTCTGTTGTTCCCCTATATATCAGTATTGGTCAGTCCAACAAGACAAAGACCTTAATACTGTGTCCAGTATGATAGTAGACTTAGAACAGTAAGAACAGGACAGAGGGTAGGTTTGGTATTGTATAAACATTTATAACACATAAGGAAGGGAAACCACGAGGCCTGTAAACAGTAAATTAATATGAAACAAATATAAAGGTATGTTATAAGGCACTCGTAGGAAATAAAGAAGTAGAACACTAGACAACAGATAAACAACAGACATGAGTGGCTTACCCAGGATTTGAACCCTGGATCTTCCGTGCGACAACACCGCCTAGCTATGTAAGCGAATCACACTGTCCTCCCTGCCATCTACGCATCCCCAAAAAAGATGTTTCAATGACAGGTCATTAGTGCGAACCTCTATACATAACACCGGAAGTTTACCATGGGCAGTTCAGCCTATTAATGTCGCAATCACTTCTGTTGTTCCCCTATATATCAGTATTGGTCAGTCCAACAAGACAAAGACCTTAATACTGTGTCCAGTATGATAGTAGACTTAGAACAGTAAGAACAGGACAGAGGGTAGGTTTGGTATTGTATAAACATTTATAACACATAAGGAAGGGAAACCACGAGGCCTGTAAACAGTAAATTAATATGAAACAAATATAAAGGTATGTTATAAGGCACTCGTAGGAAATAAAGAAGTAGAACACTAGACAACAGAAAAACAACAGACATGAGTGGCTTACCCAGGATTTGAACCCTGGACCTTCCGTGCGACAACACCGCCTAGCTATGTAAGCGAATCACACTGTCCTCCCTGCCATCTACGCATCCCCAAAAAAAGAATGTTTCAATGACAGGTCATTAGTGCGAACCTCTATACATAACACCGGAAGTTTACCATGGGCAGTTCAGCCTATTAATGACGCAATCACTTCTGTTGTTCCCCTATATATCAGTATTGGTCAGTCCAACAAGACAAAGACCTTAATACTGTGTCCAGTATGATAGTAGACTTAGAACAGTAAGAACAGGACAGAGGGTAGGTTTGGTATTGTATAAACATTTATAACACATAAGGAAGGGAAACCACGAGGCCTGTAAACAGTAAATTAATATGAAACAAATATAAAGGTATGTTATAAGGCACCCGTAGGAAATAAAGAAGTAGAACACTAGACAACAGAAAAAACAACAGACATGAGTGGCTTACCCAGGATTTGAACCCTGGACCTTCCGTGCGACAACACCGCCTAGCTATGTAAGCGAATCACACTGTCCTCCCTGCCATCTACGCATCCCCAAAAAAAGGATGTTTCAATGACAGGTCATTAGTGCGAACCTCTATACATAACACCGGAAGTTTACCATGGGCAGTTCAGCCTATTAATGTCGCAATCACTTCTGTTGTTCCCCTATATATCAGTATTGGTCAGTCCAACAAGACAAAGACCTTAATACTGTGTCCAGTATGATAGTAGACTTAGAACAGTAAGAACAGGACAGAGGGTAGGTTTGGTATTGTATAAACATTTATAACACATAAGGAAGGGAAACCACGAGGCCTGTAAACAGTAAATTAATATGAAACAAATATAAAGGTATGTTATAAGGCACTCGTAGGAAATAAAGAAGTAGAACACTAGACAACAGAAAAACAACAGACATGAGTGGCTTACCCAGGATTTGAACCCTGGATCTTCCGTGCGACAACACTGCCTAGCTATGTAAGCGAATCACACTGTCCTCCCTGCCATCTACGCATCCCCAAAAAAAGGATGTTTCAATGACAGGTCATTAGTGCGAACCTCTATACATAACACCGGAAGTTTACCATGGGCAGTTCAGCCTATTAATGACGCAATCACTTCTGTTGTTCCCCTATATATCAGTATTGGTCAGTCCAACAAGACAAAGACCTTAATACTGTGTCCAGTATGATAGTAGACTTAGAACAGTAAGAACAGGACAGAGGGTAGGTTTGGTATTGTATAAACATTTATAACACATAAGGAAGGGAAACCACGAGGCCTGTAAACAGTAAATTAATATGAAACAAATATAAAGGTATGTTATAAGGCACTCGTAGGAAATAAAGAAGTAGAACACTAGACAACAGAAAAAACAACAGACATGAGTGGCTTACCCAGGATTTGAACCCTGGATCTTCCGTGCGACAACACTGCCTAGCTATGTAAGCGAATCACACTGTCCTCCCTGCCATCTACGCATCCCCAAAAAAGGATGTTTCAATGACAGGTCATTAGTGCGAACCTCTATACATAACACCGGAAGTTTACCATGGGCAGTTCAGCCTATTAATGACGCAATCACTTCTGTTGTTCCCCTATATATCAGTATTGGTCAGTCCAACAAGACAAAGACCTTAATACTGTGTCCAGTATGATAGTAGACTTAGAACAGTAAGAACAGGACGGAGGGTAGGTTTGGTATTGTATAAACATTTATAACACATAAGGAAGGGAAACCACGAGGCCTGTAAACAGTAAATTAATATGAAACAAATATAAAGGTATGTTATAAGGCACTCGTAGGAAATAAAGAAGTAGAACACTAGACAACAGAAAAACAACAGACATGAGTGGCTTACCCAGGATTTGAACCCTGGACCTTCCGTGCGACAACACCGCCTAGCTATGTAAGCGAATCACACTGTCCTCCCTGCCATCTACGCATCCCCAAAAAAGGATGTTTCAATGACAGGTCATTAGTGCGAACCTCTATACATAACACCGGAAGTTTACCATGGGCAGTTCAGCCTATTAATGACGCAATCACTTCTGTTGTTCCCCTATATATCAGTATTGGTCAGTCCAACAAGACAAAGACCTTAATACTGTGTCCAGTATGATAGTAGACTTAGAACAGTAAGAACAGGACAGAGGGTAGGTTTGGTATTGTATAAACATTTATAACACATAAGGAAGGGAAACCACGAGGCCTGTAAACAGTAAATTAATATGAAACAAATATAAAGGTATGTTATAAGGCACTCGTAGGAAATAAAGAAGTAGAACACTAGACAACAGAAAAAAACAACAGACATGAGTGGCTTACCCAGGATTTGAACCCTGGACCTTCCGTGCGACAACACCGCCTAGCTATGTAAGCGAATCACACTGTCCTCCCTGCCATCTACGCATCCCCAAAAAAGGATGTTTCAATGACAGGTCATTAGTGCGAACCTCTATACATAACACCGGAAGTTTACCATGGGCAGTTCAGCCTATTAATGACGCAATCACTTCTGTTGTTCCCCTATATATCAGTATTGGTCAGTCCAACAAGACAAAGACCTTAATACTGTGTCCAGTATGATAGTAGACTTAGTACAGTAAGAACAGGACAGAGGGTAGGTTTGGTATGTATAAACATTTATAACACATAAGGAAGGGAAACCACGAGGCCTGTAAACAGTAAATTAATATGAAACAAATATAAAGGTATGTTATAAGGCACTCGTAGGAAATAAAGAAGTAGAACACTAGACAACAGAAAAAACAACAGACATGAGTGGCTTACCCAGGATTTGAACCCTGGACCTTCCGTGCGACAACACCGCCTAGCTATGCAAGCGAATCACACTGTCCTCCCTGCCATCTACGCATCCCCAAAAAAAAGATGTTTCAATGACAGGTCATTAGTTCGAACCTCTATACATAACACCGGAAGTTTACCATGGGCAGTTCAGCCTATTAATGACGCAATCACTTCTGTTGTTCCCCTATATATCAGTATTGGTCAGTCCAACAAGACAAAGACCTTAATACTGTGTCCAGTATGATAGTAGACTTAGAACAGTAAGAACAGGACAGAGGGTAGGTTTGGTATTGTATAAACATTTATAACACATAAGGAAGGGAAACCACGAGGCCTGTAAACAGTAAATTAATATGAAACAAATATAAAGGTATGTTATAAGGCACTCGTAGGAAATAAAGAAGTAGAACACTAGACAACAGAAAAACAACAGACATGAGTGGCTTACCCAGGATTTGAACCCTGGACCTTCCGTGCGACAACACCGCCTAGCTATGTAAGCGAATCACACTGTCCTCCCTGCCATCTACGCATCCCCAAAAAAAAGGATGTTTCAATGACAGGTCATTAGTGCGAACCTCTATACATAACACCGGAAGTTTACCATGGGCAGTTCAGCCTATTAATGACGCAATCACTTCTGTTGTTCCCCTATATATCAGTATTGGTCAGTCCAACAAGACAAAGACCTTAATACTGTGTCCAGTAAATGATAGTAGACTTAGAACAGTAAGAACAGGACAGAGGGTAGGTTTGGTATTGTATAAACATTTATAACACATAAGGAAGGGAAACCACGAGGCCTGTAAACAGTAAATTAATATGAAACAAATATAAAGGTATGTTATAAGGCACTCGTAGGAAATAAAGAAGTAGAACACTAGACAACAGAAAAACAACAGACATGAGTGGCTTACCCAGGATTTGAACCTGGACCTTCCGTGCGACAACACCGCCTAGCTATGCAAGCGAACCACACTATCCGCCCTGCCATCTACGCATCATCTAAAAATGATGTTTCAATGGCAGGTCATTAGTGCGAACCTCTATACATAACACCGGAAGTTTACCATGGGCAGTTCAGCCTATTAATGACGCAATCACTTCTGTTGTTCCCCTATATCAGTATTGGTCAGTCCAACAAGACAAAGACCTTAATACTGTGTCCAGTATGATAGTAGACTTAGAACAGTAAGAACAGGACAGAGGGTAGGTTTGGTATTGTATAAACATTTATAACACATAAGGAAGGGAAACCACGAGGCCTGTAAACAGTAAATTAATATGAAACAAATATAAAGGTATGTTATAAGGCACTCGTAGGAAATAAAGAAGTAGAACACTAGACAACAGAAAAAAAAACAGACATGAGTGGCTTACCCAGGATTTGAACCCTGGACCTTCCGTGCGACAACACCGCCTAGCTATGCAAGCGAATCACACTGTCCTCCCTGCCATCTACGCATCCCCAATAAAAGGATGTTTCAATGACAGGTCATTAGTGCGAACCTCTATACATAACACCGGAAGTTTACCATGGGCAGTTCAGCCTATTAATGACGCAATCACTTCTGTTGTTCCCCTATATATCAGTATTGGTCAGTCCAACAAGACAAAGACCTTAATACTGTGTCCAGTATGATAGTAGACTTAGAACAGTAAGAACAGGACAGAGGGTAGGTTTGGTATTGTATAAACATTTATAACACATAAGGAAGGGAAACCACGAGGCCTGTAAACAGTAAATTAATATGAAACAAATATAAAGGTATGTTATAAGGCACTCGTAGGAAATAAAGAAGTAGAACACTAGACAACAGAAAAAAACAACAGACATGAGTGGCTTACCCAGGATTTGAACCCTGGACCTTCCGTGCGACAACACCGCCTAGCTATGCAAGCGAATCACACTGTCCTCCCTGCCATCTACGCATCCCCAAAAAAGGGATGTTTCAATGACAGGTCATTAGTGCGAACCTCTATACATAACACCGGAAGTTTACCATGGGCAGTTCAGCCTATTAATGTCGCAATCACTTCTGTTGTTCCCCTATATATCAGTATTGGTCAGTCCAACAAGACAAAGACCTTAATACTGTGTCCAGTATGATAGTAGACTTAGAACAGTAAGAACAGGACAGAGGGTAGGTTTGGTATTGTATAAACATTTATAACACATAAGGAAGGGAAACCACGAGGCCTGTAAACAGTAAATTAATATGAAACAAATATAAAGGTATGTTATAAGGCACTCGTAGGAAATAAAGAAGTAGAACACTAGACAACAGAAAAACAACAGACATGAGTGGCTTACCAGGATTTGAACCCTGGACCTTCCGTGCGACAACACCGCCTAGCTATGCAAGCGAATCACACTGTCCTCCCTGCCATCTACGCATCCCCAAAAAAAAGGATGTTTCAATGACAGGTCATTAGTGCGAACCTCTATACATAACACCGGAAGTTTACCATGGGCAGTTCAGCCTATTAATGACGCAATCACTTCTGTTGTTCCCCTATATATCAGTATTGGTCAGTCCAACAAGACAAAGACCTTAATACTGTGTCCAGTATGATAGTAGACTTAGAACAGTAAGAACAGGACAGAGGGTAGGTTTGGTATTGTATAAACATTTATAACACATAAGGAAGGGAAACCACGAGGCCTGTAAACAGTAAATTAATATGAAACAAATATAAAGGTATGTTATAAGGCACTCGTAGGAAATAAAGAAGTAGAACACTAGACAACAGAAAAACAACAGACATGAGTGGCTTACCCAGGATTTGAACCCTGGACCTTCCGTGCGACAACACCGCCTAGCTATGTAAGCGAATCACACTGTCCTCCCTGCCATCTACGCATCCCCAAAAAAAGGATGTTTCAATGACAGGTCATTAGTGCGAACCTCTATACATAACACTGGAAGTTTACCATGGGCAGTTCAGCCTATTAATGACGCAATCACTTCTGTTGTTCCCCTATATATCAGTATTGGTCAGTCCAACAAGACAAAGACCTTAATACTGTGTCCAGTATGATAGTAGACTTAGAACAGTAAGAACAGGACAGAGGGTAGGTTTGGTATTGTATAAACATTTATAACACATAAGGAAGGGAAACCACGAGGCCTGTAAACAGTAAATTAATATGAAACAAATATAAAGGTATGTTATAAGGCACTCGTAGGAAATAAAGAAGTAGAACACTAGACAACAGAAAAACAACAGACATGAGTGGCTTACCCAGGATTTGAACCCTGGACCTTCCGTGCGACAACACCGCCTAGCTATGTAAGCGAATCACACTGTCCTCCCTGCCATCTACGCATCCCCAAAAAAGGATGTTTCAATGACAGGTCATTAGTGCGAACCTCTATACATAACACCGGAAGTTTACCATGGGCAGTTCAGCCTATTAATGACGCAATCACTTCTGTTGTTCCCCTATATATCAGTATTGGTCAGTCCAACAAGACAAAGACCTTAATACTGTGTCCAGTATGATAGTAGACTTAGTACAGTAAGAACAGGACAGAGGGTAGGTTTGGTATTGTATAAACATTTATAACACATAAGGAAGGGAAACCACGAGGCCTGTAAACAGTAAATTAATATGAAACAAATATAAAGGTATGTTATAAGGCACTCGTAGGAAATAAAGAAGTAGAACACTAGACAACAGAAAAACAACAGACATGAGTGGCTTACCCAGGATTTGAACCCTGGACCTTCCGTGCGACAACACCGCCTAGCTATGTAAGCGAATCACACTGTCCTCCCTGCCATCTACGCATCCCCAAAAAAGGATGTTTTTCAATGACAGGTCATTAGTTCGAACCTCTATACATAACACCGGAAGTTTACCATGGGCAGTTCAGCCTATTAATGACGCAATCACTTCTGTTGTTCCCCTATATATCAGTATTGGTCAGTCCAACAAGACAAAGACCTTAATACTGTGTCCAGTATGATAGTAGACTTAGAACAGTAAGAACAGGACAGAGGGTAGGTTTGGTATTGTATAAACATTTATAACACATAAGGAAGGGAAACCACGAGGCCTGTAAACAGTAAATTAATATGAAACAAATATAAAGGTATGTTATAAGGCACTCGTAGGAAATAAAGAAGTAGAACACTAGACAACAGAAAAACAACAGACATGAGTGGCTTACCCAGGATTTGAACCCTGGACCTTCCGTGCGACAACACCGCCTAGCTATGTAAGCGAATCACACTGTCCTCCCTGCCATCTACGCATCCCCAAAAAAGGATGTTTCAATGACAGGTCATAAGTGCGAACCTCTATACATAACACCGGAAGTTTACCATGGGCAGTTCAGACTATTAATGACGCAATCACTTCTGTTGTTTCCCCTATATATCAGTATTGGTCAGTCCAACAAGACAAAGACCTTAATACTGTGTCCAGTATGATAGTAGACTTAGAACAGTAAGAACAGGACAGAGGGTAGGTTTGGTATTGTATAAACATTTATAACACATAAGGAAGGGAAACCACGAGGCCTGTAAACAGTAAATTAATATGAAACAAATATAAAGGTATGTTATAAGGCACTCGTAGGAAATAAAGAAGTAGAACACTAGACAACAGAAAAACAACAGACATGAGTGGCTTACCCAGGATTTGAACCCTGGACCTTCCGTGCGACAACACCGCCTAGCTATGTAAGCGAATCACACTGTCCTCCCTGCCATCTACGCATCCCAAAAAAAGGATGTTTCAATGACAGGTCATTAGTGCGAACCTCTATACATAACACCGGAAGTTTACCATGGGCAGTTCAGCCTATTAATGACGCAATCACTTCTGTTGTTCCCCTAATTATCAGTATTGGTCAGTCCAACAAGACAAAGACCTTAATACTGTGTCCAGTATGATAGTAGACTTAGAACAGTAAGAACAGGACAGAGGGTAGGTTTGGTATTGTATAAACATTTATAACACATAAGGAAGGGAAACCACGAGGCCTGTAAACAGTAAATTAATATGAAACAAATATAAAGGTATGTTATAAGGCACTCGTAGGAAATAAAGAAGTAGAACACTAGACAACAGAAAAACAACAGACATGAGTGGCTTACCCAGGATTTGAACCCTGGACCTTCCGTGCGACAACACCGCCTAGCTATGTAAGCGAATCACACTGTCCTCCCTGCCATCTACGCATCCCAAAAAAAGGATGTTTCAATGACAGGTCATTAGTGCGAACCTCTATACATAACACCGGAAGTTTACCATGGGCAGTTCAGCCTATTAATGACGCAATCACTTCTGTTGTTCCCCTAATTATCAGTATTGGTCAGTCCAACAAGACAAAGACCTTAATACTGTGTCCAGTATGATAGTAGACTTAGAACAGTAAGAACAGGACAGAGGGTAGGTTTGGTATTGTATAAACATTTATAACACATAAGGAAGGGAAACCACGAGGCCTGTAAACAGTAAATTAATATGAAACAAATATAAAGGTATGTTATAAGGCACTCGTAGGAAATAAAGAAGTAGAACACTAGACAACAGATAAACAACAGACATGAGTGGCTTACCCAGGATTTGAACCCTGGATCTTCCGTGCGACAACACCGCCTAGCTATGTAAGCGAATCACACTGTCCTCCCTGCCATCTACGCATTCCCAAAAAAGATGTTTCAATGACAGGGTATTAGTGCGAACCTCTATACATAACACCGGAAGTTTACCATGGGCAGTTCAGCCTATTAATGTCGCAATCACTTCTGTTGTTCCCCTATATATCAGTATTGGTCAGTCCAACAAGACAAAGACCTTAATACTGTGTCCAGTATGATAGTAGACTTAGAACAGTAAGAACAGGACAGAGGGTAGGTTTGGTATTGTATAAACATTTATAACACATAAGGAAGGGAAACCACGAGGCCTGTAAACAGTAAATTAATATGAAACAAATATAAAGGTATGTTATAAGGCACTCGTAGGAAATAAAGAAGTAGAACACTAGACAACAGAAAAACAACAGACATGAGTGGCTTACCCAGGATTTGAACCCTGGACCTTCCGTGCGACAACACCGCCTAGCTATGTAAGCGAATCACACTGTCCATCTGCCATCTACGCATCCCCAAAAAAGGATGTTTCAATGACAGGTCATTAGTGCGAACCTCTATACATAACACCGGAAGTTTACCATGGGCAGTTCAGCCTATTAATGACGCAATCACTTCTGTTGTTCCCCTATATATCAGTATTGGTCAGTCCAACAAGACAAAGACCTTAATACTGTGTCCAGTATGATAGTAGACTTAGAACAGTAAGAACAGGACAGAGGGTAGGTTTGGTATTGTATAAACATTTATAACACATAAGGAAGGGAAACCACGAGGCCTGTAAACAGTAAATTAATATGAAACAAATATAAAGGTATGTTATAAGGCACTCGTAGGAAATAAAGAAGTAGAACACTAGACAACATAAAAACAACAGACATGAGTGGCTTACCCAGGATTTGAACCCTGGACCTTCCGTGCGACAACACCGCCTAGCTATGTAAGCGAATCACACTGTCCTCCCTGCCATCTACGCATCCCCAAAAAAGGATGTTTCAATGACAGGTCATTAGTGCGAACCTCTATACATAACACCGGAAGTTTACCATGGGCAGTTCAGCCTATTAATGTCGCAATCACTTCTGTTGTTCCCCTATATATCAGTATTGGTCAGTCCAACAAGACAAAGACCTTAATACTGTGTCCAGTATGATAGTAGACTTAGAACAGTAAGAACAGGACAGAGGGTAGGTTTGGTATTGTATAAACATTTATAACACATAAGGAAGGGAAACCACGAGGCCTGTAAACAGTAAATTAATATGAAACAAATATAAAGGTATGTTATAAGGCACTCGTAGGAAATAAAGAAGTAGAACACTAGACAACAGATAAACAACAGACATGAGTGGCTTACCCAGGATTTGAACCCTGGATCTTCCGTGCGACAACACTGCCTAGCTATGTAAGCGAATCACACTGTCCTCCCTGCCATCTACGCATCCCCAAAAAAGGATGTTTCAATGACAGGTCATTAGTGCGAACCTCTATACATAACACCGGAAGTTTACCATGGGCAGTTCAGCCTATTAATGACGCAATCACTTCTGTTGTTCCCCTATATATCAGTATTGGTCAGTCCAACAAGACAAAGACCTTAATACTGTGTCCAGTATGATAGTAGACTTAGAACAGTAAGAACAGGACAGAGGGTAGGTTTGGTATTGTATAAACATTTATAACACATAAGGAAGGGAAACCACGAGGCCTGTAAACAGTAAATTAATATGAAACAAATATAAAGGTATGTTATAAGGCACTCGTAGGAAATAAAGAAGTAGAACACTAGACAACAGATAAACAACAGACATGAGTGGCTTACCCAGGATTTGAACCCTGGATCTTCCGTGCGACAACACCGCCTAGCTATGTAAGCGAATCACACTGTCCTCCCTGCCATCTACGCATCCCCAAAAAAGATGTTTCAATGACAGGGTATTAGTGCGAACCTCTATACATAACACCGGAAGTTTACCATGGGCAGTTCAGCCTATTAATGTCGCAATCACTTCTGTTGTTCCCCTATATATCAGTATTGGTCAGTCCAACAAGACAAAGACCTTAATACTGTGTCCAGTATGATAGTAGACTTAGAACAGTAAGAACAGGACAGAGGGTAGGTTTGGTATTGTATAAACATTTATAACACATAAGGAAGGGAAACCACGAGGCCTGTAAACAGTAAATTAATATGAAACAAATATAAAGGTATGTTATAAGGCACTCGTAGGAAATAAAGAAGTAGAACACTAGACAACAGAAAAACAACAGACATGAGTGGCTTACCCAGGATTTGAACCCTGGACCTTCCGTGCGACAACACCGCCTAGCTATGTAAGCGAATCACACTGTCCTCCCTGCCATCTACGCATCCCCAAAAAAGAATGTTTCAATGACAGGTCATTAGTGCGAACCTCTATACATAACACCGGAAGTTTACCATGGGCAGTTCAGCCTATTAATGACGCAATCACTTCTGTTGTTCCCCTATATATCAGTATTGGTCAGTCCAACAAGACAAAGACCTTAATACTGTGTCCAGTATGATAGTAGACTTAGAACAGTAAGAACAGGACAGAGGGTAGGTTTGGTATTGTATAAACATTTATAACACATAAGGAAGGGAAACCACGAGGCCTGTAAACAGTAAATTAATATGAAACAAATATAAAGGTATGTTATAAGGCACCCGTAGGAAATAAAGAAGTAGAACACTAGACAACATAAAAACAACAGACATGAGTGGCTTACCCAGGATTTGAACCCTGGACCTTCCGTGCGACAACACCGCCTAGCTATGTAAGCGAATCACACTGTCCTCCCTGCCGTCTACGCATCCCCAAAAAAGGATGTTTCAATGACAGGTCATTAGTGCGAACCTCTATACATAACACCGGAAGTTTACCATGGGCAGTTCAGCCTATTAATGTCGCAATCACTTCTGTTGTTCCCCTATATATCAGTATTGGTCAGTCCAACAAGACAAAGACCTTAATACTGTGTCCAGTATGATAGTAGACTTAGAACAGTAAGAACAGGACAGAGGGTAGGTTTGGTATTGTATAAACATTTATAACACATAAGGAAGGGAAACCACGAGGCCTGTAAACAGTAAATTAATATGAAACAAATATAAAGGTATGTTATAAGGCACTCGTAGGAAATAAAGAAGTAGAACACTAGACAACAGATAAACAACAGACATGAGTGGCTTACCCAGGATTTGAACCCTGGATCTTCCGTGCGACCACACTGCCTAGCTATGTAAGCGAATCACACTGTCCTCCCTGCCATCTACGCATCCCCAAAAAAGGATGTTTCAATGACAGGTCATTAGTGCGAACCTCTATACATAACACCGGAAGTTTACCATGGGCAGTTCAGCCTATTAATGACGCAATCACTTCTGTTGTTCCCCTATATATCAGTATTGGTCAGTCCAACAAGACAAAGACCTTAATACTGTGTCCAGTATGATAGTAGACTTAGAACAGTAAGAACAGGACAGAGGGTAGGTTTGGTATTGTATAAACATTTATAACACATAAGGAAGGGAAACCACGAGGCCTGTAAACAGTAAATTAATATGAAACAAATATAAAGGTATGTTATAAGGCACTCGTAGGAAATAAAGAAGTAGAACACTAGACAACAGAAAAACAACAGACATGAGTGGCTTACCCAGGATTTGAACCCTGGATCTTCCGTGCGACAACACTGCCTAGCTATGTAAGCGAATCACACTGTCCTCCCTGCCATCTACGCATCCCCAAAAAAGGATGTTTCAATGACAGGTCATTAGTGCGAACCTCTATACATAACACCGGAAGTTTACCATGGGCAGTTCAGCCTATTAATGACGCAATCACTTCTGTTGTTCCCCTATATATCAGTATTGGTCAGTCCAACAAGACAAAGACCTTAATACTGTGTCCAGTATGATAGTAGACTTAGAACAGTAAGAACAGGACGGAGGGTAGGTTTGGTATTGTATAAACATTTATAACACATAAGGAAGGGAAACCACGAGGCCTGTAAACAGTAAATTAATATGAAACAAATATAAAGGTATGTTATAAGGCACTCGTAGGAAATAAAGAAGTAGAACACTAGACAACAGAAAAACAACAGACATGAGTGGCTTACCCATGATTTGAACAAATCCTGGGTAAGCCACTCAACAACAACAACATCAACAACAACAACAATATCATCATCAATAACAATAACATCAACAACAACAAGAACAACATCAACAACAACAATATAAACAACAACAACATCATCAACATCAACAACAACATCAACAACAACATCAACAGCAACATCAACAGCAACAACATCATCAACAACAACAACAACAGTAAAAACATCAACAACAACAACATCAGCAACAACAACAACAACATCAACAACATCAAAAGCAACAACATCAACAACATCAACATCATCAACAACATCAAAATCATCAACATCAACATCAACAACAGCAACAGCAATAACATCATCAACATCAACAACAACATCATCAACAACAACAACAACATCCCCAACACACCCCAACCCAAACCCCAACAACCCCACACCCCCCAACCAAACAACCCCAACACCCAACAACAAAACCCCAACCAAAATAACAAAACAACATCAAAACAACATCAACAACACAACAACAACCAAACCAAACAACAACCAACAACAAACACAACCCCCCACCCCCACCCCACCACAACAACACCAAAACCCCCAACAACACAACAAAAAACACACCAAAAAACAAAAACCCCCAACAAACAACCAAAACCACCCAAAAACAACACAACACACCAACAACCCCCCAAAAACCAAAACCCACAACAAATCCACAACCACCCCCCCAACCCCCCCCACCACAACCACCACCACCACAACAACATCCACCCCCAACACCAACCCAACAAACAAAACCCCCAAAAAAACAAACCAAAACAACACACAAACCCACCCCAACCACAACACAAAACAAAACACAACACCCCCCCCCCAACAACAACCCCCCCCCCAAACCCCAACCCCCCCCAACAAACAACAACACAACAAAAATCAAAACATCAACAACAACAACAACAACCCAAAAAAACAACCCCACAACAACAACAACAACCCCACACAACACCACACAACAAAAACCCAACAAACAACACCACAACCCCAAACACACAACACAACCAACAACAACAAACAAAAACAAAACCCAACAACACAACCCAACCCAAAACCACACCCAACACACCACCCCAACAACAACAACCCCCCAACAACAACCCAAATCAACAACAACCCCACAAACCAACAAACAACAACCCCCAACACCCCAACAAACCCCCACAAAAACACCCCAAACAACAACAACAACAACAACAACACACACAACAACCCCCACAACAACAAACAACCCCCACAACAAAACCCCCAACAACCCACCCCAACAACCCCCCCAACAACAACAACAACAACAACAACAACAACAACAACAACATCAACAACAACAACAACAACAACAACAACAACAACAACAACAACAACAACAACAACAACAACAACAACAACAACAACAACAACAACAACAACAACAACATCCACAACATCAACAACAACAACATCAACAACAACCTCACTGTCGACTGGAAGTTGGGAAAAGACGTGATCAGCTATGCCAGCAATCACAGTCCTTGTTCATGATGATGATAGTACTGTATAAAGTCTACGGGTTATTTACAAACACAATTTTACTTAAGTTCATAAATTAATATTAATGGGAAGGATTATGCATAAGACACAAAAAAGCTGAGTGTTTTACCCTCTGGCCTTTGACACCAACTCAATAAAACAGTGAAAAATATTATTACTACTAATATTATTATTACAGTTTAAATCATTTGATAATGACAGCGAAAACGAAGTAGAAGCCGCATAATTGTCTGCTTATATTCGCAGTAATTCATGTGTATAATATACTTTTTCCCAACGTGGTGTGAATCGCATAGTATTGTTATTGTAGTTGTTGAACATAATCGACATCATTGCACTCTGGACAAACCTATAGTTGCGCAGTCCTCCTCAGCAAATGTCGAAGGGGATGAATGCGTATTGTTTCTGTAGCATGCTGGTTGTATACACGACGGATACATCCTCTCATACGTCCATCCCTGCTGGTCTTACGTCTGATGCCAAATTCCAGCAATCTTTGTCATTTTGATTTATTGATTGCCGTGTCGTTCTCTAACAGGTGATCATTAATTGCCCTTAGAATCTCTCACTTATGAATCGCATGATCAACAGATCTCTGCACCTGCGGCATCAGCCCGATCACAGCCGAACACCTGATGCAGTCCTGCCCAACCTACAGCAATAAACGCAGTAGCATATGGCAACAACCAATTCTGTCAACGGAAAACTGTTTGGAGATGTCGGGAACCTTGAGTTGACTACTGCCTTTATTAGAGTCATTAATGTGGAAGTCTGAAGGCGAACGAGGAAGTAGAAGAAGAAGAATCGCATAATAGCGAATAGTCCTAAAGGATTAATAAAAATGTTAGCACATGCACATTTACGTATGCACGCTGACAGAGAAGAATATCCTATCACATATGGCGTGTTTTATGGAAGTATATATCTTGCAATTGGTGTATACTTACGAATGTATACCTCCACTTCCCGCGTGCTGTTTGAAATGTGTTCCGCTATACGTTCAGTTTTGTCTGAATCTGTATGTTTTGTATACTTGCTGTGTTGTCTGAATCTATATGTTTTGTATACTTGCTGTGTTGTATGAAAGAAAAGGTAGAGGCAGTCCCATAGCAGATACTGACGTACGGGAGTGAAGTGTTTGAGACTTCGCTTTACTAGGTCCAATATCGAGATGTGGGGTGAACAGTTCACTTCCTCGCTGCCTTTTCCTTCCCTAACTCAAGAGCAGAGTCAGGTACCCATTTACAGCTGTGTAGACTGAGATGTTACGCTACCGTTTTTCGAACTAGCACCTTTGCCGCGAGAGGTCAGCGTCCTAACCACTCTGCAAATTGGAAGCTTTTTATGAAGGTGCACAAAGTTAAAACTTCGCTGCTATGTGAAAGTGCAGTAAGTTACATCCAGGCTTCTGTATAAAAGTGCACAAAGTTACATCTGAGCTTCTGTATGAAAGTGCACAAAGTTATATCTGGGTTTCTGTATGAAAGTGCACAACGTTACATCTGGGGTTCTGTATGAAAGTGCACGAAGTTACATCTAGGCTTCTGTATAAAAGCGCACAAAGTTACATCTAGGCTTCTGTATAAAAGTGCACAAAGTTACATCTAGGTTTCTGTAAGAAAGTGCATAAAGTTACACCTGGTGCGCTCAGTGAAAGATCTCAAATTTACACTTGGTGTGCTCTATAAAAGGGGTAGAATTACACCAGGTGTGTTGTTGGAAAATGTTTTTAGTTACACCTGCTGTGCTGTCGGACCGTGCACAACCTGGCCTGTTGTATCAGAGTATATGAGCAGTACTTGCTGCGATGTCTGTGATCCGTTGTCATCAGAGATATAGTTATACCTGGTATGCTTTCTGAAGGTCCAAATGATAATTATACCTGGTGTTCTTCTGAAGGTCCAAGTGATAATTATACCTGGTGTTCTTCTGAAGGTCCAAATGATAATTATACCTGGTGTTTTTCATAATGTCCAAATGATAATTATACCTGGTGTTCTTCTGAAGGTCGAAATAATAATTATACCCGGTGTTCTTCTGAAGATCCAAATGATAATTATACCTGGTGTTCTTCTGAAGGTCCAAATGATAATTATACCCGGTGTTCTTCTGAAGGTCGAAATGACAATTGTACCCGGTGTTTTTCTGAAGGTCCAAATGATAATTATACCTGGTGTTCTTCTGAAGGTCCAAATGATAATTATACCTAGTGTGCTTTCTGAAGGTACAAATGATAATTATACCTGGTGTTCCTCTGAAGGTTTAAATGATAATTATACCTAGTGTGCTTTCTGAAGGTCCAAATAATAATTATACCTGGTGTGCTTCTGAAGGTACAAATGATAATTATACCAAGTGTGCTTCTAAAGTCATTTAAGTTACACCTGGTATGTTTTCTGAAGGTCCAAATGATAATTATTTCTGGTGCTCTTCTGAAGGTCCAAATGATAATTATATCTGGTGCTCTTCTGAAGGTCAAACTGATAATTATACCTGGTGTGCTTCTGAAGGCATTGAAGTTACACTTGGAGGAAGGCGTAAATACAGTAGAACTCCATTTATCCGAACCCCAATTATCCGAACATCCAATTATCCGAACACTTTTTCCAGAAAAAAAAAAAAAATCAGATGCCACAGTCACGTTAGACTAAAATTCTGAATCTTTTGATGCGGCAAACTTCAAATGTGTGCGAACAATTTGTAGAGAATGGGATGGCTAATGGTCGGTCGCTTACGTACAGGAAGTCAGTTAGATCATAAAGTCAGTTAATATCTGTTTACCAATCCAAAGTACGTGTGCGTTCTAGGTAGAACACTGGCTAAACAGACAGTTCAACTTAAAATAATTGTGTCTGCTACTACAGCAGAATAATTTTGGTGTACAAGTATTTCTCTGTGCGATATGGCACCTCCCAGTAGGCCTAAAGCATATAAAAGGAACCGCAATGTTTTGTCAATTGAAACGAAAACAGAAATTATCAAGAGACTAGGACAAGGTGAAACTGTGTCTTCACTTGCGAGGATTTTCAATGTTGGGAAAGCTACCGTCTCTGACATCAAAAGTAACAAGGATAAAATTATGAGTTTTGCATCGAAATTTGATAGTGAAAATGGGTCGAAGAAACGTAAAACCATGAGAAATGCGAAAGATGTGAACTTGGAAGAGGCTTTGTATATATGGTTTGTGCAAAGAAGAAGCAAAGGGGAACCTATCTCTGGTTCTCTGTTGTGTGAAAAGGCACTTCAGTTCAACAATCAACTTGACGGTCCTCCTGACTTTAAGGCTAGCCAGGGATGGTTAAGAAACTTTAAATCTCGTCATGGCATACGAGAATTGGAGATTCAAGGGGAATCTTTATCTAGCGATGCAACTGCCGCTAAAAATTTTAAAGAAACTTTCTTGGCTTTTTTGGAAGAAGAAGGTTATTCACTCGATGATGTGTATAATGCCGATGAGACTGGCTTATACTGGAAATCATTGCCTCAAAAATCACTTGCATCTCAGCGCGAAGCAGCTGCCCCTGGGTTTAAAAAGTGCAAAGAGAGAGTAACAATTTTGGTAGCCGCGAATGCCAGTGGAAGTCATCGTTTACCGGTGCTAATGATCGGCAAAGCCAAAAAAACCACGTTGTTTAAAGAATGTGACATGTCTCCCATTGTGTTACAAAGCACAGAAGAGTGCTTGGATGAATAGTGAAATATTTCTTGATTGGTATACAAATCAGTTCATCCCAAATGTGAAGAGGTTGAGAGAACAAGAAAAGAAAACTGGAAAAGTAATTCTTCTACTGGATAATGCACCATCTCATCCAGAGACGGATACATTGAATGCAGTTGATGCAAATTTTAAAGTAATTTTTCTGCCTCCCAATGTAACAGCACTGATTCAACCAATGGATCAGGGTGTTATAGCAAAGCTTAAAAAGATGTACAAGAAGGAAGTTCTGCGTCGTTTATTGTTGGCTGAAGATGAAGAAAGTGTGGTGGCGTTTTCCAAAAAGCTTAATCTCAAAGACTGCTGCTATATGTTAGCTGATGCTTGGACCACACTGTCACAAGATAATCTCAACAAGGCTTGGAGTAGATTGCTTGGGAAAAAAGGAGGAAATGAAACTACTGCAGTGGACACAAATGATGATTGTATAAATGAAGTTGTGGAACTGTTTCAAGCAATGCCCGGATTTTCGGACTGTGACAAAGATGATGCACACATGTGGCTAGAAGATGATAATGATTCTGGTTTTCAGTTTTTGAATGACGAAGAAATTTTGTCTTTTGTGCAAGAAGAAAACCAAAGACATGTAGTGACCGATGATAAAGACTCCTCAGAAGTACACGATGTACTTGTAGATTATGAAGAAAAACCAAAACGTCGACCAAGTCCTGAAGAGGCCTTTATAGCACTAGAAACAGCGATGGCTTGGTACGAGCAAGAAGATGACAGCTGTCCTACACAGCTTCTGCTGTTGAAGAGAACGCGGGACTTAGCAGCCAAAAGGAGACTATCCAGTTTGGTGCAAAAGAGGATTCCTCATTATTTTAAATAGTGGGCTACATCTGTGCAAGTACATGTATACGTAAGTTGCGCCTGGTTTTGAATCGTTTGTAATGTTATTTTGAAAACATTTCTCTTTCTTAACAAAAATAATTAATACAAGTAGTACATGCACTGCAGTGTAATAAAAGATTTTGGTGATACAGTGATCTAATACAGTGTGGGTATTATTATTACAGTACAAGTAAATATGTTTTATAGTGTATTTTCCTTGTGATGGTTAATTATTGTTAGACATATGTGTACATGTACTCGATACATTATGTAATCCAATTAACCGAACATTTGATTATCCGAACGATGCTCGGTCCCATGGGGTTCGGATAAATGGAGTTCTACTGTAGTGTGAACTGTCCCAGAGACCAGGGAGCAGGAAACGTGTATGTTCTGTGTATCAGGAAACGTGTATGTCCTGTGTATCAGGAAACGTGTATGTCTTGTGTATCAGGAAACGTGTATGTCCTGTGTATCAGGAAACCTGTATGTCATGTGTATCAGGAAACCTGTATGTCCTGTGTATCAGGAAACCTGTATGTCATGTGTATCAGGAAACCAGACAGATACTAAAAGTGTCCGTCAGGAAGTGGGTACCATACAGGGAGACATAAAACAGAGTGACGGCAAGTGCACTATCAACAACAAAACATGAACATTGCATAACCACGCAAGTCAGACAACTGACTGCAGCGGTGAGAGTAAGCAAACAAAAACTGCAGGTGGAAAAAGAAAGCAGTAAGTCCACCAACAACAAAGCTACAAACTTCAGATGTTGGGAAATCCCCAGGAGACATGAATAGTGCGAAGGAAATGATCCTTGAAATGAAAAAAAAAAATACAACAACAAATTCAAAAAGACATCTCAAAGTTGGCGGAAGCGAAAGCTAAAAATGAAGATATTCTCAAACGAACAGTAGTAGAGAGGCAGATAATCGCTCAAATAACAAATAAAACAACACAAAGATACAAGGAACAACCAAAAGAAAAATCACTAAGTGAAATGTTAGAGGACCTGCTACCAATTATAATCAACTGTCGTATTTTGAATCTGTCTAACAACACGGTCATATTTACCGCGCTCACTATAGAATAAACAGACCAATAAAATAACCAATCAGGACGCTCCTGTTCTAGTATGTATAAAGAAACTTTTTTAGGTTGGACAGAAAGAGCCTATTCTGTGTAAATTTTTGGAAGGAGTTATTTTATTTCTTAAAGAATAGCGATCTATAAAAGGAAATATATAACTATTGTACTATCTGGGATATTACTTAATAAGTAGGTACTAAGACGGCCTCATAATAGTAATTCATTTAAAGAGAAAATTTGGTTTTAGTGATATTTCTACATCAGGGTAGTTCCCGATTTAGCTAATTAAAGACTGCGTAGATGTAAATGCCAGGGAATAGCTAAACAACAAAGATATAGAAAGATAGAAATAAATTAGCAGTTTAAATATCACTTTAAATAATTAAAATCGGCCCAGTAATAAGTTAGATATAGAATATTTAAAATTAGTCACATTGTACGGGCAAGCTGAAACACGTCTAGGTTTTGATTCTTAAAAATACTTTTGGACCGTGCTTTCCGATTGGGCGGACACGACGCTATATATAGAACTGGGACTTCTAGGAATCTCATCTCATCTCATAATGGGAACCTCTTCTACCCCGTGAAACGAGGTGTAGAGGGGACCCAAGTGCACAAGGCCCATGGGCAGGACATGTAATCGAAGTGACTTGGCAAACAGGTGATTAGCCACTTCTAGGAATGCGGCCACTAAATTTGAAAATACCAAGCTGCATGTATCGAGCGCAAAATGTTTTGCAAAGTCTTTTGCCGATCCGAGCTACAAGCAGACTTAGATTCTATTAAAAGCCAGCATCAGCTTGTGTATTATTGCCCGAGGGTAAGAAAGATATATATATATATATATATATTTATATATTGTTAATTATTTGCCTTTGTATACCCGCCTATGTGTTCGGAGATGTGTAGAAAGTGAAACTACAGGACTAGCGTGTTGCTGCATTGAATGTCATACCTGTGTGATTTTGAACCGAAATCCAGCTTTAAAAAGTGTGTAGAATATCTGGAAGTAGGGCGAAATTACGACTATAAGTTTTAATAGGGTATTTGAATGAGTATTTCATTCTAGAAGCATACATTGTTCACGAACATAGCATATGAGTACAGGAATTGTTAACATGATGTAATCAAGTTGTCACTTGCTATTGTGTACTTAACCAAATCATTTAATGGAAGCCAATCATGGATTAAGGAATCTATTATAAGATGTTTACAGGAAATGAATAATCACATGGAACTGGCTGTAGGAGACATGAAGTTATATGTCCTGTGCAAATTGTTAGCACAAAAACTGATTAATGTCTATATGTGATGTTGTATGTATGTGTGTGGAGTGGTGCTGGAACATACGTGGAATGCGGTTATCTTTCATTCCAGGTTCTGTCTCGATATTACGAAGTACATAACATCCACTGAGAGGAAGTCTGTTGGTGTCTACAGCTCTCAATAAATATAGAGCCACACCAAGTTTCCCAGCCTGGAGTTGCAGTAATCCTGGCCTGTTGGATGCATATCAACATATAATAAGATAGGTGGAATCTAGTTCCACTGTACAGCACATCCAGACTCAATAAAAGTTATAAAAATCACATCTAATACAAGACATTAATAGGATGACCTATGCAGGACAGTTGTTCAATAAAGTGAATTCCACAGTCCAGGGACAGTGATTATAATATTAACAAAGAAAGTAATTGACCTTATCTTAGTACCTTTACCATATTGTTCTTTATAGAAAAGTTCATTCCATATTATTTATTTAATGTTGTAAATAATATTTGATTTCTTTGAGAATTCCTGACCGAAAAAATAACTCGGTAGAGGACAAAATAAATTGTAAATAATAATTTCAGTCAGTCTTGCTTAATAATTCTTATTAAGTTAATGTTCTGTATTGAGATTTATTATATATATATAAATTCAAAAAGTTTCCCCTAGATTAACTAGTCATTTGAAAAATAGTATACTCTTTAATCAAAGTGGGATCTAGAGAGGTAGCAGATAGACCTTCAGTACCAAACTATATTATCAGACTGGGAGGTTTACATAGCTTGACCCCACTATTGATGTCGATACACCCTTGCTCTTTTCAGAGAAGTGGGTATTTCTTATAAGACCAGTCTCTTATCTGGCACTATCCTGGTATCATCTGATACACCTTTATGTCCAGGAAAGTCTTTAATTTTATAACATCCAAACCTCTCGCGACATCTGTTGTCTCAGTCCGGGATTTTTCATTCATACTCTGGGGCCTTTACTTGAGATAGTTAGAGTAAAAGTAGGAATAAGGTAATAATATAATAAGATAAAGAAAGTCAATAAATAAAGTTAACCAAATTGTGGTGACTGGATCAGCTGTCAGTGGTTATAGTTAATTAAGTTTATATTTTACCAGAGTACGAATGTAACTGTTTCTCCTCTTGGTTCATGTGAGAGGTCCAACAATATCCACTGCAACTCTCT
The DNA here is from genome assembly GCA_024509875.1 of Oreohelix idahoensis. Classification (NCBI taxonomy): domain Eukaryota; kingdom Metazoa; phylum Mollusca; class Gastropoda; order Stylommatophora; family Oreohelicidae; genus Oreohelix; species Oreohelix idahoensis. Next base: position 178,777 of record JAMPIV010009989.1, on the reverse strand, counting down.
CAAATGGAGTTCCCATGATTGGCATTTCACCAAGAGTTGCAGGTGCAGTCCAATGTTTTGGAGCTACCCTTTGACATTCTGGGCAGGATTTGACATATCTTTTTATATCTTTAGTTATCCCTGGCCAGAAGTAGTGACAAGCTATACGTTGTCCTGTGGCGCTAATTCCCATATGGCCAATAAAGGGGATAGCATGTCCTAACTCCATCACCTTTTCCCTATATGAAGATGGAAGAACTAGTTGTCCATGACCATTGGATCCTGTTCCAGCCTTCCTATAAAGCAACTTATTCTTCATATAAAATTCTCCTTTATTAGGAGGGGTATGGCTTTTTGGTAGTTTTCTAAAACACGGCTTTAATGAATTATCTTCAGCCTGTGCCTTCATCCTCTCCTCTGGATGGGTATTTATTGGATTAACTTCCTCCTTCCTTGACTGTGACCTGGTCTGTACTGCTGTGTGGTAAAGTGGGATGTTATAAATATTTATAGGGGACTTAGTGTACTGACTGAGATCAGCTGTGAAGGTATCTATATCTAATAAGAGTAGTGTATTATAGATAACCTTACTTGCTGCCACATATGTATACCTCAGTCAGAATTATTCTGGAATAGTGTGATGACTACGTTATATGTCTAGGGTATATGTATGATGAAGTGTAAGTCATAACAACAACAGACAGATAAACAATTTAATTTATTCCACCACACTTGACAACACTGTGACACTCACATACATAAAACACTCAACGAGGATATCTTAAAGGAGTCACTGATAACTTTTCAAATAACAATATGTATTCAGTGCTGTCATGAATGTATATGTGTCCTGATTCAAATACAAAGGGAACCAGGAATCACAATCAATTTTAATTACAAGTTATATGTACAGAATTTATCAATATGAATATTGTAGTGACATATATTATTAATAGTATCCTATGTGTGTCAGTTGTGTAGTAGTAATCTGAGGTAATACTGGTTTTGTTTTGTTCAAGCTCTGTTGGTATTTGTCATCATGACTTCAATAGTTTGTCTTTATTGGAACTAGTATTGGAGATGTTCTCAATTCCTGATATTAAAACAATTAAATTCCCCTCTTAATTTTATTTTACACTGTCATTTTAAGATGGGGTACATAATGTTGAGCTCCATGGCCACACTCTCTTATCTTTCGTGATGACTGCTGTAAAAGACTCCTCTGCTCGATTACTTTAATGAGTTCTGGAGTCCCCCCACTGGTTGCTATATGGACCAAGGAGTATGCTGTCTGCCTCTGGCTTCAGCAAAGCTCTGACCAGGTGCTGCTCAATAACTTTAAGACCACGGTCCCTGAAACAAGAAGGTTGTACCTCCTACTTCACAACCAATTTATACTTTATTTCTACACTGAGCACAATACATCACAAACATTGAGTTCAGAGCGTTAGGCCAACTGTCAGCTTCATCTGAAATACTTTATACCAGTATTTCCCTCCCTAATAGTTACTACGCCTCTGCAATTCCAGCATTATTTCTTTCTAGTCAATAATCTAGGTGTCAGTGTACTGTTTGGCCATTCCATGCAGTTTTACTTTCCTCCGACACCCTCTGTTCAGGCTGGAGCAATATAGGCTTTACATCATGTTCGCTACGGAACTACACATATATACAGGCATAAATTAACAATTTACATTCAATTTTCATTAAAAGATGTTGAATATTTCAAGCTTACCACAATTCATGGAATAATAAACAGTTTCGTTGACTGGCAATGAATATAGCACAACTCCGATCTGCCGATGTCCCAGGCTTTATTTTATAAAAAATATACACTGGTGCTCAACGCACTGCTTCTTAATAGGTTTATTACAAGATGTGGCAATGAACAGACGCTCTGAATTGAGTATATTCGCAGGTCTACCCAATCAAACCATGTCTACACATCTTTTCAAAAAAGTACCCCTTCTGTTCGTTTCCCATAACAACACAAGATAGTATTTATAGCCCGACCAATCGTGTTTAGTCTTATATTTGTTGCGCTCCAATCAAATAGGAGTTAACATGGTAGGCTATTTCCGTAACGTAATGTTTTTTCAAACACGTTATAAAAAAAATTTTATGAGCAGAAATGATTTCATGCTGTCAGGCATCCCCACTATTTTATTTTGGTTATAATTTATTAATTCCTAGACTATTTGCGTAACACTTAACATATTCTGTGTCAGCAAGCCCTAAGGAATCCAAATATCTCAATCTAAGGGAGCTAGGTGGCTGCGTTCAAAATGTGCATTTTCTACCACCTCCTGTTCACTTCCATCCCCATGTGGTGTCTGGGTACTGTCATGTTTTCAAACGTAAACCCATCTAATGTCATCTTTCCTAATAAGCGTTTTCCAGGTTTTTTTAAAACCTAACTCTGGGAAGGTTAGTGTTTTTATCACTGTCCGTCTGAAAAAAAGTTAGTGCATGTGGCCTTACACGCGTGACGGCAGCAATTGTGTATCGCGCGACGCGTGTTTAGTATTGCATGCTTCCTGCCTTCATTCGCCCCTCTCTCTCTCCTGCTTTATCTGTCTTTTAGTTACGCCGTGTATGGGATGAATGAAATATTAAATCTAGGTCATTGATCAGCTTGCGTATCTCAAGGTTGTTCCAAGAAATACAGTACACGTTTCATTGAAGAAAGCGGGTAATAATGCAGTAGGCTTTTACTATCAACGTGAAAGCGTTACAATTTGCCGACGAATGAGAACACAAGGGGATTTTGCGTACAGTCATTGTGACAGCACTGTTTCTTTTACCATTCTTCTTTCCTTTTATTAAATTTATTTGTTAGGCTTTACATTTACGTTTTAATTTCTATATGGGGATTAGAATAATTCACGACATGCTGCCATAATCACTGGTCTTTTGGGACTTCCCAAAAACATATATCTACACCCCAATATCAGAGTGTAGATTGGGTCATTTATCACTGCTGCTCTAATCACTCCTTCCACATAGCGAGTTTTAACATTTATTCTTGCAACGGGAAGTGTCATGGTTGCTACATCCTTAATTTGCGCTTGTATCTCCACTGTTTCTGTGGTATATTGATCTGGGTGTACCAGGTTAGAACACACAACTGAGTCAAAATCCAATCCAGTATCATAAAGGCACTTGATAGTGGCCCCATTACATGCTACTTCTTCACATACAGGGCGATGATGAGGTTCTTGCTGCCCTGTAGACAGTTCCTTCTTTCCCTTGTTTACTGTTTTGAGGCATGCAGCGAAATATGGAGGGTTCTTTCTCCTACAGTCTTTAGTATGATGATTATTCATCTTACAAATTTTACACCATTTTCCTTCTTGTCTGTAGGGTTTCTTTTCTGGTACCTGAGGGTTTCTGTCTCTTTGATCATATTTAGGCCTGTCATAACTTTGTTTGAATCTAGGTGGTTGATCCCTATTGTCGAACTTATTCTGGTTTTGTGGGGTTTTATTACTATCTCCTTGTTTCTTTTTACCTCCAGCTACTTCTGACTGAGCCGCTTGATATCTCTCAGCAACTGTGGGAATCTCCCCCAACCTCTCTGCACCTTGTTCCATAAGAAATTTTCTCATGTCTGGAGGCATAGACTCTCTTACTTGCTCCATCATGACCATCTCTTTTAGGTCTTGAGTCTTCCCAAGAGTAGTCCACTTCTCCAAGTTGGTCTCTAATCTCGCAGAGAATTGGTGGTAAGTTTCTCCAGACAGCAGCTTGGTAGTTCTAAATTTCTTTCTATAAAATTCAGCATTCTTCTCATATCTGACTAACAAGTCCTGCTTCAGGAGGTCATAATCTTCTTGGTCTTCTCTACTCAGTTTAGAAAACACTTCATAAGAAGTTCCTCTCAGCCCTTGTGATAATTTTAGGCTACACATTTCTTTTTCTAGACCATAGTTAGCAGCTAGTCTCTCATACCTACTTAAATATGATTCAATATCATTTTTCTTCTCTACAAATGGGTCCAAGTGGAAATTCATGGCTGAATTTGAGGCGCCCTGACGTGCACTAGTATCAAAGGCAGTTGGGCTACTTCCATTGCCTGTAACATGTCCTTGAAGTTCCAGCTCTTGCAGCCTCAACTCATGTTCTCCTTGCAATCGTTTTTCCTCTTTATCAGCCTCCATTTGCAATCGTTTCTCCTCCATTTGCCTAGCCTCCCTATCAGATTCTAACTGTAACCTTTCAGCTTCTTTATCTGCTTCTATTTTCCTAACTTCCCTATCTGCTTCTATTTGTAATCTCTTAGCTTCAGATTCTAATTGGAATCTTCTTTCAGTTTCCATCTTTTTATCTTCTCTTTCTATGTATTTGTCACACTCAGTAGTAACATATTGAATAAGAGAATCCCCACTCATGCAAAAATCTTTTGCTGCCTGCACTTTAGCAGATCTAAATTTTGCCAAGTCTGCCATTTTCTTGCAATCTTATACAAATTATAAACTAAATAGGGTATCACTATAAAATATAAACTTAATTAACTATAACCACTGACAGCTGATCCAGTCACCACAATTTGGTTAACTTTATTTATTGACTTTCTTTATCTTATTATATTATTACCTTATTCCTACTTTTACTCTAACTATCTCAAGTAAAGGCTCCAGAGTATGAATGAAAAATCCCGGACTGAGACAACAGATGTCGCGAGAGGTTTGGATGTTATAAAATTAAAGACTTTCCTGGACACAAAGGTGTATCAGATGATACCAGGATAGTGCCAGATAAGAGACTGGTCTTATAAGAAATACCCCCTTCTCTGAAAAGAGCAAGGGTGTATCGACATCAATAGTGGGGTCAAGCTATGTAAACCTCCCAGTCTGATAATATAGTTGGGTACTGAAGGTCTATCTGCTACCTCTCTAGATCCCACTTTGATTAAAGAGTATACTATTTTTTAAATGACTAGTTATCTAGGGGAAACTTTTTGAATTTATATGTATATAATAAATCTCAATACAGAACATTAACTTAATAAGAATTATTAAGCAAGACTGACTGAAATTATTATTTACAATTTATTTTGTCCTCTACCGAGTTATTTTTTCGGTCAGGAATTCTCAAAGAAATCAAATATTATTTACAACATTAAATAAATAATATGGAATGAACTTTTCCATAAAGAACAATATGGTAAAGGTACTAAGATAAGGTCAATTACTTTCTTTCCTAATATTATAATCACTGTCCCTGGACTGTGGAATTCACTTTATTGAACAACTGTCCTGCATAGGTCATCCTATTAATGTCTTGTATTAGATGTGATTTTTATAACTTTTATTGAGTCTGGATGTGCTGTACAGTGGAACTAGATTCCACCTATCTTATTATATGTTGATATGCATCCAACAGGCCAGGATTACTGCAACTCCAGGCTGGGAAACTTGGTGTGGCTCTATATTTATTGAGAGCTGTAGACACCAACAGACTTCCTCTCAGTGGATGTTATGTACTTCGTAATATCGAGACAGAACCTGGAATGAAAGATAACCGCATTCCATGTAGGTTCCAGCACCACACCTTTATGTCCAGGAGAGTCTTTAATTTTATAAATCCAAACCTCTCGCGACATCAACAAAACCCTGGAGCTAAGGAAGACAACACCTTCAGTAGACACCATAAATAAACACAGACTGAACAAATAAAAAACACAAATAGATCCACTTTTCAGCTATTAAGTCATTTTAAGGGGCCATCCATAAAAGACGTCCACAACATGCTAGCATTTTTTGACCCTCCCTCCCCCATGTCCACCTCTGTCCACTTTTGATTGACATCTCTCCCCTCCCCCCTTGTGGACGTCCACTCCACATGGTCTTGATTAGGATCGAAATTGAATAAATCACACAACATACCCAAGTTTATAACTGAAGGGCCCACCTCGGATCAGTCTGAATGTTATTTAACTAGATCTGCTGAGCTTCTTGCTCACTTGCACCTAATACCAAGTTGAAGGCTCCCTGGTATTATCTACAATGTAGATCTATGCTTTTCCTATGGCTTTTATGTCGTTCCGAAACGCGTTGAGCAGAAGTAATGAGCTCTAGTTTCTCCAGCTTGGCTTGCATGCAAAGGATAATCACATCTGGTCCCAAGCTAAGAAGAAGAATCGTGTGGCATACTGTGCACTGCCCGTCATCCAAGGGGGCCCTCCAAACAGGCAGAGCTAAAATACTGTGCTCTGGTTCTGGGATCTCCCAAGGAATTGTCACGTCCTACACAGAGCCACTTTTCAGCTCCCCCTGCCTATCACGGGTCCACAGTGAGGTCCTTCTACATCCAGCCAACCAGGTCAAAGCCAGTTACGTCTGGGTCTCGAGAGACTCCTCCAAGATGAGTGTGCAATGCTGGGATCTACACACGTTTCACCACGGGATGAATCCCTAGAAGTGTGTGGATGATTTCAATAGTCAATGAAGGTTCAATTAGCCTCACAGAGAGGTTCACGTCCACATCTGTATATTATAGCATTATGCTTATCTAGTGGTAAGGTGTTAAAGCTCTATATATAAGCACAAAGAAGCTCATCGTTAACTTTTTGTAATTCCCATGCGAGGAAGAACTTTTTTTAAAAACGGTAAAGGTCGTCCCATAGCAGATATTGCCGTAGAGGAGTAAAGTGTTAGAGACTTCACCATACTAGGTCCAGCATCGAGAGGTGAGGTCTGTGGTGAAGTGGGATGTTATAAATATTTATAGGGGACTTAGTGTACTGACTGAGATCAGCTGTGAAGGTATCTATATCTATTAAGAGTAGTGTATTATAGATAACCTTACTTGCTACCACATATCTATATATCTCAGTCAGAATTATTCTGGAATAGTGTGATGACTACGTTATGTGTCTAGGGTATGTGTATGATGAAGTGTAAGTCACAACAACAGACAGATAAACAATTTAATTTAATCCACTACTCTTGACAACACTGTGACACTCACATACATATAACACTCTATGAGAATATCTTAAGGAGTCACTGATAACTTTTCAAATAACAATATGTATTCATGGTTATCATAAAGGTATATGTGTCCTGATTCAAATACAAAGGAACCAGGAATCACAATCAATTTTAATTACAAGTATATGTACAGACTTTATCAATATGAATATTGTAGTGACATATATTATTAAACTATCCTATGTGTGTCAGTTGTGTAGTGGTAATATGAGGTAATACTGGTTTTGTTTTGTTCAAGCTCTGTTGGTATTTGTCATCATGACTTCAATAGTTTGTCTTTTGGGACTAGTATTGGAGATGTTCTCAGTTCCTGATATTAAGACAATTAAATTCCCCTCTGAATGTTATTTTTACAAAGTCATTTCAAGATGAGGGGACATAATGTTGAGCTCAGCTGGCCAAATCAGCTTATCTTGCGTGATGGCGGCAGGGAAGGACTCCTCTGCTCGAATTCTCCTCTGGGCTCTGGAGACACCTCACTGATAGCTAAAAAGACCAAGGAGTATGCTGTCCGACTCTGGATTCAGCAAAGCTCTGACCAGGTGCTGCTCAGTACCATCAAGACCACGGTCCCTGTAAACAAGAAGGATACTAACTGGTCAGGCATCTGAAAAACTACAAGCATGACGCACTTCCACAATACAACACAATCAACTACATTGAGTTCCATTCCAAGCCGTTTAGGCCAACTGTTACACATATAATATACAGGCATTTAACCATTTACATCTGAAAAGCTACTTTATGGACACAGCATTACTGGACTTACAATGGTCACTACGCTTAATCTGCACTTATCAAGCATTATTTGCTATATTGGTCTCGAATCTAACGCTCTAAGTGAGTATATCAGCGAGTCTAGCCAATCCATTTCGACAAAGTGTTTTAGAAAAAATGTTTACCTTTTCACGTTCCCCCTCAACGACCCGACCAATCGTCTGTTTAGTCTGCGCTCCATCAATTTGGAGTTTATTATGGTAGGTAACGTTTTTTTTTTCAAACACGTTATCTCCTGTTTGATTCCATGCTGTCAGGCATACCCACATTTTATTTTGGGTATTTATTACAGGATATTTGCGTAACGTTTTAACATATTCTTTTACAAGCCCTTCCAATTTAAAAGAGCTACGTGGCCTAAAATATTTTTATACTGTTTCGAATGGCTGTCAAGTTTTACCCATCCTATTGTTATCTTTCCTAATAAGCGTTTTTATGATTTATAAACCTAACTCACAAGAATTTATCACTGTCCGTCCGAAAAAGTAGTGTTGTAGCCTAACACGCGCGTGATGTAGTCTAATTGGTATCGGCGACGCGTTGTTGCACGTTCCTGATTTTCAGCTCCACCCTCCTCTTTTTACTGGCAACAGTATAATTTAAGTTAGGATTAATTTAGTCATTACGCTTATTCAATTCCAAGAAATACAGCACACGTTATTGAAGAAAGCGGGTTAAATAAGCTTTTATGTGAAAGCGGCAGACGAAGCAGAAAACAAGGGAGATTTCGAGTACAGTCATTGTGACAGCACTGTTCTTTACCATTCTTCTTCCTTTATTTATTATATGTATTTATTAGGCTTTATATTTACTTGATAATTTATATATGTGGATTAGAATATTCCAACGACACCTAAAACGACATTAAGTGGTATTAACGGTCTCATCACAAAGTGATAGGCGGCTAAAAAAATCGTTTATGCGGTGTTTTGGAGCCAAAAAATGTTACCTTTTCACGTCTCCCTAAAAACGATAGACGTTTGTAAACTAGCCTTCCCTAAAGAAATCGTGAATCTTGTCTTTATATCACATAGCCAAAATTATTATTACCTATGGGTTTTACGTAAACACGTATGAAAGAATCCGCTCCCATTTGGTTTTTCCAGCTAAAATTATATGGAAGCCAAAAGTAACTCGTAGTAACACTGGAGTTCTCAATAGCCTGTGCTAGAAACGATAACGGTTTGTGGTCTGTTTGCAAACTTATATGCCATCCATAGGAATTTCTTTATCGCCCATTCTTACTGCAAGACAATTCTTACGTGCTAGCAATATGCCACTGGGCCTTAAATCTCCATCCAAGGCCTCTGATTTCTGAGTTGCACCTAACCCAATAATTACTTGTCCGTCCTTACAATAATTCTTGTAAGTCAGTAATTTCAAAATGGGTTTACTTGTGACTTTTCCTTTTCTTGGTAAACACATTGTGGTGTCCATGTTGCGATAAAACGAATATTCAGTTAACGGTGCACATGAATTAAAGTTTTTGATATACAGGTAAAACCACATGATTCTCATGCTGGGGCTTCTGTAGTTTTTCTCTAAATTCTTTGGGTCAGGGGTCATGTTTCCCCTATTGTTATTCCAATTTTTACATTCCAAGACGGGTTGGTATAATTTATTAATTCCTGGACTATAAAATTTGTGATACAGTATTCAGTTTTTTTTCTCATATTCTTTCTTCAATCCAAATGCAAAATTAAACTCATAGTGTCCTAAGGAATAGGTCCCAAATATCCTTTACCAAATTTAAAACAGAGTATCCGGCAAATGTGGCTGCTCCTCCAGTCCGTTATATACAAAACCGTAACTATGTATTTTCCTTCTACCTCCTGTTTCGAAGATGAGATGCTGTCTGGGTATGTTATGTTTTTCAACCGTAAACCCATCTATTATTGTTTGCACTCTTTTTTTCCTAATAAGCGTTCTTTTATGATTTTCAAATGGATGATATACCCAACTCTGGGAAATATTTTCTTCAGGGTAGTGAAATTTTTTTCTAGACACACTGTCCGTCCCGTTGTAAAAAAAAAAAGTTAGTGCTTGTAGCCTAACACGCGGTGATGCATAAATCGGTCAGTCCACGTTCTACTAGTAATAGTGCAGAACCACCGGCCCTCTATTTTGCAAGAACGGTGTAATCGCGCGCTGTTACGTTTTGTGTTTGTTACCTGATTTACCATTGTCGTGATTATTTGCATTGTAAACTAATTAAGTTAAGCGTTCCCATGATTTTCAGCCCTCCCATCGTCCCTGAAAAATGATTCCCACTTGTGGCATGTTTCACCTCTCACCTCTTTTCAAGGAATAATAATTGTGGTAGCCTTTAGTCCATCTGTTTCGTAACTCGTTTTTTTGGTAACGCAGTATAAAAAACTTAAGTGTTAGGATTAATTTAGGTCATTACGACAGGGTGGTCCATCTGAAAAAAATTCTCTCAATGTTTTTCCAAGAATTTACAGCACACGTTTTTTTATTTACCTGGTTACCTCTGACTTGAAGCTGCATTGAAGCAAAAGCGGGTATAATACATGGAATCTCATAATTGTAAGCTTCTTTACTATCATAATCGTGCCCAGTATCGATAAAGTGAAAGCGTTACAATTTGCAGACGAAGCAGAAAACAAGGGGATTTCGAGTACATTCATTGTGACAGCACTGTTCTTTACCATTCTTCTTCCTTTATTTATTATATGTATTTATTAGGCTTTATATTTACTTGATAATTTATATATGTGGATTAGAATATTCCACGACAAGGTCACAGTTCCCTTCCACGCAGCCTTTTCCTTCTCTAACTCAAAGAGCTGAGTCAGGTACCTATTTACAGCTGGGTTGACTTGAGCGTTTCGGGACCGTGTTTCGAACCTGGCACCTTTGCCACGAGAGAGCAGCGCTCTAACCACTCTGTCAGTCGGATGCTCAGGGACAACGTTATCAATCGTCAAGTATATTTTCAGGACACAAGCTTTTAATGAAAATATTTTCAAGATAACTGTAGATTTGAAAAAAAAATTTAATTAGTATGGTGAACAAAGTAAATTGTAATTAGTGTGGTGAATATAGTAAATTGTAATTAGCATGGTGAACAAAGTAAGTTGTAATTAGTATGGTGAACAAAGTAAGTTGTAATTATTGTGATGAACAAAGTAAGTTGTAATTAGTGTGGTGAACAAAGTAAGTTGTAAATTGTATGGTGAACAAAGTAAGTTGTAATTATTGTGGTGAACAAAGTAAGTTGTCATTAGTGTGGTAAATAAAGTAAGTTGTAATTTGTATGGTGAACAAAGTAAGTTGTAATTAGTGTGGTGAATAAAGTAAGTTGTAATTAGTGTGGTAAACAAAGTAAGTTGTAATTTGTATGGTGAACAAAGTAAGTTGTAATTATTGTGGTGAACAAAGTAAGTTGTAATTATTGTGGTGGTCAAAGTAAGTTGTAATTAGTATGGTAAATAAAATAAGTTGTAATTAGTGTTGTGAACAAAGTAAGTTGTAATTTGTATGGTGAACAAAGTAAGTTGTAATTATTGTGGTGAACAAAGTAAGTTGTAATTAGTGTGGTGAACAAAGTAAGTTGTAATTAGTGTGGTGAACAAAGTAAGTTGTAATTATTGTGGTGAACAAAGTAAGTTGTAATTAGTGTGGTGAAAAAAAGTAAGTTGTAATTAGTATGGTGAACCAAGAAAGTTGTAATTAGTGTGATGAACAAAGTAAGTTGTAATTAGTGTGGTGAAAAAAAGTAAGTTGTAATTAGTATGGTGAACCAAGAAAGTGAAAATTAGTATTGTGAACCAAGTATGTTGAAATTAGTATGGTGAACCAAGAAAGTGACAATTAGTACGGTGAACCAAGTAAGTTGAAATTAGATTGTGAACCAAGAAAAGAAAAATTAGTATGGTGAACCAAGACAGTGAAAATTAGTATGGTGAACCAAGAAAGTGAAAATTAGTATAGTGAACAAATTAAGTTGTAATTAGTATGGTGAACCAAGAAAGTGAAAATTAGTATGGTGAACCAAGCAAGTTGTAATTAGTATGGTGAACAAACGTAATGTAAATTGTCATGGTGAACCAAGCAAGTTGAAAGTTAAGAAATGTTTCAGATTACACTTTATCTATGTATTCTGAATTCTCATCTTCTAAATGTGCTGCAGATGCTGAAAGTTTACGGTCCTGGCTTAAGTTATCCTGCCCCCATCTTTTGACGGGTATACTTGCTCGTATACTCATAATCTTCAAGCTAACATACGTCTTAACCCAAAGCCACGTGTCATAATAACCTCAGTGGCCATAAAATAAAACAGCCACTCCGTTTTTCACTCGCACATATACATACATACAATGTCACTTACGAACTCATCCCGTGACATTCACCCAAGCTCATGACGAGAACCAGACAAAGGCTTCATGAACAAGAGATGAGAAGAAGAAAACGCTGGAGACGGCTAGGATACACATTAAGGAAGCCTACTGATTTCAGCGAGCGTAGGATAGTGAAGTATCTAACACGTCACTTCCCTACGGCAGTATCGGCTATAGGCCTACCTTTTGTTACTGAAGACAGTGCCCATGCAGTTATTGTTCTGGAACCTCCGGGGTACGAGAGATACAGGGACACCAACAACCACATGGAGAAAAGAACTGGAGACGTACATTAAAGTGCTGAAAAAAGACATTAAAAAATTTGAGTGGATGGCACAGGACAGGTTGGCTGAAAGTCTTTGCTCGTTCCAGAGATGAAGAGTAATGATGAGGATATTGAATGAAATAGTGAAACATAATATACTGTTCAAAAAAAGAAACGCATAGCTATCCGAGGGCACGTTTTTATGAGTTTGTAAGTAAAATTTGGTGCTAGGGTATATAAAAACCAGCCTCAAATGTTCTTTACAGTGTCAAATGCACGTGGTGACCTGAATTGCGTTCGTTTTTGTAATCGTTACAACGCAGTGGTCAATAGTGTTTATGACGCAATTTTTGACCACAGCTCATGTTGCGCGCACGTGAAAGCAACAAAATTTGGGGTGAACACTATTCACTGAGTACGCAACTGAAACCCCATAAAAGGATAACGCTACACAAAAAAAATTCAGTTCATTTTCAAGCAGACATTTATGGCGTCTCTATCGATAGATTTAAGGAACATTGCTATTGGCCGACTGCATGCAGGCGAAAGTCAAAGTCAGATTGCCAGGCATCTAAACGTGCATCAGAGTACCATCAGTCGACTTTGGCACCGGTTCCAAGCCCCTGGCTCAGTTGAAGGCCGGCATCGCTGTGGACGACCCAGAGTGACAACTGCAGTGGAGGATCGCTTTATTCGGCTTCGACACCTCAGAGACAGGTTTACAACAGCTTCCTCAACTGCCCAGTCATTGCCTGCAGGACGGATGTCATGTGTCTGATCAAACTGTCCGGAATAGACTGCATGACGCTGGACTTTGGGCACAACGACCTCACCGAGGACCTGTCCTTTCGCGCCGCCATCGCCAAAATCGACTTATTTGGGCCAACCAGCATCGTCCATGGGCAGCTGACAATCAATGGAGACGTGTCTGGTTTAGTGACGAATCTTTCTTTTTGTTGCAGCGTCATGATAGACGGCGTAGGGTCTACCGAAGACGAAATGAACGTTTTGCCCAAAATTGCGTTGATGAAACTCCGCCGCACGGTAGTGGAGGTGCAATGGTGTGGGGAATGATCAGTTACAACGGAGGGAGTCAATTGGTGCACATTGAAGGAGGCTTGGATGATCTACGATACGTCAATGAAATTCTTCGACCCCCATGTCCTTCCACTTTTGGCTGCCCAAAGGTCTGTGTTTCAACAGGACAACGCCAGACCCCATTGTGCACGGTTGACCACGCAGTTCCTGACTGCCAACAACATTCTCACCCTTCCCTGGCCATCCCTGTCTCCAGACATGAGTCCGATTGAGCACCTGTGGGATGAGCTGCATAGACGTGTTTGTCGCCGAGACGTTGCTCCAGCCAATCGTCGTGATCTGTTCCAGGCACTGTCAATTGATTGGTTGAACCCTAAGGTATTCTTGTGTGCAATTTGAACAATTAACTCATTAAATTAAAAAAGTTATTGAATGTCAAATTTATGGCTATTTGTGTGCCTTCAGTAGCTATGCGTTTCTTTTTTTTTGAACAGTATAAGTACGGTATCTGCTAAATGTATGTCCACGTATGTCCACGCTAGTGGTTCTCAACGTGGTCCATGTCATATTTCTAGGGGGCTACAGTAGGAAAGTAAAGTACCTTTTTACCAGCTAACAGCAAACTATGAAGGTGGCCATTGAGGTAAATGAGGCTCAGAATGGGGAACCATGAGCAAAAAAGCTTGAGAACCCCTGATTTAAGCTACCTAAATGTGACAAAAATGAAACATGAGCTGAGCTACCCTTCAAACAATACTGTGTGCGTGTGTGTGTGTGTGTGCGGTGTGATGTGTGTGTGTGTGTGCGTGCGTGCGAGTGTGTGTGTGTGCGTGTGTGTGTGTGTGTGTGTGTGTGTGTGTGTGTGTGTGTGTGTGTGCGCGCGCGCGTGTGTGTGTGTGTGTGTGTGTGTGTGTGTGTGTGTGTGTGTGTGTGTGTGTGTGTGTGTGTGTGTGTGTGTGTGTGTGTGTGTGTGTGTGTGTGTTGTTAATTCTCACGTCAAAGCCAAAAACAAAATTCCTTGCAAATTTGTATCGTCTTTTCTTGTCACGCTTTTGTGTCGTCTTCATCGTCATCACCATCATCATTTCTCTATATGTCCCTATGGAGCACGGAGCCATTCCTTCAGCCTCTGATTTTTGCTTCTTTAACATTTTGTTTTTCTGTTGTCATAACGACTAAACTTTGTGTAAAATAAGTTTATTATTCTCATACAAAGGATGCAATCCACTTCATGCGGGGATGTTATGATGAGAAAAAAACAGTGGATTATATCGTCACAGCAGGACATATTGAAAAAAAAATTAAATTAAAAAACAGTGGATTATATCGTCACAACAGGAAATATTGAAAAATAAAAATAAAAAACAGTGGATTATATCGTCACAACAAAAAATATTGAAAAAAATAAAAATAAAAAACAGTCTATTATTTACTCACAACAAGAAATATTGAAAAAAATAAAAATAAAAAACAATGGATTATATCGCCACAACAAGAAATATTGAAAAAAAATAAAAATAAAAAACAGAAGAGACAATACTGGACAGTCTGACATCCTGGCGTGGACAGAAATCAACAACAGTGTCGCGAGAGGTGATGTCACGAGAGGTGATGCCGCGAGAGGTGATGTCGCGAGAGGTTTGAGATGTTATTAAAATATAAGATATCCTGGACAAAAAGGTGTATCAGGTGATAACAAGATAGTGTCAGATAAGAGTCTGGTCTTATGAGTAATACCCTCTTTCTCTGAAAAGAGTAAGGGTGTTTAAATATCAAAGGTAGGGTCAAGCTGTATAAGTTTCCAGGTATGATGTTAGTGTATAATCCTGGATCCCTATGGGCTCCCTCTTAAGATCCTCCCTTGATTTTATTATTATTATTGTTAGTGTTGTTGTTGACTCTGCTAGGGGATATTAACAAAATTATTTCCAACAAGAACATAAACTCAACTTTAATCAATAAACATTGAAAATAATTAACAATCTTAAAAAGTCATTCACTTGTTGAAGGTTATCACCTGGGTTAATTATATCCTTTTAAAGAAAATTTATATGATACTAATGAGTTTTGTCGCTATTTCTTGACTGTGAAGCTAGTAATGGGTAAATTTATGTCCACACTTTTCATCACACACTGTAGGCTGTCTTTATTAGTATCTTGTTTGTTAGGCCGCTTACACACGAGCGTTTCTTGACGCGCGTTTCTCACGCGTGACGAATGAAGGAGTAAGGGATTTACAGGCTGCTTAGCCGAGCGAGACTGTCTGTAAATCCGTACTCTTTCATTCGTCACGCGAGAGAAACGCGCGTCAAGAAACGCTCGTGTGTAAGCGGCCTTAATGTCATGGTATAATCTGGATACGATGACTAGTGGCTTTGTTTTGCCACTTATCTGTTGTTTAGAGATCGTTCACACTTCTGCCATGGACGGACAAGTATTATGAATTCCTCCAGGCAGTGGAAGCTGGGTATCTGGGTCTGTTGACCTAAAGAACACTCGCACCACAGAGTCCAGCAGAGGTGGATGACTCTTTAAAGTTTGTGTAGTTTTCAGGATAAAACCTGAAACAATAATAACCGTAACCCCTATATGGTCCATCACTATTCCATTATTACACAAGATGGAGATGATAGACAGTGTCAGACAATGTGCTAGCAGATGCACAGGACAATTTATACTAGTATTACCCACAGCCAGTTCAACATGACTACACTTTCCTTCTATATCATTAGTTAGATCCATTCGTCCATGCTACGCCTCCATACAATGATTTGGTCTAGTATAAAATACTAAGTAATACCTTGATCAATACATTAAAATAATTTTTGTCATCCTTCCATATGTTCCTGGTATGTGTCCCATTCCAACAAGAAATATTTCTTTAAATGCTTTTCCAAACCTACAGACACACTTTTGCCTTCATTCGCAATTTATTTTGAATATACACAGTCTGGTAAGTCCTTCAGAAATTACATAATGGTTGCAGAAACACGTCTACACACTCCCTATCGCACACTGTAGTGAATTAATAGAAATACATATAATTATATACATATATATTCTTTCTTACCCTCAGGCACACACAGACGAGCTGTTAATGGGCATCTATGGTCTGCTCTTCAGATGCAGTTGGCAAAGACACACTTCATTAACAATTTTACCATTTCTTCTGCTCGCTGTGCTTTTCAAATCTTATGGCCTCTATTTAGCAAGGGCAAGGTCTATTTATACTAGCACATCCGGCGTATCGGAACGCAGGGGGCTAAAGTGGTATTGCGAATCTCAAAATGAGGCATAATTTGTCTCTCTGTTCAATTATGAAAAACTACTATCCCAATTATCTTTCTTATTTCTGCGGCGATTTTATTCAGCCAAAGCTTAAATTATACCCTGAATTATTCTTTATCTATCTATCTAATAATCTTTTAGTCTCCTAAGTGCACTTTATTTTATGCATACTTTAAACAGCTAAATTAGGGACTAATCTGATGTGTCGATGCCGTTTCACTCGATATTTCTCTCTTAATAAACTACTTTTCGAGGAAATCTTTACACCTACCTCTAAAGTAACATTTCTGTTGTTGAATTATAAACCTCTTCCCGGTTGGTACTTCTTTCCTACTTATGTAATTAAATGGCATCCTCACTCGGTTGCACGGATTGAGACTCCATGTTACGTTTCAGTAAACACACGAATAAGGAAGTCTTTCCCATTGGCTAGTGTATCATACAGTTCTTACAATGTATGGCGCGCGGTATGGTCAGAGTTACTCAGAATTATACAGAAGGCCGTGTTGTGAAACAGACCAACTCATGACAAACAGTATTGATAATTAAAATATAATCAGTACTTAGGTTCGGAAATTGTGAGAGACTTGATCATCTATGCCGGCTGGCATGTACTCGACGAAGAGGATACTACGATACGTGTGAATTGTTTTTCTCCCTGTGGTTTATAAAACATTGCTTCATGGTTTATCCTAGTCCTTTAATTAGTTGAAATTGGTATGGTGAACAAAGCCAACTGAAATCAGTATGGTGAACAAAGCAAATTGAAATTAGTATGGTGAACAAAGCCAACTGAAATCAGTATGGTGAACAAAGCGAATTGAAATTAGTATGGTGAACAAAACCAACTGAAATCAGTATGGTGAACAAAGCAAATTGAAATTAGTATGGTGAACAAAGACAACTGAAATCGGTATGGTGAACAAAGCAATTTGAAATCAGTATGGTGAACAAAACCAACTGAAATTAGTATGGTGAACAAAGCAAATTGAAATTAGTATGGTGAACAAAGACAACTGAAATCAGTATGGTGAACAAAGCAATTTGAAATTAGTATGGTGAACAAAACCAACTGAAATCAGTATGGTGAACAAAGCAAATTGAAATTAGTATGGTGAACAAAACCAACTGAAATCAGTATGGTGAACAAAGCAATTTGAAATTAGTATATTGAACAAAGCCAACTGAAATCAGTATGGTGAACAAAGCAATTTGAAATCAGTATGGTGAACAAAACCAACTGAAATTAGTATGGTGAACAAAGCAAATTGAAATTAGTATGGTGAACAAAGCCAACTGAAATCAGTATGGTGAACAAAGCAATTTGAAATTAGTATGGTGAACAAAGCCAACTGAAATCAGTATGGTGAGCAAAGCAAGTTGAAATAAGAATGGTAAAGTATGTTGAAATTAGTATGGTAAACGCATAAAGTTAAAATCAGTATGGTGAACCCAGTAAGTTGAAATCAGTATGGTGAACAAAGTAAATTGCAATCAGTATGGTGAACAAAGTAAATTGCAATCAGTATGGTGAACAAAGCAAGTTGAAATTAGTATGGTGAACCAAGCAAGTTGAAATCAATGTGGTTAACTAGGAAAAGTGAAATTTGTTTCGTGAACCTAGCTAGTTGAAATTACTGTAGTATGGTGAACCAAGTAAGTTTAAATTAATTTGGTGAACCAAGCAAGTTGAAATATGTATCGTGAACCTAGCAAGCTGAAATTAGTTTGGTGAACCAAGTAAGTTTAAATTAATTTGGTGAACCAAGTACGTTTAAATTAGTAGGGTGAACCAAGTAAGTTGAAATCAATGTGGTTAACTAGGAAAAGTGAAGTTTATATCGTGAACCTAGCAAGTTGAAATTAGTATGGTGAACAAAGCAAGTTGAAATCAATGTGGCTAACCAAGAAAATATAAATCAGTACGGTGAAGCACGTAAGCAGAAATCAGTAGGGCGAACGCGTGGTGAAACAGGCATTCATTCATGAAAGAACTCTGGGTCATAGTGGTACAGAAAATATTGCCCGCTGTATGACGAGACATCTGAAATCGTACAGTAAACCACATTAGTTGAAATCGGGCATTTTGTAAGAGGCAATTAACATGAGGTTGTGTAAGGGACTGGTAACCTCATCATCTAAACCATATTGCTACAGAAACAACAGCTACAAGCGCGTATGAATACTTTGGTGCGATCTTCCCACAAGGAACCAGGTGCAGTAGTAGCTTTACGCTCCATAGGGAGCAAACAGGGAAATGATAAAACATGTTCTATATTGAGATGGCTGGCAAGCATTCATGTATGATGATGATGATGGTGGTGGTGGGGGAGGTGATGATAAATATATAAAAATCAGTCTCAATATGTTGAGATATCTTCTCGCTTTTTGTACTTCCAGTGATCCAATGGATCCCATCTGATTGTAACGTCACCGGCAATGAAGAGGCTGACAGAAGATCAAAGGAAGGTGAAAGTCTACCTCGGCTTGATGCAAGCATAACTTTCGAGGAGGCAAAGAGTTTTATCAGAATCAGATACAGAAGCAAATGGAATGTAGAGCATCCAGGTCACACACAAAATGATGCATACTACCAGCTCAACAGAAGAGAATAACTGGTAATTTTCAGACTCCGCACTGGCCGCAACAGATTGAGATACCATCTATTCAACAAGCTAAAGATAGGAACTACCGATCAGTGTAACTGTGGCACTGATAAAATGACTGCTGAACATCTGCTTCGAAGTTGCCGAACACATGCGGAACAGAGAAAGCGCATATGGCCGACACCAGTACCATTCGTTGAAAAGCTTTACGGAGATTCAAATAGCCTCAAACTGACTACTGCTTTCTTTGAAAACATTCAAGTAGACGTCTGAGAGTTGACGTCTGAGAGTGTACGAAGAAGAAGAAGGAGAAGAAGAAGAAGTACTTTCAGTTTTATTCATTTTGTTCCTGGTTTGCTTACATAATGTATGTGTAATATTTGACTTGATTATTTGTTGTCAAAAGTTTAGAGTTTCCGTACATCGGAAATCTACGATCGCAAACTCGTAGGAAAAAGTATCCGAGCGGATAATCCTAGCAAAAGTTATTTTCCAACCAAGATCAAACATTTTTGTTTGAGCTCTGATCAAACATTCAACAAAAGCTCCAGGTCCCAAGCGAGATCACCATTCGAACGCGGCCGACAGATAATTTCAAAGTGATACACGAATTTCTACTTGGGTTACCTTCCTTCCAAGCGTTTGATTTCTGTAGCGAGTTATTGACCCTACTCTATTTTCCAGACCGTTTGATCAGAAGCCACGTGTAGTACCGGTATACGCATTAAAATGTCCCGTACTCCAGGGACCCGCCCTGTAGGAGACAGATTTTATGAACCAAGTGAAAAGGAATCTTGAAAAGAAACCGTCCGATGCCGTGATGGGATGGGAATTGTTTGATTATGATTTCCGATTTGCTGAATGGTTCCATCCATGTCTTGCTATCTCTTGTTCTGTTCTTTGAGTCCATTAAGAACTCGTTTAGTTCTGCCATGTATGGGACTTAAACTTTAATCTCCGAGTAGTATTCTCTGAGAGCGTCCGATTAACAGAGTGGCTAGAGCGCAGCTTTCTCGCGGCAATGGTGCCGGGTTTGAATCACGGTACCAACACGCTCCAGCCTACCCAGCTGTAAATGGGTACCTGACTCTGCTCTAGAGTTAGGGAAGGAAAAGGCAACGAGGAAAGGAACTGGTCAACGCCACCTCTCGATGCTGGACCTAGTATGGTGAAGTCTCCAACATGTCACTCCCCTACAGCAGTATCTGCTATCGGATGACCTTTTTAGTATTCCTGAAGGGTAGCAGGAAAAAGTGTCGTTTTAGACAGTGGCGTAACTACTGCCTGGGTGAACCAGGCACATCACGTGATCCAAGCACGGGAAAGTAGTGGCCGGAAGGGACTCGCCTATATTCATATCTCTTTAATTTCAGTTGTATTACACGTCATAGCATGCCCCAGTTTCTGAAGACATAAATAAACAGTGTAAAGAAGATATGGAGAAGAGTTGAGCCGATGGCACAGGACAGAAGGATCTTGCACACATTTCTTGAAAGCCTACAGGACAATCTTAACAGCGTTGTAGGCCCTGGGCAAAGCAATGCACTGGGCCCCTACCAGCCAGACCCACCCACAGGAATAAAAATGATGTCTTATGAACAATATGGCAGCATCCCAGCATGGGGCCCCTAGAATCGTGGGGCCCCTACCCAGTGTGCCCATGCCTTAAGAAGGCACTGAAAGCCTATGCTCCATGGGGGGGGGGGGGCTTAAGATACTGATAATGCAGATGATGATGATGATGATGATGAAGTAAGTAGTTACGTTTTTATATAAATTGGCGGTATATCTTCCTCTTTTTTCTTCGTACAGACGTGTACTTTAATATTTTCAAAGAAAGCAGTGATCATCAGCTTGATGGTATTTGTATCTCCGTAGAGCTTTTCCAGGAATGGTACTGGTGACTGCTATATTTGCTTTCTCAGTTCCTCATATGTTGGGCACCTTTGAAGCAGATGTTCAGCAGTCATTTTATCCGTGCCATAATTACACTCATCGGTTGTTCCTATCTTTAGCTTGTTGAATAGATGGTATACCAATATCTTGTGATCCCTGCGGTGTCTGAAGATTACCACTTGCTCTCGTCTGCTGAGCTGGTAATATGCATCATTTTGTGTGTGGCCTGGATGCCCTGCATCCTATTTCTGCCAGTTTCTGATTCTGATAAAAACTCTTTCCCTATTCGAAAGTTATGCTTGTGTCAGGCTGAGGTAGATTTCCACCTTCCTTTGCCAATCTGTCAACCTCTTCAATACCAGGGATCAGAGGCGTCCCTAAAGTATTTGGCACCCGGAGCGGATACTACCTTTCGCACCCCCTTCTCATAAAGAAATACACTTGCAAGCTCATTTTAACATTAAGTATTATGACAATAGTGTCCACCCCCCTCGCACCCACCTTAGTACGCCACTGCCAGGGATGTTACATTGAGATGGGATAGATTAAATCGTTGACATAGTTTGTACAGCACAACTCTTAGGTCATCCAGGTCTGCATTATTCTGGCTCTTCAGCTTTGCAATTACTAACAGTGCGTCTGTGAGAAAAACAACTTGTCTCTCTGTGCTTTCCTCTGTCATTAGAACCTCTGCTCCCGTTTTCAAGGCCTCTGCTCTGAAGTTACTTATAAGCGGTAGTTGATTATACCATTATAAAATGAGGGTGCCCACCTACTTTATGCCTGAGACCCCTGTGCACAGCAGTGACGCCTCTGGATTTAGATCAGGGCTTCTTAATATGTGGTCAATGGGAATGGATTCTAGCGGGTACGTGTACACAAACTAAAATTGAAGGTGTAACATTTTAAATTACGCTTTGAACAAACCTTTTTTCCCACGAAGGCGCCAATAGTTTTCATGTGACAATTTTGTTTGTTTTATACTATTCCCTCACTCATTTTTACAAATACTTGGACATTTTTTTTCTTTTCTGTTTTCATACTCTATATTTTCTTTTCACTTCCGGTAACAGCGGCAGCCATTTTGGTAAAGCCATATGATCATAATCAGGGAGTTTTTGCTTTATTTTTATGTATTCTATTTAATTCTCACTTTCTGTCTTTTCTGTGTTGTTTTTTTTTTGTCTGTCACTGACGCAAATCTTGTGGCCGCAACGTAATTTTTGTTTTCTTTTCTTTTGTCCTACTAAGATGCATTATTCCCCCCCGCCCCCCCCCCCCCCCCACCCCCCCCCCCCCCCCCCCCCCCCCCCCCCCCCCCCCCCCCCCCCCTGTCACAAAATTAACACATTAACTACCGAATTGAAAAACACACTGTGGCCGAATTAAATTGTTTTCCCATTTTCATCCTGTAGGTGTTTGCACAAAGTAAGCTGTAGTTTTCGTAATTGTTTACAGATTTTTATGAATTACACGTCATTTTAAAGATAAATGAATGTACTATTATAATAAATACCTGTTGTAACTCTAATAGAGGTTGTTGCTATTTCAAGGCCCTCCGATGGCAGAGGACTTGCAATATTTTCACAATTATAACTGCTTGCGCCCCATCTCTATCAAAATCACAATTTCAATCAATATGCACACCGTTTTCACTCTTGTCCTTGTCGCTAGATCTATCAGTCAATTGTTGAAACACATTTCTATCCTATTCAGCCGTTAGACGAGATGTACACGCATTTTTTGTAGTCCTATCACTAGTTGCCATGGTAAACAGTTTTACACGATTTGGTAACTAACCCAAAACGCTGAAAAATATGAACATAATATCAATTTTCCAAAGTTCTACAACAACCATGCCTTGGGAATTTGTTTTCCGGTGGCAACTTAAAATCTCGAACCAGATCAGAAAGTTTTTCAGTACATTTTTCATTCATTTTATTACTAAAATTAGATTGGCGCTCTGAGCGTCTTGCGGTCCAAATGTGATTATTTTGTGAGCCGCTGACAGCGGCTTGCGGTAGTTAATGTGTTAACCGTGATACAACGTTAAAATATCTCCAATGATACAACGTAGGGATAAAACTAATGCGTAAGCTGCTAGAATACATGATCGCCCACGCCGCGGGTCATCACCCGCCATGGAAATTAAATTGTTAGACTTGACGGCAAAACGGAACGGGATGAGAACGGAGATCAAAAAGGAAAAATCTGACTGAACGCGTGCTTGAAACTAGCAATGCTAAAAGGACGCAAATTGGTGGGGAAAGGAGGAAAAAGTCACGTTCCCCAAGTTGACATAAAGTAAAGAAATCGACAAAAGGGACCTTGGATATTATACGCCACAGTCATTTATTGGACGCTTTTGCGATAACTTAGCCCGTTTATTTGAATGCAGTGATGAGCGCATTCCAGAAAATTCTAGAAAATATTTGAAAAATAACTTTTCTTAATAATAATGTTAGGAATATAAAACCTAGCTGGCCGGATGGCCTATCTTGAGCAGTGAAATAATATGCTTTCATTTATACAGACGGACAGATAATACGAAAGATATTGACAAAAGACTGTGTTGTTCATATCAGCGAACGTCTGCATTGAGATAAAACATGTCACTAATTTTCAAAAAGTTGTGGCCTTGAAGACGCAAGTGCTAAAATCTAGTGGAATGAAGAGACGGGGTGGGATGGTGAATTGTGGCTAAAAATAACTTTAAAGGCGAAATTGTGTAGGGGAAAGCAGGGTTGGTTAAAAAAACAAGTGTGTTTTTGTGTGAAACGCAAGTAGAGACGGACGGACCAACAGACAATAAGGCATACTTGACTGAGGTCTGACTGAAATGACTTTTGGTAGGATATTTGAATTTGAAAAAAGAAAAGGCAGTGATTGGCCCTAGATGAAGATATTATCGGCGCTCAGACGCGCATTTTGTGCCATTCAGTATAAGTTGTCCTGGTAGACACAGTGAATTATTAAGTGATGTAATTCCCAGAAGCTATTGAAGTATTTAGAGGGACGCCATCATAAGGCCAGCAGCTCAGCTGAGTTTTGCTAGCATTTATTTAACTGTGTACTACATTCATAATTCTGGTAAGACTGAAATTATTTCTTTGTACATTTTAATATTTGTTTAAGGTTCGAGTGATTTGATACTGCAATAGCATAATCTGTTCCTTACAACAAGTAAGGGTTCGCTCTAGACCCCCCGCCCCAGTTCAGGGTCTAGAGACAATAAAATACATAAACTCCAGCAAGGATTAGGAAGGACGGATCAAGTGTTGAGATCAGTGAAACATATCACCTATCCTATTTTATGGCAGGAAGCTAATGAACATATTTCAGAATCTGTAGTCTGGGAGAACTTAGCCTATGTGAAACCAACTTGGTAAGATGTGTTGTTTGGTCAGAAAGATCTGACCCGTCTATGTGGTGTTGTTGTTGTGTAGTGTTGTGTCCAGAAATGGTTAGAGGATGGAATTCTGACACATGACTAATACTTTGATTGCAGAGCTGTGAGTTTCAGTTGGCACCAATGCGGTGTCAAATGAGTTGTTGAATTTTACCAGAGTGGACCCGTGCAGTAACATTTGGTCAGAGCAGCCTATTATAGCCCCCAAGCACGGAGAGGTGGGGCCACCAGACTTCTGATATAGCCCCCAAGCACGGAGAGGTGGGGCCACCAGACTTCTGATATTGCCCCCAAGTACGGAGAGGTGGGGCCACCAGACTTCTGATATTGCCCCCAAGCACGGAGAGGTGGGGCCACCAGATCTCAGCACCAGAGCTACACCTTCAAGTTACGTGAGCGCCTGGTCTGCTGAGAGTTCACCAACTCAGCTTATTTCCTAACACACCCATAAAAATTCCATCAAATAACTGGACAATGTGTAGTCACCATAGACAGGGAGTAATGAGGCCACCCCAACAGCACATCCATTAAAAGTTCTCCCACAATAGATTACTACTATAACCAGTAATAATATTAACTAGTCTAGTAACATATATATGTACACACCTTGCATTTATTATGTAATATTCATGCATTTTTTCATAATTTCTAAAACCTTTCATATGTTCTGGCCAAAATAAAACCTTGGTCCAGAACAAATAAATGTAAGAAAATTACTATCGAAATTTTACACAACTGAGTTAGTTCCGTGTATTATAACATTTTATTAATATTATTAGACTTAGTAAATATCTGTGTGTGTGTCTGTAAACTACCACAACACATTACATATCATTACCCTAGACATTTAACGTAGCCACATTCATTAGTAAAAAAAAAAAGATAGGTGTGAGGTCGTAGTGGTAGCAAGAAGGGCCTTCTGACAATTCACAGCTACATTTTATCTCAGGAGCCTTCACAGCTGACCTCATGCATCACACTTAGAAATATCACCACCATACAATACCATCAAACCCACTACATATATTGGGGTCTCTTTGTCCCGGGATAATTAGCCCATTAAGTATATTAGGATCTCCTGGGGGGAGAATTAGATTAGGGGAACACATTATAAAAGTTAAAAGTGTCCCTTAAAATTAAAAGTGTCCCTGAAAATAAAAGTTGGTGAATCTTCACAGCCAGTGGTAGTTAATTAATTAATTAGAATTATTTTAGATTAGAGTAATTATAAGTACTTTAGTGGTTGGAAATTTTATCTTACACATTGCTAGATTTGTTTAAAAAGTATGGCGGAGCTGGCAAAGTTCAGATGAGCTGCTGTGCTGACGGCAAAGGAGATGGGAATTGATGGTCAGATTTTAATTCAATATGTAACGGCTGAATGTGATAAGTATATTGAACGGGAAGAAAGAAGATTAGAAAAAGAGGCTGAAAGAAAATTAAAGTCTGAAAGGTTGGCTGAAGAGAAGAGGTTAGAGACTGAGACTAAGAGGCTGCAGATTGAGGCTGACAAAGAGGCTAAAGCATTGGAGGCAGAAGAAAAACGACAGCAAAGGGAGGCAGAAGATAGAAGGTTGCAAAAAGAGCACGAATTACGACTCAGGGAGCTGGAGCTACAAGGCCAGGCTCCTGAAAATGGAGCCAGCCCTTTTGCCTCAGATGCTACGCCCAGTCTGGGAGCCTCAACATCAGCTATGGGGTTTCATTTAGACCATTTTGTTGAAAAAGACGATGACATAGAGGGGTACCTAGGACGTTTTGAGTTATTAGCTACTACCTATGGGTTAGAGAGAGAGAGGTGGAGTTTAAAGCTATCACAGGGACTGAGAGGTACTTCTTACGAAGTCTTCGCAAAAATGAACAGAGAAGACCAGGAGAATTATGACATGTTAAAGCAGGCTTTGTTATTGAGGTACGAAAAAAATGGGGAATTTTATCGTAAGAAATTTAGAAATGCCAAGCTGTTGTCTGGGGAGACATACCACCAATTCTCTGCCAGACTGGAAACCTATTTGGAGAAATGGACTGCTCTGGGGAAGACCCAAGATCTTAAAGAAATGATCATGATTGAGCAATTGAGAGAGTCCATGGCTCCAGACATGAGAAAATTTCTCATGGAACAAGGTGCAGAGAAGTTGGGGGAGGTTTTAAATGTCGCTGAAATGTATCAGGCAGCCCAGGCAGAGGTAAGTGGTGCTAAAAAGAAGCACATAGACAATTTTAAAGCTCCACAGCAATTTAATAAATTTGATAATAGAGAGCAGGGAAATAAAGGTAGGACAAACTTTGAACGGCCAAGAAATGACTACCGAGACAGAAACTCACAGTTCAATGACCAAAAATCCAATGAAAGAAAACCGTTTAACAAAGGAAAAAGATGGTGTAAATGGTGCAAGAAAGATAACCATAACACCGAATTTTGTAGAAGGAAACCTTCAAACATTGCTGCAATGAAGTCGGGGACTCAAAGATTAAAGGTTAATCCTAAGGGACAGCAGGAACCTTATCACCCCCCAGTTTGTGAGGATGTTATTTGTAATGGGGTCACCATAAGGTGCCTTTATGATACAGGTTTGGATTATGATTCAGTTGTGAAGTCTAGCCTAGTGGACCCAAGTCAGTATACCACAGAAACAGTGGAAATACAAGGAGCAACTAAGGACATACCACTCATGACACTTCCCATCGCAAGGATAACGGTGAAAACTCGCTATGTGGAAGAAGAAATCAGAGCAGCAGTGATAGATGAACCAATCTACCCTCTGATATTGGGGTGTAGATACGTCTTCTTGGGGAACCCCGAGAGACCTGTGATCATGGCGACAGTGCAGACCAGGTCACAGAAGAAAGAGGAAGAAGGTGAACCTATAAATGCTCATCCAGAGGAGATGAGGAAGGCGCAGGCTGAGGATAGGACACTCAAGCCATGTTTTAAAAAATTGCCCAAATGCCACACACCTCCGAGCAAGGGGGAATATATTATGAAGAACAAACTCTTATACAGGAAGGCCGGAACTGGAACAAATGGTCACAACCAGCTGGTTCTTCCCACTTCATATAGGGATAAAGTGATGGAACTCGGGCATGCGATTTCCTTCAGTGGTCACATGGGGATCAGCGCCACAGGACAGCGTATAGCTTGTCATTACTTCTGGCCAGGGATAACGGAGGATATAAAAAGATATGTCAAATCCTGCCCAGAATGTCAAAGGATAGCTCCAAAGCACTGGACTGCTCCTGCAACTCTAGGGGAAATGCCCATAGTGGGAACACCTTTTGAGAGGGTTGCAGTGGATATTGTAGGACCTCTCACTCGGACCAAGAGGAGGAACAGTTACATCCTTACTCTGGTGGACACTTGTTCTATGTGGGGAGAGGCGGTAGCCCTGCCATCAATTGATTGAAAACATGTAGCAGAGGCACTACTTACAATATTTACCCGATTAGGATTCCCGCATCAAATCTTGACGGATAATGGCTCTCAGTTCAAGGGGAAACTAACGGAAGAAGTTTTTAAGCTATTTCAAGCCAGACACTTTCATTGTAGACCGTACCATCCGCAAGGGAACGGCCAGGTAGAGAGGTTCAACGGGAGTCTCATTTCTATCCTGAGAAAGCTGGCACACGAAAAACCGGATCTGTGGGATCAATTCCTTCCCGCCGCATTGTTTGCGTACCGGGAGGTACCACATAGTTTAACCGGGATGGCTCCCGCAACTCTGCTATTTGGGAGGCCAATAAAAGGTCCATTAGAAGCCCTATTAAGGACCTGGACAGATGAGAAGGCGGAAGAGACTGTTACCTCATCTTATCACTATGTCAACGAACTGACCACTCGTTTGAAAGCTGGATGGAAACTGGCAAATGATAATTTGAAACAAGCCAGGAAGAAACATGCAGCATATTTTAATAGGAAGGCAAAGGACAGAGAACTGGCAGTTGGAGAGAAGGTGCTGCTTCTACTACCCGGGAGCCAGAATAAATTACAAATTGGATGGCAAGGTCCATATACGTTTTTAGAGAAGGTGTCTAGAACAAACTATAAAATTGACAAAAAGGGGAAGGAGAAAGTTTATCATGTAAACCTGTTAAAGAAGTATCTGGACAGACCACTCCAGGAAAGCACCCCCTTACTGACCTTAGCTATCGCAACTCAAATGCAAAAGGAACCACTCACCTCACATGAATACCCATTACATCCTTGTGAAACAGCAGCACAGGTAAAAGTCAGTAAGCACCTGACTAAAAACCAGAGGGAGAGAGTTCAACAGGTTCTGGAGGAACATACAGATGTATTAACAGATAAACCAGGCCATACAAATTTGCTACAGTATGACATGAAACTGGTAGACTCAAACCCAATCTGTATGAGAGCCTATTCTATTCCGTTTGCGAAGGAGAAGGCACTGAAGGAAGAAATAGATTATTTGTTGAAGGAGGGGATTATTTCACATAGTGAATCATCTTTTAGTTCTAGTGTCGTATTGTTGAGAAAACCGTCTGGGGAACACAGACTGTGCATAGATTACAGGAAACTGAATGCTGTCACAGAAGGACAAGTGGATCCATTACCAGACACAAAACAGTTATTTGCCAGACTGAACAAGGCAAAATACTTTTCAAAGGTGGATCTTAGTAAAGGCTATTACCAGATCCCAGTGAAGCCTGAAGTGAGACCTTATTTGGCTTTTAGCACTTCGGATGGACATTATGAATTCAACATGCTACCATTCGGACTGAAAAATGCTCCGAGTGTATTTTCAAGGATGATGCGCAAATTGTTGGATCCCCTGAATAACCCATGTATCACGAATTTCATGGATGATATTCTCGTCGCCACAGAGACATTTGAAGAACACATTGAAGCTCTAGAAATGTTATTTAATAGGCTTAGGGAGGCGAACTTGACTGCTAGGCCAACAAAATGTTGCATTGGATGCAAAGAGTTGGAATTCTTGGGACACACTGTATATCAGGGTAGCATGACCCCTGATCCCAAGAACTTGGAAAAACTGCAGAGAGCACCTAGACCACAAACAAAAAAGGACGTGCGATCATTCGTGTCGTTATGCGGATTTTATCAAAAATATATCAAAGATTTTAACTCTATTTGTGCTCCTCTGACTGATCTGACTCGCAAGGGACTTCCAGATAAAATTAATTGGACTGCGCAAAGTGAATTAGCGTGCCAAGACTGTCGTAAATTTATTTTGAGAGAAAAGAGTCGTAGAAATAGTGGTCCGGTTTAGAGTGGAAAATGATGATGGAACTCAGTGATAGAAAATGTAGAGATTTAATAGTTACTTCACAGCGTGCTGGAGGAGAGTAAAGACAGACTTATTTACGACAAATCGTGTCTCTCAATCTTCTCTTTCACTCTCCTGGTCAAACAATTATTTGCCAGTTTTCCAGACTCGCATCTGCGCGCACACCAATTTGGTGTTTTCAAACACACACACGACGTTGATACAAACTATATTAAACGAATAGGGGAAATGTTGGGCTTTGGGTATATCCAACACACAGAACTAAATGAGTTTAGGTGATTTTATTCACTTTAAACATCAATCACTAAAAATATCAGATATTACATAAATTATCATAAGTACACAAATGCAAATAACAAGTTTGGGAGGGGGTGAAGAAGATTGGTATCGACTAAGCCCTTCCCGCTCATTAGACAAAGACAAACCCAGTCCAGAGATAGATAATATCAGGAACACGGGTACGTTAACCTAACAGTAAAGTTAATTACTCTGAAAGAGGTGTTACCAAGTTAGGTATAAGTAATAGAAAAAAAACTTGTTCTTCCCAGCTGTTCTTCCCTTTACTAAGCAAATGGAAAGGAGGTGGTTTTAAACAGAGTTAACAAATTATCAACTATCCCACTTAAAGGAACAATGTAGGGTATACAGAAAAGATATATGTTACCAGGTAAGCAAGTTAACAAAATGGTCACACAAAAGAATTAATTTCCTGTCATTCATACACGCGCTAGCAAAGGCCTTCACTCATCTTGCTCTCACTTACCGATTGTGAAAAAATCTTGCACTCCATAGAATAACACAACAGCAGTTACACCTCAACTAAATGTATGAGTGTTTGTTCAAGTTCTAGCCCCAGATTATCGGGTAGGCGGTCAGCACATAAAAGGGTCCCGTAATCGCTGGAAAATGAATCTGTAGTTGTGTCTCTTTTCTTAATAACAGTTTCTATGGGAGGGCACGGTCTCTGATACCGGGGTGAGGATGGTGTGGTCTATTTGACTATGCCGCTGATAATAAAATTCTTACGCGTGCTGGTACACTTTATCCGTGAGGTATGGTTTAAGTCCAGTGAGAAAACTAAGTCACATCACTGTTCAGGAAATTATGAATTATCTCTCTGTGTCAGTAAACTAACAAAGCTCGGGCCAGTGTTCTTCTTCCCGTTACGACTTAAGTTGTTTGATGGTGCGTTAAATTTGTCTTTGGGTGTGCTTTCTTTGCTATAAGTTAGATAGCGGAATTCCAAACATAGAATCGCCTCAAAGATTAAAAATTTACACAGTCTCAACCAGTTCTGCGTCAGGGGAACTCTACACACTGTTTATGCTTTGCTTTGCTTAGATTGATTTCTTTATTGCTTTCTTAATGCTGGGATCGCACAGGTTACGATCACTCTGTATGAAAGAAAAAAAAAGACATGTAATATACCGAAAACAAATAACCTTCTAAAGCGCGATGAATTTCCCGTTAAGCCTATTATATATATGCTCGCGTATTTAATTATGTATTTAATAAACACTGCGCGAGTTCTAGTGGTTAAAAACACACATCTATAAAACTAGGACTTAACTGAATTTATTAATTATAAATTCCTTCGCGACTTTAAAAGTTAATTTAAGCATCTATTATCTTTTGAAATAATATAATAGATAGATCATTATATTTAAAACTGGAACTCTTGAGATGGTTTAATTAAATAGATTTAAATTAACACAGCATCCCTTTAAATAGAATGACTGAGCTAGACCACTGATCACTTTACACAATATATATTACCGCTTTGCACAGAATTAGAAATCACTGCAAATATATATAAAATCCAGGGGAAAATCTATAACAAGATTTCAATAAAGCTAGTGCTTCTGTAAAGGTCTGGCCAGCGAGTGATAACGTGTCTAGTTCTTCATGGTCTATTTAGCTAAAATGAAATGTAAGTTGAGTGGGACATGATAAACTTGACAACTTATTTGATCTCACGAACTTTTGGGGATCTGACCGCCAAATCAAGAGATGAAGCCGCCCCCTGGTCTTCGTATCCGCTCGCTGCTGCCCGTTTCGCTTTCCCCCGTTCGCTCGGTTCCTCGATTGACACCGAGACGCGAAATTAGCGGCAAGCAACTGCGTCTCGTATCAGGGAAAACTACTGTCTTTGATAGCGCCGATAGTCTCCCCTAAGATCCCTCGGTCTGTCTCTTTGATCTCGTCGCTGTATCCTACATGAGTCCCGGTGGAATGAGTTCTGGCAAACGAAAAGTTACAACAAATGTTCAGGGGTTCTAATGTTATGAAAAGCTAAAGGTCCATTTAAATCATCCATCATATCAGGGAAAATTCACTTGTCAAACTAGACGTACGTCACAATCGTCCCCACTTTTGGACATGAAACCATTTTTCATGTTTTCATTTTTGACAATGGAGGTGACCTGATTGGTGATTTTAGGATGAGTGGTATCTTCAGTTTGCTCTTCTTCCTCTGTAGACCAGTTTCTACTCAGAAAATCAGCCCCGACATTCTGTCTTCCCGGAATATATTCCACTTTGAAAGAATAGACGCTTAGAAGGAGGGCCCAACGCATGATCCTAGCGTTAAATTCTTTATTGGTACCAAGAAATGCTAACGGAGCGTGGTCTGTTTGCACCGTGAAAGATGTACCATAAAGAAACTCATGATGGCGTCTGATACCGTCAATCAGAGCAAGACATTCCCTTTCAACTACGCTGTAGTTCCGTTCCGCTTTATTTAATTTCCGACTGCCATAGGCAACTGGAAATAGCATGTTCAGGTCACTGTCATCGGCTTGAAGCAGTGTTGACCCGATGCCCTGACCTGACGCGTCGACTCTCAGTACAAAAGGTTTCTTGAGGTCAGGCAACCTCAAAATGGGGTATGCAGACAACTGTCCTTTCAAAGTGCTATACGCGTGTTCGCACTTTTGATCCCATATGACCTTATCAGGACAACCTTTCTTTGTGAGGTCAGTCAGAGGTGCCGTCAGTCCGTTGAAGTTCTGGATGTACTTCTGATAGTATGCACATAGCGATATGAAGGAACGTACGTCTTTCTTCGTTCGGGGTCTTTTTGCTGCCACTATTTTCTCCACGTTCTTCTTAATAGG
Source organism: Oreohelix idahoensis (assembly GCA_024509875.1). Taxonomy (NCBI): domain Eukaryota; kingdom Metazoa; phylum Mollusca; class Gastropoda; order Stylommatophora; family Oreohelicidae; genus Oreohelix; species Oreohelix idahoensis. The sequence goes on along the minus strand of JAMPIV010009989.1, from coordinate 145,780 downwards.
CCAACTGCATCCGTGAGAAATAGTGTGCCCCCAGGAAGTCTAACTGTTCAAACCCGATGAGACATTTGCTAGGTCTGGCTGTGAGACCCGTTTCCTGTAGTCTCCTGAGGAGCATAGCAACCGTAGCAATATGTTCTTCATAGGTTTCCGATGCAATTAAGATGTCATCCATGAAATTATGGATATGGGGACTTTGCAAAGGTTGTAGAAGCTTCCTCATCATCCTGGTGAACACTCCTGGTGCGTTATGCAAACCGAACGGCATCACGTTAAATGTGTAATGTCCTTCACTAGTGCTGAAAGCTAACAAAGGTTTAATTTCCTCCTTGACTGGTATTTGATAATAACCTTTACTGAGGTCAATCTTGGAGAAGATCTTAGCTTTGCTGAGCTTGGTGAACAACTCAGAAACAGTTTGGAGAGGTTCGGGCTGGAATTCCGTTACAGCGTTTAGCAACCTGTAATCAATGCACAGCCGAACTTCCTTATTGGGCTTCTGCAACAGCACTACGCTCGAGCTGTAAGGAGATGTAGACTCACTGATAATTCCTGCTTGACGCAGCTTGTCTATTTCTCCGCGAAGTGCATCAGCTTTAGCGTACGGGATGGGGTAAACTCTGGTTTGAACAGGGGTCTCGTTTGTTAATTTCATATCAAATTCAATGAGATTTGTTCGACCAGGTACATCCGTTAAAACTGCACTGTACTGTTTTAGTAGAGCCCTAGTTTCTGTTTGTTGTTCTGGTGAGAGATTGTCGCCGAACTTGACATCTTTAAAGGATTCTGTGGGTTGCAGTGGATACTCCATGCAACCATCATCATCTTCCTCGTCTTCCGTTGCTATGGCGACAGCCAGGAGATGCTCGGAGGATGGCACCGGTCTTTCCAAATATTTCTTTAGCAGATTTATGTGGAAGACCTTCTCCTTTCCTTTGATGGAGATCTTGTAGTTGGTACGTGAGATCTTTTTAAGGACGGTAAACGGTCCTTGCCATCCGATGCGAAGTTTATTGCTTCCGGTTGGAAGTAGCAATAGGACTTTCTCCCCTGGTTGTAGTTCTCTCTCTTTTGCAGCTTTGTTGTATCTTTTAGTAATTTTAGCGCGGGCTTTCTTAAGGTTGGTAGTAGCTAGATCCCATCCTAGCTTTAGCCTTTCCTTAAGCTCAGATACATACTTGCTTGCAGAGACGACTGTCTCGTCAGCCTTCTGGTCTGTCAGGGACCGAAGTAAGGCTTCTAGTGGCCCCTTAATAGGTCTGCCAAATAAAAGTGTAGCTGGCGCAAAACCCGTAGACGCTTGGGGTACCTCTCGGTAGGCGAATAAGGCAGCCGATATATATTGGTCCCAGTCTTCCGGTTTCTCCTGACCCAGCTTACGTAACATCATGGTGAGGGTACCGTTAAAACGTTCCACGAGCCCATTTCCGGCCGGATGGTAGGGACTTGTGTGGATATGTTTGGCCCTCAAGATCTTAAAGATCTCCTCCATTAACAGGCTACGGAATTGGGATCCATTGTCCGTCAAAACTTGTTGAGGGAATCCCAACCGTGTAAAAATTTGCACAAGGGCTTCTGCGACATGCTTGGAATTAGTGCATGGTAGCGGTACAGCTTCGGCCCACATAGTGCAAGTGTCAACTAAGGTCAGGATGAACCTGTTCCTTCTTTTGGTCTTTTCCAGAGGACCAATAATGTCGACAGCAACCCGTTCAAATGGAGTCCCTACTATTGGCATTTGCCCCATAGGTACTGGGGGTGTCAAGTGCTTGGGTGCTACCCGTTGGCACTGGGCGCCGGATTTCACATACCTGACAATGTCAGAGTTCATTCCTGGCCACCAATAGTGGTTTTTTATTCGCTGAATAGTGGCGTTTTGTCCCATGTGTCCGCTAAAGGGAAGAGAGTGCCCCATTTCTAAGATCTGGTTTCTGTACTGCGTCGGTACTAGGAGCTGGTTATTCCCCGTGTCCGGGTTGCCCGTTCTACGATACAATACACCATCCTTAGAAAAGATGTCTCCGTTGTGTCTGGGGTCCTTAGCCATGGGCAGTTTTTTTAAAACAGGGCGCCAGAGTAGGGTCCTTTTGTTGCGCCTCCTTCAGTTCATTCGGCAACAAGTTTGGCGCAGGCTCCCTCTCCTTCTTGGCTTGCCCTCTTGTGGTTACCGCTGCCACAATCGGCTCCTTAGGTCTCCCAATGAACACATATCTACATCCCAGGATAACTGGGTAGATCGGATCATCCATTATGGCCGCTTTAATAACTCCTCTGACAAAGTCAGAGTGTATTTCTACCAGTGCGATAGGAAGCGTCCTGGGTGCATCACTCCTGAAAACTCCACTAAGTTTGACGGTTTCCTCTGTCTCCTGACCGGGTTTGACTAGGTGCCTAGCGACAATACAATCAAAACTTAATCCAGTGTCAAAAAGACAAGTAGTGGAGGTACCGTTCAAAATTACAGTTCCTCGAGTTGAGGGTCGGTCCCCCTCAGGTTGAGAATCACTGACATTGACTCTACCTTTCGAGGCTGTATGCAAACATCCAATGCGGTTTGCACCGGTTTGTTTGCCCTGATCAGACGTTCCTGGTGTAGGGTCTTCCCTTTTCCTTGACCTTGGTGGCCGCGCTGCCACGTAGGCTTGTTGGGTTGATCAGAATTTTTGTTGGGGGGGTATCGGGTTTTGTAGAATTTCGATTTTTCCTGGGGAGGTTTCTGGGTATTGTTATCTCGTTGGTTATAATGTTGAGAGGAAGTGGAAGAATAGGATGCCTGCTCTAGATTCTGTTTTCGAGATGGCTCATCGGTGGGTTTACGTTTAGTGCTGGGAAGTTCGGCCATTGCATTGCTATAGCGTTCGGCTTTATTGAGTATGTCTTCAAGCCTGACTGCCCCCTGTTCCGCCAAAAATCTACGTGTTTCATTCGACAAAGTGGATTTTATCTGCTCCACAAGAACAAGTTCGAGGAGTCCCTCATATGAAAGAGGTAGGTCAGATAATTCAATGCACTTTGTCAGATAACCCGTAAGACGTGAAGAGAACTGTGGAAATGTTTCCGTGCTCTCTTTTCGGCCGTTTCTGAACAACTGCAGAAACTTTCGGGCAGTCATCTCAAACTGCTGTAGTAAGGCCTTTTTCAACATGTCGTAATCATGTTGATTCGGTCCCAGCTTTGTGTACACGTCATAAGCATTGCCTTTCAGTGACGTTGAAAGTTTGAGCACCCAGCGGGTACTCTGTAACCCATAAAGATTCGCGAGTCTCTCGAATTTTTCTAGGTAGCTGTCAATTTTTTCGTTAGGGCTAGGAAAAGATTCTAAAGAAAACGACATAGCAGTTAATTGGGCAGATTGAGTACTGGAGAGGTCCATTGATTGAGAGTGGGGCGAAGACGGCTCTCCGTTAGTCGAAGTAGAGGCGCCCCGACTCTCTAGAGCCTTAAGCGCCAGTTGATGCTGTCTTTCCTTGTCTCTCTCTCTCTCTGCGAGTTTCCATCTCTGCTTCAATTTTCTTCTGTTCCAAAAGACGTTCTTCCGCTTCTTTCTTATCTGCCCTCTCCTGGGCTTCTCTCCTCTCTGTTCTTTCTTTCTCTTCCTTCCTCTCAGCTTCTGCTCTCTGTTGCTCCGCCTTCCTCTCAGCTTCGGCTCTCTGTTGCTCCGCGTCATATATTTCCAATTCCTGGTTAATAAACGCGTTTGCAGCTTCTGCATCTAATCCTGCCTCTTTCGCTTCCAGCCTCAAGATGGACCTCATCTTTATCCTCTCTGCCATTGTTAAAGAATAAGATGAAGTATGCTCAGAGAACTAGTAAGAAGCAACGCGAAAGGGAGGAACTCTGAACCGCTACGAGAAAAAAAACACAAGTATAAATTTACCTGTGTTGCCTCCTACCTGTACTGTGCAAACTTATCGCTGCTATTATCTGGCAATTAAGGCTCTAAACGCAAGCGACTATGCCACTAAATGGTAAGTTACACTGGAAAAGAATCTACTTTTACTAACAGTAGAGAAAAATTTATATTAAAACAATTTAAAAGGAAAAAAAAATAATTTTCCCCTAAATTTTAAATCTCTGACAACAAACTCCGTCCCTAAAGTCAATTATTGAGATGAGACGTTGTTAACTTAATTTTTAAAAATCAGAACAATCCGTCTTTAGCTAAGCTCAACTCTTTTTGACTTCAAAAACCTTAGTGACTGTAAAACAATCACGCAATCCCAGCAACTTTTATAAAGAAAGAAATATAATTATCTCCGCCAGAGGATAATAAAATAGCAAATATATTTTGTTGTCTGTACTTTCTACTGCTGTGGAGAGAAAACAACCTGTAAATATGCTGTGTGGACAACCCAAATACTTAAAGAACGTTTGTCTAGGGGTGTAATTATTTATTTATTTCCCTAATTCACAAAGACAAATCATTCACACTCTACCTAGTTAGACCCAAACTAAATCAGACTCAAAATATCTTTAACCCGGCTATGCGATTGCCTCAAATGTAGCTCAAGATCCCAGAACCAGCCCACAAATATGTGTGCATCAAATGTATCTCAAAATTATCCCGGACGATCCCCCAAATATTGTCGTAAATTTATTTTGAGAGAAAAGAGTCGTAGAAATAGTGGTCCGGTTTAGAGTGGAAAATGATGATGGAAAGCTCAGTGATAGAAAATGTAGAGATTTAATAGTTACTTCACAGCGTGCTGGAGGAGAGTAAAGACAGACTTATTTACGACAAATCGTGTCTCTCAATCTTCTCTTTCACTCTCCTGGTCAAACAATTATTTGCCAGTTTTCCAGACTCGCATCTGCGCGCACACCAATTTGGTGTTTTCAAACACACACACGACGTTGATACAAACTATATTAAACGAATAGGGGAAATGTTGGGCTTTGGGTATATCCAACACACAGAACTAAATGAGTTTAGGTGATTTTATTCACTTTAAAACATCAATCACTAAAAATATCAGATATTACATAAATTATCATAAGTACACAAATGCAAATAACAAGTTTGGGAGGGGGTGAAGAAGATTGGTATCGACTAAGCCCTTCCCGCTCATTAGACAAAGACAAACCCAGTCCAGAGATAGATAATATCAGGAACACGGGTACGTTAACCTAACAGTAAAGTTAATTACTCTGAAAGAGGTGTTACCAAGTTAGGTATAAGTAATAGAAAAAAAAAACCTGTTCTTCCCAGCTGTTCTTCCCTTTACTAAGCAAATGGAAAGGAGGTGGTTTTAAACAGAGTTAACAAATTATCAACTATCCCACTTAAAGGAACAATGTAGGGTATACAGAAAAGATATATGTTACCAGGTAAGCAAGTTAACAAAATGGTCACACAAAAGAATTAATTTCCTGTCATTCATACACGCGCTAGCAAAGGCCTTCACTCATCTTGCTCTCACTTACCGATTGTGAAAAAATCTTGCACTCCATAGAATAACACAACAGCAGTTACACCTCAACTAAATGTATGAGTGTTTGTTCAAGTTCTAGCCCCAGATTATCGGGTAGGCGGTCAGCACATAAAAAGGGTCCCGTAATCGCTGGAAAATGAATCTGTAGTTGTGTCTCTTTTCTTAATAACAGTTTCTATGGGAGGGCACGGTCTCTGATACCGGGGTGAGGATGGTGTGGTCTATTTGACTATGCCGCTGATAATAAAATTCTTACGCGTGCTGGTACACTTTATCCGTGAGGTATGGTTTAAGTCCAGTGAGAAAACTAGTCACATCACTGTTCAGGAAATTATGAATTATCTCTCTGTGTCAGTAAACTAACAAAGCTCGGGCCAGTGTTCTTCTTCCCGTTACGACTTAAGTTGTTTGATGGTGCGTTAAATTTGTCTTTGGGTGTGCTTTCTTTGCTATAAGTTAGATAGCGGAATTCCAAACATAGAATCGCCTCAAAGATTAAAAATTTACACAGTCTCAACAAGTTCTGCGTCAGGGGAACTCTACACACTGTTTATGCTTTGCTTTGCTTAGATTGATTTCTTTATTGCTTTCTTAATGCTGGGATCGCACAGGTTACGATCACTCTGTATGAAAGAAAAAAAAAAGACATGTAATATACCGAAAACAAATAACCTTCTAAAGCGCGATGAATTTCCCGTTAAACCTATTATATATATGCTCGCGTATTTAATTATGTATTTAATAAACACTGCGCGAGTTCTAGTGGTTAAAAAACACACATCTATAAAACTAGGACTTAACTGAATTTATTAATTATAAATTCCTTCGCGACTTTAAAAGTTAATTTAAGCATCTATTATCTTTTGAAATAATATAATAGATAGATCATTATATTTAAAACTGGAACTCTTGAGATGGTTTAATTAAATAGATTTAAATTAACACAGCATCCCTTTAAATAGAATGACTGAGCTAGACCACTGATCACTTTACACAATATATATTACCGCTTTGCACAGAATTAGAAATCACTGCAAATATATATAAAATCCAGGGGAAAATCTATAACAAGATTTCAATAAAGCTAGTGCTTCTGTAAAGGTCTGGCCAGCGAGTGATAACGTGTCTAGTTCTTCATGGTCTATTTAGCTAAAAAAGAAATGTAAGTTGAGTGGGACATGATAAACTTGACAACTTATTTGATCTCACGAACTTTTTGGGATCTGACCGCCAAATCAAGAGATGAAGCCGCCCCCTGGTCTTCGTATCCGCTCGCTGCTGCCCGTTTCGCTTTCCCCCGTTCGCTCGGTTCCTCGATTGACACCGAGACGCGAAATTAGCGGCAAGCAACTGCGTCTCGTATCAGGGAAAACTACTGTCTTTGATAGCGCCGATAGTCTCCCCTAAGATCCCTCGGTCTGTCTCTTTGATCTCGTCGCTGTATCCTACATGAGTCCCGGTGGAATGAGTTCTGGCAAACGAAAAGTTACAACAAATGTTCAGGGGTTCTAATGTTATGAAAAGCTAAAGGTCCCTTTAAATCATCCATCATATCAGGGAAAATTCACTTGTCAAACTAGACGTACGTCACAAAGACTTAAAGGAAAAACTCACTAGCAAGCCTATTCTCAAACTACCTGATTTGACACAGGATTTTGTCTTAAGAACCGATGCAAGTAATGTAGGACTCGGAGCGGCTTTGTTGCAAAGATCATCTTCACCTGATGGGGAACTGAAACCAGTCGCTTATGCAAGCCTCAACAAGGATACTCCACAAGCGAAAAAGAATGTTTAGCGTTAGTCTGGGCAATACAGAAGTTTCAAATCTATCTGTATGGTAGGACTTTTGTGGTCGAGACGGACCATCAGTCTCTCGTATTCTTATCTCAGGCTAAGCATGAAAACGCAAGATTGCTGAGGTGGTCTTTATTGCTTCAACCTTATCAGTTTAGTATCCAATATATCCCAGGCAAATTGAATGTCGGTGCTAATTTCCTCAGTCGGCACCCCTGTGATCAAAATTAGAGTAATGGCAGGCGTAAGGAGAGATTTTATCTATGTGTATCACTGGTTTTAGAACTTGCCGTAGGCATGTTTTCAAGTGGGGAGATGTGTCACAAAATTAACCGTGATACAACGTTAAAATATCTCCAATGATACAACGTAGGGATAAAACTAATGCGTAAGCTGCTAGAATACATGATCGCCCACGCCGCGGGTCATCACCCGCCATGGAAATTAAATTGTTAGACTTGACGGCAAAACGGAACGGGATGAGAACGGAGATCAAAAAGGAAAAATCTGACTGAACGCGTGCTTGAAACTAGCAATGCTAAAAGGACGCAAATTGGTGGGGAAAGGAGGAAAAAGTCACGTTCCCCAAGTTGACATAAAGTAAAGAAATCGACAAAAGGGACCTTGGATATTATACGCCACAGTCATTTATTGGACGCTTTTGCGATAACTTAGCCCGTTTATTTGAATGCAGTGATGAGCGCATTCCAGAAAATTCTAGAAAATATTTGAAAAATAACTTTTCTTAATAATAATGTTAGGAATATAAAACCTAGCTGGCCGGATGGCCCATCTTGAGCAGTGAAATAATATGCTTTCATTTATACAGACGGACAGATAATACGAAAGATATTGACAAAAGACTGTGTTGTTCATATCAGCGAACGTCTGCATTGAGATAAAACATGTCACTAATTTTCAAAAAGTTGTGGCCTTGAAGACGCAAGTGCTAAAATCTAGTGGAATGAAGAGACGGGGTGGGATGGTGAATTGTGGCTAAAAATAACTTTAAAGGCGAAATTGTGTAGGGGAAAGCAGGGTTGGTTCAAAAAACAAGTGTGTTTTTGTGTGAAACGCAAGTAGAGACGGACGGACCAACAGAAATAAGGCATACTTGACTGAGGTCTGACTGAAATGACTTTTGGTAGGATATTTGAATTTGAAAAAAGAAAAGGCAGTGATTGGCCGTAGATGAAGATATTATCGGCGCTCAGACGCGCATTTTGTGCCATTCAGTATAAGTTGTCCTGGTAGACACAGTGAATTATTAAGTGGTGTAATTCCCAGAAGCTATTGAAATATTTAGAGGGACGCCATCATAAGGCCAGAAGCTCAGCTGAGTTTTGCTAGCATTTAACTGTGTTCTATATTCATAATTCTGGTAAGACTGAAATTATTTCTTTGTACATTTTAATATTTGTTTAAGGTTTCGAGTGATTTGATACTGCAATAGCATAATCTGTTCCTTACAACAAGTAAGGGTTCGCTCTAGACCCCCCGCCCCAGTTCAGGGTCTAGAGACAATAAAATACATAAACTCCAGCAAGGATTAGGAAGGACAGATCAAGTGTTGAGATCAGTGAAACATATCACCTATCCTATTTTATGGCAGGAAGCTAATGAACATATTTCAGAATCTGTAGTCTGGGAGAACTTAGCCTATGTGAAACCAACTTGGTAAGATGTGTTGTTTGGTCAGAAAGATCTGACCCGTCTATGTGGTGTTGTTGTTGTGTAGTGTTGTGTCCAGAAATGGTTAGAGGATGGATTCTGACACATGACTAATACTTTGATTGCAGAGCTGTGAGTTTCAGTTGGCACCAATGCGGTGTCAAATGAGTTGTTGAATTTTACCAGAGTGGACCCGTGCAGTAACATTTGGTCAGAGCAGCCTATTATAGCCCCCAAGCACGGAGAGGTGGGGCCACCAGACTTCTGATATAGCCCCCAAGCACGGAGAGGTGGAGCCACCAGACTTCTGATATTGCCCCCAAGCACGGAGAGGTGGGGCCACCAGATCTCAGCACCAGAGCTACACCTTCAAGTTACGTGAGCGCCTGGTCTGCTGAGAGTTCACCAACTCAACTTATTTTCTAACACACCCATAAAAATTCCATCAAATAACTGGACAATGTGTAGTCACCATAGACAGGGAGTGATGAGGCCACCCCAACAGCACATCCATTAAAAGTTCTCCCACAATAGATTACTACTATAACCAGTAATAATATTAACTAGTCTAGTAACATATATATGTACACACCTTGCATTTATTATGTAATATTCATGCATTTTTTTCATAATTTCTAAAACCTTTCATATGTTCTGGCCAAAATAAAACCTTGGTCCAGAACAAATAAATGTAAGAAAATTACTATCGAAATTTTACACAACTGAGTTAGTTCCGTGTATTATAACATTTTATTAATATTATTAGACTTAGTAAATATCTGTGTGTGTGTCTGTAAACTACCACAACACATTACATATCATTACCCTAGACATTTAACGTAGCCACATTCATTAGTTAAAAAAAAAAAGATAGGTGTGAGGTCGTAGTGGTAGCAAGAAGGGCCTTCTGACAATTCACAGCTACATTTTATCTCAGGAGCCTTCACAGCTGACCTCATGCATCACACTTAGAAATATCACCACCATACAATACCATCAAACCCACTAACCCCCCCCCCCCCCCCCCCCCCCCCCCCCCCCCCCCCCCCCCCCCCCCCCCCCCCGCTCTTCTGGGACAATCACAGATGTCCATAGCCTTCATGATACATTCAAAGGGGTCGATAGCCTTCATGGGACAATCAAAGGGGTTCATAACCTTCATCGGACAATCAAAGGTGTCCATAGAGTTCATGGGACAATCAAAGAGTTCATGAAATTTAAGGGACAATCAAAAGGGTTCATAGTCTTCAAGGGACAATCGAAGGGGTTCATAGCTTTCACTGGACAAATCAAAGTGGTCTATAGCCTTCATCAGACAATGAAAAGGGCCCGCAGCTTTCACCAAACAATCAAAAGCGTTTATAGCACACACAAAGGTTTCGCTAAGAAACCGTGTTTTGTATCATTATTTTTTTTTTCCTCTGCGCTTCTTATGGACCTTGAATCTACCAACATCAACCCAGGCTTCTAGACATGAGAGCAAATGCTGTATACTGTATGATGTTATGTGGCCACGTGATGTAGTAGTGATGACTTATAATTGAATGCGGGGGTAGGAATGGCTAAGAGTTATGGCGTCCGCCTCTAATTCTAAGAGTACCGGATACGCTCCCAGTACAGGGAATATATTTTATGGAATCTTTTCCCAGAGTCAGTAGCTCCTAGTGATGTCATACTTCTCTCCCCCCCTAATCTTTTGATTATCTCCATCAGTTCCTTGTTGGTGATCATTTCATACCATTTCAATGCTTCTGTTCTGTACGAGAATCCCTTAATCAAAGTCTGTACGAGAATCCCTTAATCAAAGTCTGTACTTTCTGATCGTCGATTTAGTTGTTTACAGTATTTCTGAGCCAAACAATAGGACGGCTTTGACATGTGAGTTGAAGATAATCAATTTTGTCTTGACCATATTTAAGAGCCGCTCAGTGGGTAGTGCACTGGCTTCCCAGCTCGGCAGTCCATAGTTCGATGCCCAGTTGAGGTGAGATTTTTTTAGACTGCAAAAGGCTCCAGTGTCGACCTGGCCTCGTGAATTGGGTATCAAAGCAACTCTCGGAAGGTTAAAGGCAGCCAGCGAGATGATGACCACATCACCCAGTGTGCCGTATGGTCAAGAACACACATATTCCCAATACGCCTCAGTGGGCATGTAACGGGATCCTCCATTCCCCTCCTTTCCATATTAAATACTTACTCTCATACTGTCTTAATGTTTTGTACTTACTATGAATTGATATGTCTGTTCTTGATTTTATGGTGGGGTCACAGGCAGCGAGGAAGGTAACCGGTCACCCCCACCTCCTAAAACTGAGACCAAATGTAGCGAAATCTCTAACAATTCACTTCCTACGGCAGTGTCATCTGTAATAATGCTTTACGTTCTTTTTTGTAAACCCTCACCCAAATAAACGAAATTTGCTTACAAACACAAATATTGCCTTCGCCAATGAAGAGGAAACGAGTTCTCAATTCAAACATCGCGTGGACACAAAACAGAAACATTAACTAGGACGCCAAATATTATTATGCGATTCCGATCAAAATATTAAACCAATAACAAAAAGAATAATTTCCTTTCTTTGCCCCCCCCCCCCCCCCCCCCCCCCCCCCCCCCCCCCCCCCCCCCCCAAAAAAAAATATTCCGTTCGCTGGCGTTGGCAAACTCTCCAAGTAAAACATTATAGAAGTGAGATTATTCCCGATTAATACTTCTCTCGATAAGTCGTCTGCGCTATGTACAGTTATAATCAAGAATTCCCTGGGATGTGCGCCGACAATCGACAGAGTAAACAAAATCTGATGACGTCAAATTCCCATGCGGCTCTAACAAGGAAAACATGTCCGGTCGATGTATTTGCTCTATAAATGGGTTCTTCGCTTAACTGAATTCTGCCTGCCGCCAGAATGCAGATGCGTAGCATCAACGTCCACAGCTGAGTTCCTTTGTAGGAGTGTTCTTCTCTGATATGATTTCACAAAAGGTTGAGGAGGCACGAGGTCAATAGGAAAAACTCTCAATGGAATTGAAGCAAAAACGTGAATCACAGTAATCTCTGCTGCTTATCTCCCTTGGGATGTCGCCCGTTCCTTTTGGATGCTGACGGTGGAGAAAAACGAATGGATTGATGAATAAGATAGCTGACTGTGAGTTGCGACGGAGAATTTTAAATCATTTAGAAGTCGGATCGAACGGGCTTTGAGTATTTACAGATGACAGATAACTGGAATGCCTTTTCAAAGCTGGAGCATAAAATCCAGAAAGCGGAGAAGCTATACTCTCTTCAGTGAAGTTTTACTATTGTTGTCATCTGCAAATCAATACTTTACCCATTAAAGATTAAATTGAGTATATGAAGATTTTTTGGGGTCATAATTGTGAATACTAAAGTTTTAATTACGGTTGTATGATAAGGTTGTATCAATTATGTTCAAACCATATTGAAACATTTGTTTCTCTTTTTCCTATTGAGAATGGTGTCTCTCGTGGTTCCATTGTATAACTGAAACTATGAACATTGGCAGATCACCATGCCCATTTAACATGCAGTCGTGCCTGTAGGTAAAGAAAAAGGATCCTGTTGCATGCAGTTGAGAATGTATTGGGAAAATGGTGTTAGGCCCATTTTTTCTTGACCATCGGCACACTAGGGGTGATATGGTCAGCATTACGTCGGCCATCTTTAACCTTCCCAGATTTGCTCTAGTACCCAATTCATGGAGCTGGGCCGACCCCAAAGCCGTTTGCTGTCTAAAAAATTCCACCTCAACTGCGGATCGAACCATGGACCACCGAGCTCGAAAGCCAGTGAATTAACCACTAAGTTACCGCGGCTGTTCATGCCAGTAGCATTAAGCTTAAACAGGTTCCAGAGTTTTAAGTACCTAGGAAGCATTATCACAGAAAATGGATGACTTGATGGAGAAATTGAAACAAGATGTTTTATATATATATATATATATATATATATATATATATATATATATATATATATATATATATATATATATATATATATATATATATATATATATATATATATATATATATATATATATATATATATATATATATATATATATATATATATATAAAATATTCTGGCTCATACGTTTGCTTTCATACATATAACTGAATCAACTATTATTGTTTAGTTTTAAAACGAGTTAACAAATTTAACAGTGAATTAGTCTTTAACAGGTTAAAATAAATATGGAAAGATTAGTGGAATTTTGATGGATATGAAGTTCTCGTCATTGAGACGTAGGTGGGAATTTAACTTTCTGCTTAAAGTATAACTGAAATGTCCGTTTTGCTGGTGCATTTTAGTTAGCACTTAACTTGTATGAGGGAGTCCTGCCGCCTAGGTTTTCGTCACTTTGTTCTGGTGATGAATCTACTTCTCTCACACGAGTGGCGTAGTAACTTCAGTACTTCATACAGTCTGATAGCTTGTAACCACGTACTTTAAGAAAAAATAGAAAGACAAAAATGCCTCTGCTAAGTACACTGAGTTAGAAGTTTAACAATGTGAAAGAGCTAAAGGGAGCTTGGTTTGCATTGTGGTCAAATACCAAACAGATAGTATCAAGGGATGGAACTTGGTCTCGGAGCGCATTATGGTTGTAAAACTAAAAGAAGAAGAAACCATAATCAACCTGGTCATAGTGTATGGGCCAAATGAGAATGAGAGAGCAGAGGTCAAGGAGGAATTCTTCAAGCTGCTTCAAAGGACAGTGGATGACTGCCTAGATGAAATTATCATGCTCGGAGATTTCAATGCCAGAGTTGGAAATGACCATGCTAGATGGGGTGGAGTTATCGGAAGATATGGAGAAGATACTCTCAATGACAATGGAAAGCGACTCCTTAGATTCTGCAGTGAGCAGAATCTGATAATTACAAACACAAAGTTCCCCCATAAGCACATACATGCATACAGTAGATGTGAAACAACAAAGAATGAGAAGTCAGTGATCGACTATGCCATTGTTAGGAGAAGCTCATTCAAATATGTCTGAGATGCTAGAGTCTGGAGGGGGCCAGCGATTGGAAGTGATCACTACCTGCTTACAATCAAAAGAACAACTGAAAGAGTTGCTCAGCCTAGGAACTGCCCAACATCACGCAAGAAACCAAGTAAACGAACGGGAGAAATGAGCATTAAGACCTACAAGCTGAGAGAGCTATAAATTAAGACCAGATATCAGGGGCTTATTACTACAGCGATAAGAAACACAGTAGAACCTGATGACTTGGAAACCCTCTGGCTTAAATTCAAGGACATCATAAAGACAGCTGCTGCAGAAGCATGTGGTGAAGTCCGACTTGGGAACCATAGAAAGAGGACACCTTGGTGGACAGAGGAAGTCAAAGAGAAAATAGGAGAGAAGAAAATGGCATGGAAACAATACTTAAGAGCTAAAAGCACAGCGGGACGAATAGAGAAATATAGAGAATATCTGATACTCAGAACAGAAGCAAAGAACAAGGTGCTAGCAGCAAAACAGAAGTCCTGGGAAGAATTTGCAGAAAAGCTAGAAAAAGATGCGCAAGAAAACCAGAAATTGTTCTATAAGGGCCTAAAGAACACGAGGAAGGAAAAACAATGCCCTCTCAAATTTATAAAGGACAAGCAAGGCAAATTGTTTACGCCCCGAAGGAAGTAATGGAAAGATGGAAAGAATATTCCTCAGAACTCCTTGATGGTGAGCAAGGTCAAGCATCAGAAATGATAATCACATCTGCAATCCAACCTGCAAGTCTGGAAGGAAGAGCTGGAGAAGAGAGGGATGGTCATAAGCAGCTCTAAAACAAAATCCACGGTGATATCACGAGAAGAAAGAAGACATCAGATTAAGCTGGGAGAGCAGGTCCTGGATCATGTCGACCACTATAAATAACTCGGAGTTATTATAGACCTAAAGGGAGGCATCAAAAAAGAGTTGGCCACTCGAAAATCAGCAGCTGGTAGACTTTGTCAGGCCATAAATCGAGGATTCCTCAGCAAGAGAAAGGTTGGTAAGAAAACGAAGATGGCTGTATACCGCTCCACCTATGTCCCAGTCTTGACATATGGATGCGAGTCATGGGCAATGACTACAACCTACAAAAGCCAGATCCAAACCTCAGAAATGAGGTATCTAAGGAAGGTGGTTGAAGTAACTGTAGTGAATTTCTAAATACAATATCTAAATTAATATATAACAATATAGGGCATAACGGCAAAATAAGAAAGTATAAAAGAATTTTCTGCTAGAACTGTTGGTATCCCCTACGCCTTCAGATTATTTGCTAACGAATAGCCGAACAAAACGGTACCCACATTTTTCAAATTCGTCCTTGACATAATCACTTTTCCTAGTTCTAAGAAAATTGTGCCTAAAAATGCATTGTGGAACGAGGAGGGGAAAGGATAGATGAAATGCTAATTCGTTTCGCATTGATTTTAAACTAAAAGCCAATACTAGCACAGGGGCAAGCCTTGCCTTAGGGGTTTCCCCAAAATACGAGGAAAGTTAGAACATGCAGACAACTCGTGTCACAAAAACAACCTTAGCTCTTATTTCAAAGGACGTAATTATCACGTAAATAGAGAAGACAGCACATGGAAAAGAATTGAACGTGTAGTAGACTAAAAATAAAAAACACTAACTTAGAAAAAAAAACTGTGTACTTCTGAACCAAGCCAACTAGTCCCATATAAATTGTATATTCGTGTACCTTAGGACTTGTTGACAAAGAATATGGTAATAGTTACGCAAATAGTCCATTAATTAACTAATTATAGCCATAATACTATAGTGGATCCGACCAGACTGTCAAGTAAAGATCATGCCTGCTTGTAATTTTTTATGGCATGTTTTGAAAAAATGACTTTGGGTAAATGAGGTTAACAGGTACGGGATATTTGATTGGGTGGATTTTAAAGGAAGGCGAAGTATGATTGGTTGACCTAAAACTAAAATTATATTTGCCTTGGAAACATATTGGGAGTAGTTATTTGAAACGATAGATTCAAAAATAAATGTAAACATGGTCTCATTGGACAAAGCAGTAGATACTGGTGTGGTAAAGTGGGATTTTATAAATATCTATAGGGGACTTAGTGTACTGACTGAGATCAGCTGTGAAGGTATCTGTATCTAATAGGTGTAGTGTTTTACAGATAACCTTACTTGCTGCCACATATTTATACCTCAGTCAGAATTATTCTGGAATATTGTGATGACTATGTTATATGTCTAGGGTATGTATATGATGAAGTGTAAGTCACAACAACAACAGACACATAAACAATTTAATTTATTCCACCACACTTGACAACACTGTGACACTCACACACATGAAACATTCTATGAGACTATCTTAAACGAGTCACTGGTAAATTTTCAAATATCAATATGTATTAAGTACTTTTCATTAATATATATGTGTCCTGATTCAAATACAAAGTAAAACAGGAATTCACAATCAATTTTAATTACAAGTTATATGTACAGAATTTATCAATATGAATCTTGTAGTGACATATTTTATTAATCTTATCCTATGTGTGTCAGTTGTGTAGTAGTAATATGAGGTAATACTGGTGTTGTTTTTTTCAAGCTATGTTGTTATTTGTCTTCATGACTTCAAGTGTTTATTTCTGTTGGAACTAGTATTGGAGATGTTCTCAGTTCCGTTCATTAAAACAATTAATTTCCCCTCTTATTTTAATACAATGTCAGTTTAAGGGGGTATACATAATGTTGAGCTCCGCTGGCCACATAGGCTTAACTTTCGTGATGGAGGCAGGAAAAGACTCCTCTGCTCGATTGCTCCCCTGTGTTCTGGAGACACCTCACTGTTTGCTATATGGACCAAGGAGTATGCTGTCCGCCTCTGGATTCAGCAAAGCTCTGACCAGGTACTGCTCAATAGCTTTAGGACCACAGTCCCTGAAACAAGAAGGTTGTACCTCCTACTTCAGAACTAATTTATACTCTATTTCTACACTGAGCACAATACATAACAAACACTGAGTTCAGAGCGGTAGACCAACTGCTATCTTCATCTGAAACAATTTTCACCAGTATATTCCTCCCTAATGGTTACTACGCCTCTGCAATTCCAGCATTATTTCTTTCTAGTCAATAAAATAGGTGTCAGTGTACTGTTTGGCAATTCCATGTAGTTTTACTTTCCTCCGACACCTTCTGTTTCGGCTGGAGCATTATATAGGCTTTACCTCATGTTCGCTACTGAACCACACATATATACAGACATAAATTATCAATTTACATTCAATTTTCATTAAAAGATATCAAATATTTCAAGCTTACCACAATTCATGGAAAAATAAACAGTTTCGTTGACTGGCAATGAATGGGCACAACTTCCGATCTGCCTCTGTCCCAGGCTTTTATTTATAAAAAATATGCACTGGTGCTCAACGCACTGTTTCTTAGTAGGTTTATTACAAGATGTGGCTCGGAACAGACGCCCTGAATTGAGTATATTGGTAGCTCTAACCAATCATGCCATGTTTACCTACTTTTCAAAAAATATTACCCTTCTTACGTTTCCCCTAACAACTAAACTAGTATTTGCAGTCCAACTAATCGTGTTTAGTCTTACATCTCATTCCCGCCAATCAAATAGGAGTTAACATGGTAGGCTATTTCCGTAACTTAATGTTTTTCAAACACGTTATAAAAAATTTTATGAGCAGAAATGATTTCATGCTGTCAGGCACCCCCACTATTGTATTTTGGCCATAACTATTTTATTAACAGACTAAAGGCGTAACATATAACATATTCTTGGTTAGCAAGTCCGGCCGTACAATAATATATAAGTTAAAGTGAGCTACATGGCGGCGTTCAAAATATGTGTTTTCCAAAGATAGTCGTATATTTGTTCTTTATTCCTTTTCGTTGTTTAGAACCGCCACCTGTCCTGCCTTTTCCACTGTTATGTCATACTAAAGTCAGGAGCTTAGATGTAAATCAGTAGAATTTCATATTTCCTAATAAGCATTTTTCATGTTTTTAAACCTGATTCTTGTAGTAGTAGTGTTTTTTTTTCACTGTCGATTTGAAAAAAAAAACTAGTGCTTGTGGCCTTACACGCGTGATGGTAGTAATTGTGTATCGCGCGACTGTGGTAGTATTTCCTGCGTCCCCGCTTTCAGCCCTCCCTTCTTTCTATCTTTAGTCCATCTGTCTTTCGTTTTAGGTAACGTAGTGTATAAAAAGACATGAATGGAATTTTAAATCTAGGTCATCTTGCGTATCTCAAGGTTTTTCTTAGAATTGGAGTACACATTTTATTGTGTTGGGGAAACGCGTGTATGTTGCCGAAGGCCTTTACTATCAACGCGAAACGTTACAATTTGCAGACGCAGGAGAAAACAAGGGGGATTTCGAGTACAGTCATTGTGACAGCACTGTTCTTTACCATTCTTCTTTCCTTTTATTGAAGTTATGTGTTAGGCTTTACATTTACCTGATAATTTATATATGTGGATTAGAATATTTCACGACATCTCCCCTCTTAAAACAGACATCTTATGTCAGTCCTTTATTCTATATACACATAGATAAATGTAAGTCAACTTGACTTTACTCTGCTGTAGTGCTATCATGGTTTTATGTAGTTGGGTCCATTCAGAGTAGGCACTACTCATGAAATCTGCCTCAGACCTCTACAACCAATAATATCTTTCGGTTATGTTACTGAACAGCTGCAAGTGTGACTGCTTGTCTTAATGCTGCTTCACAACCCGTATTCACCATTTCTCTTCTCTGAGTCTGCGCAATGACATGTCCAGAGAACATTAGATTTTCCTAAAAATGTACGTTATGAGGAGATAACATATACCTGGTGATAGCAGAGTTTTCGTAGGGGATCCCATAATCTTCTTATTAGCCTGTATGAAACATTCGGAATATCCTCAATCAACGAGGCAACTCAGGGATTCATTACGTTCCTCCGAAATGTTTACATCCAACAATTTTGTCTGATCTCAGGCTTTACTGGAATCTGCTAGTACCCTTTACTCAGATCCACTCTTGAGAAATATTTAGCTTTATTTAGTCTGGCAAACAACTGATTTGTATCCGGCAATGGATCCACCTGTCCTTCTGTAATAGCATTCAGTCTCCTGTAATCTATACAGAGTCTATGTTCTCCAGAGGGCTTCCTTAAGAGTACAACACCGGAACTATACGAAGATTCACTGTGTGAAATAATTCCTTCCTTCAACAAATAGTCTATCTCTTCCTTCAAAGCTTTCTCCTTAGCAAAAGGAATCGAATATGATTTCATACAGACAGGTGTGGGGTCTATCAGTTTCATATCATATTCCAATAAGTTTGTATGCCCAGGTCGGTCTGTTAACACCTCTGTATGAGTATCTAGAACGGTCTGTTAACACCTCTGTATGAGTATCTAGAACCTGTTGCACTCTCTCTTTCTGAGTTTTCGTTAAATGTGTACTGATTTTCACCTGTGCTGCTGTCTCACAGGGGTGTAATGGATATTCAAATGATGAAAGTGGTTCCTTTTTCATCTCCATGGCGATAGACAAGGTCAACAAGTGTGTCTCTTCCTGATGTTCTCTTTCCAAATATTTCTTCAGGAGATTCACATGATAGATTTTTTCTTTCCCCTTCTTATCTATCTTATAATTTGTTCTAGACACCTTCTCTAGAACTGTATATGGACCTTGCCATCCAATTTGTAACTTATTCTGACTCCCGGTAGAAGAAGCAGTACCTTCTCTCCCACAGCCAAATCTCTGTCTTTCGCCTTCCTGTTATAATAGGCAGCATGTTTCTTCCTGGCTTGTTTCAAATTTTCATTGGCAAGTTTCCAGCCAGTTTTTAAACGAGTGGTCAGCTCATTCACATATTGGTATGAGGATGTGATATTTTCCTCTGCTTTTTCATCAGTCCACGTTCTTAACAGAGCTACATATGGACCTTTAATTGTGTGGACCTATTTGTCCATGCACCGGTATGGTCTCTTCCACTAGAAGCTCTATAGTGATGATTTTTCTTCCCAGAATTATCAGTCACAAAACGACCGCTACCAATTCTTCTCTTGGGGCTGTCTCCCAACTTAAAATTCTTGATGAGAGATTTCCTCTCTACATCCTCTTCCTCCAGTTTGTTTAAGTCCGATTGAGGGATTTTCGGCTTATCCTGGGGTAAGACATCTTTTTTCACTCTCCGCATAGTGGCCATTGTAAAACAGTTAAGTGAAGCTTGTCCGTGAAAAGAGGCTTCCCATTCCCTTTGGTCCACTTTATCAAATTTATTTCTCTTTGTTTTTTCAGGCCTAATTTTGCCCCTTGGCGTGTCCAGGTCCTGATCAATGTTCCCACTTGTGGGTGTTCCCTCATGTGCTATGCTACACCTTTCTACAAAATTCTCAATGTCCCATCTTGCTTTGGGCCAATAATAATTGTGAGCCACCTTTTGGATGATGGTACCTATTTTCTCATGGTCCCCATCTGGTTTCACATGTAGGCTCCTTATTAAGTCTGCCCTATATCTTTTAGGAAGTACCAGCTGTCCCTGACCTTTGGATCTAGCTCCAGTCTTCCTATACATCAACTTGTTTTTCATGTAAAAATCTCCCTTGCCTGGAGTTGTATAAGTTGATAATTTCCTGAAACAAGGCTTGAGGGTCTTATCCCCAGCCTGTGCCTTCCTCATCTCTTCTGGAGTGGTATCCAACATAATATCCTCCTCCTGTCTTGAGGTCGACCTGACCTGACGGGTGGCCATATACACAGGTTTCCTTCTGCAACGGTCAGTGTCATGATTGTCCATCTGACAATTTTTACACCACCTTTTCCCTTGGTTGAAAGATTTTCTTTCATCATATTTCCTTTCATCGAATTGTGGGGTTTTATTTTTATTGTCATACCGTGGCCTATCAAACTGGTGCTTACCTTTGTTTTGATCCCTAGGATCAAATTTATTAAAGTTCTGTGGTGCCCTAAAATTATCCACCTGTTTCTTTTTATTACCTGTTACCTCTGCTTGAGCTGCTTGATACCTTTCAGCAACATTTAGCAACTCACCCAGCCTCTCTGCACCTTGTTCCATGAGAAACTTTCTCATGTCTGGAGCCATGGACTCTCTTAATTGTTCTGTAAGGATCATTTCCTTAAGATCTTGGGTTTTCCCCAGAGAAGTCCATTTCTCCAAGTATGTCTCTATTCGTGCAGAGAACTGGTGATAGGTTTCACCTGACAGTAGTTTAGCATTCCTAAATTTTTTCCTATAAAATTCTGCGTTCTTTTCATACCTTAACAAAAGAGCCTGCTTTAGCATGTCATAATTTTCCTGATCACCTCTGCTCATTTTGGCAAAAACTTCATAAGCTGCCCCACGAAGTCCTTGAGATAACTTTAAGCTCCACCTTTCTCTCTCTAACCCATATGTGGTAGCTAATAGTTCATATCTATTAAGATAGCTCTCAATATCATCGTCTTTCTCAACAAAATGATCTAAATGAAAGTTCATAGCTGAGGTTGAGGCTCCCTGGCTAGCGGCGGCATCAGAGGTAAAGGGACTGGCACCATTTTCAGGAGCATGGCCTTGAAACTCAAACTCCCTTAGTCGTAACTCATGTTCCCTTTGTAATCTTTTATCTTCTGCTTCCCTTTCTGCAGCTAATCGCTTGTCTTCCCTTTCTGCAGCCTGTCTTCTTTCCTCGGCTTCCCTTTCTGCAGCTAATCTTTTGTCTTCTCTTTCTGCCTCCAATGCTTTAGCCTCTTTGTCAGCCTCAATCTGCAACCTCTTAGCCTCAGCCTCAATCTGCAACCTCTTAATTTCCTTTTCAGCCTCTAAATTTCTTTCGGCCTCTTTTTCTAATCTTCTTTCTTCCCGTTCAATATATTTGTCACATTCAGCAGTGACATAAGAAATCATAATTTGCCCGTCCATTCCTAACTCTTTTGCAGTCTGTACAGCAGCAGATCGAAATTTGGCCAGGTCCGCCATTTTCTAACAGGTAAATGTAAATAATATCTAACTAAACAATATAATCTATAATTATTTATTTAATGACACCACAGGCACTGAGAGCTCAACCTTATTTAATTCCACCCAGGGATACCTTTTAATTCTTATAATTCCCAATATATATAACAGGAGAAAGTTCAATATCCCGGACGAGCCCCCAATATATGTGGTAAAGTGGGATTTTATAAATATCTATAGGGGACTTAGTGTACTGACTGAGATCAGCTGTGAAGGTATCTGTATCTAATAGGTGTAGTGTTTTACAGATAACCTTACTTGCTGCCACATATTTATACCTCAGTCAGAATTATTCTGGAATATTGTGATGACTACGTTATATGTCTAGGGTATGTATATGATGAAGTGTAAGTCACAACAACAACAGACAGATAAACAATTTAATTTATTCCACCACACTTGACAACACTGTGACACTCACACACATGAAACATTCTATGAGACTATCTTAAACGAGTCACTGGTAAATTTTCAAATATCAATATGTATTAAGTACTTTTCATTAATATATATGTGTCCTGATTCAAATACAAAGTGAACCAGGAATCACAATCAATTTTAATTACAAGTTATATGTACAGAATTTATCAATATGAATCTTGTAGTGACATATTTTATTAATATTATCCTATGTGTGTCAGTTGTGTAGTAGTAATATGAGGTAATACTGGTTTTGTTTTTTCAAGCTATGTTGTTATTTGTCATCATGACTTCAAGTGTTTATTTCTGTTGGAACTATGTGGTAAAGAGGGATTTTATAAATATCTATAGGGGACTTAGTGTACTGACTGAGATCAGCTGTGAAGGTATCTGTATCTAATAGGTGTAGTGTTTTACAGATAACCTTACTTGCTGCCACATATGTATACCTCAGTCAGAATTATTCTGGAATATTGTGATGACTACGTTATATGTCTAGGGTATGTATATGATGAAGTGTAAGTCACAACAACAACAGACAGATAAACAATTTAATTTATTCCACCACACTTGACAACACTGTGACACTCACATACATGGAACATTCTATGAGACTATCTTAAACGAGTCACTGGTAAATTTTCAAATATCAATATGTATTAAGTACTTTTCATTAATATATATGTGTCCTGATTCAAATACAAAGTGAACCAGGAATCACAATCAATTTTAATTACAAGTTATATGTACAGAATTTATCAATATGAATCTTGTAGTGACATATTTTATTAATATTATCCTATGTGTGTCAGTTGTGTAGTAGTAATATGAGGTAATACTGGTGTTGTTTTTTCAAGCTATGTTGGTATTTGTCATCATGACTTCAAGTGTTTATTTCTGTTGGAACTAGTATTGGAGATGTTCTCAGTTCCGTTCATTAAAACAATTAATTTCCCCTCTTATTTTAATACAATGTCAGTTTAAGGGGGTATACATAATGTTGAGCTCCGCTGGCCACATAGGCTTAACTTTCGTGATGGCGGCAGGAAAAGACTCCTCTGCTCGATTGCTCCCCTGTGTTCTGGAGACACCTCACTGTTTGCTATATGGACCAAGGAGTATGCTGTCCGCCTCTGGATTCAGCAAAGCTCTGACCAGGTACTGCTCAATAGCTTTAGGACCACAGTCCCTGAAACAAGAAGGTTGTACCTCCTACTTCAGAACTAATTTATACTCTATTTCTACACTGAGCACAATACATAACAAACACTGAGTTCAGAGCGGTAGGCCAACTGCTATATTCATCTGAAACAATTTTCACCAGTATTTTTCTCCCTAATGGTTACCACGCCTCTGCAATTCCAGCATTATTTCTTTCTAGTCAATAATATAGGTGTCAGTGTACTGTTTGGCAATTCCGTTTAGTTTCACTTTCCTCCGACACCTTCTGTTCAGGCTGGAGCATTATATAGGCTTTACCTCAAGTTCGCTACTGAACCACACATATATACAGACATAATTTATCAATTTACATTCAATTTTCATTAAAAAGATATCAAACCTTTCAAGCTTACCACAGTTCATGGAAATATTACACAGTGACGTTGAATGGCAATGAATATAGCACAACTTCGATCTGCCGATGTCCCAGGCTTTTATTTATAACAATATGCACTGGTGCTCAACGCACTGTTTCTTTGTAGGTTTATTACAAGATGTGGCCCGGAACAGACGCCCTGAATTGAGTATATTGGCAGCTCTAACCAATCATGCCATGTTTACCTACTTTTCAAAAAATATTACCCTTCTCACGTTTCCCCTAACAACAAAGAAGTAGTATTTATAGTCCGACTAATCGTGTTTAGCCTTACATTTATTTTCCGCCAATCCAATAGGAGGTAACATGTCAGCCTATTTCCCGTACAATGGTGGGGTGAAATTCTGCCACTGAGCGATTCTGAATTGGGTGTTGTCTGACACCCTCACTATTTTCTTTTGGCTATAATTTGTTAATTCCTAGACTATTTGCGTAACGTTTAACATATTATTTGTCAGCAAGTCATAAGGAACCCAAATATATATATATTTAATGCAGCCAATATGCATTTTCTTCTAGGATAGTCGTGCTGTTACTACCTCCTCACTTCCAAACTTTAGGGTGTCTGGGTACTGTCATGTTTTCAAACGTAAACCAGTATAATGTCATATTTCCTAGTAAGAATTTTGTAAGTTTTTAAAACCTAACTCTGGTATGGGTAGTGTTTTTATCACTGTCGATTTGAAAAAAACTAGTGCATGTGGCCTTACACGCGTGATGGCAGCAATTGTGTATCGCGCGACGCGTGTTTAGTGTTGCATGTGTCCCTGCTTTCAGCCCCCTCTTCTTTCTATCTTTAGTCCATCTGTCTTTCGTTTTTTTTTTGGCTACGTAGTGTATAAAAGGACATGAATGGAATTTTAAATCTAGGTCAACTTGCGTATCTCAAGGTTTTTCTTAGAATTGGAGTACACATTTTATTGTGTTGGGGAAACGCGTGTATGCTGCAGAAGGCCTTTACTATCAACGTGAAACGTTACAATTTGCAGACGAAGTAGAAAACAAGGGGGATTTCGAGTACAGTCATTGTGACAGCACTGTTCTTTTTTACCTTTTCTCTTTCCTGTTATTAAATTTATTTGTTAGGCTTTACATTTACGTTTTAATTTATATATGTGGGTTAGAATATTTCACGACAAACTAGTATTGGAGATGTTCTCAGTTCCGTTCATTAAAACAATTAATTTCCCCTCTTATTTTAATACAATGTCAGTTTAAGGGGGTATACATAATGTTGAGCTCCGCTGGCCACATAGGCTTAACTTTCGTGATGGCGGCAGGAAAAGACTCCTCTGCTCGATTGCTCCCCTGTGTTCTGGAGACACCTCACTGTTTGCTATATGGACCAAGGAGTATGCTGTCCGCCTCTGGATTCAGCAAAGCTCTGACCAGGTACTGCTCAATAGCTTTAGGACCACAGTCCCTGAAACAAGAAGATTGTACCTCCTACTTCAGAACTAATTTATACTCTATTTCTACACTGAGCACAATACATAACAAACACTGAGTTCAGAGCGGTAGGCCAACTGCTATCTTCATCTGAAACAATTTTCACCAGTATATTCCTCCCTAATGGTTACTACGCCTCTGCAATTCCAGCATTATTTCTTTCTAGTCAATAAAATAGGTGTCAGTGTACTGTTTGGCAATTCCATGTAGTTTTACTTTCCTCCGACACCTTCTGTTCCGGCTGGAGCATTATATAGGCTTTACCTCATGTTCGCTACTGAACCACACATATATACAGACATAAATTATCAATTTACATTCAATTTTCATTAAAAGATATCAAATATTTCAAGCTTACCACAATTCATGGAAAAATAAACAGTTTCGTTGACTGGCAATGAATGGGCACAACTTCCGATCTGCCTCTGTCCCAGGCTTTTATTTATAAAAAATATGCACTGGTGCTCAACGCACTGTTTCTTAGTAGGTTTATTACAAGATGTGGCCCGGAACAGACGCCCTGAATTGAGTATATTGGTAGCTCTAACCAATCATGCCATGTTTACCTACTTTTCAAAAAATATTACCCTTCTCACGTTTCCCCTAACAACTAAACTAGTATTTGCAGTCCAACTAATCGTGTTTAGTCTTACATCTCATTCCCGCCAATCAAATAGGAGTTAACATGGTAGGCTATTTCCGTAACGTAATGTTTTTCAAACACGTTATAAAAAAATTTTATGAGCAGAAATAATTTCATGCTGTCAGGCACCCCCACTATTGTATTTTGGCCATAACTATTTTATTAACAGACTAAAGGCGTAACACATAACATATTCTTGGTTAGCAAGTCCGGCCGTACAATAATATATAAGTTAAAGTGAGCTACATGGCGGCGTTCAAAATATGTGTTTTCCAAAGATAGTCGTATATTTGTTCTTTATTCCTTTTCGTTGTTTAGAACCGCCACCTGTCCTGCCTTTTCCACTGTTATGTCATTCTAAAGTCAGGAGCTTAGATGTAAATCAGTAGAATTTCATATTTCCTAATAAGCATTTTTCATGTTTTTAAACCTGATTCTTGTAGTAGTAGTGTTTTTTTTTCACTGTCGATTTGAAAAAAAAAAACTAGTGCTTGTGGCCTTACACGCGTGATGGTAGTAATTGTGTATCGCGCGACTGTGGTAGTATTTCCTGCGTCCCCGCTTTCAGCCCTCCCTTCTTTCTATCTTTAGTCCATCTGTCTTTCGTTTTAGGTAACGTAGTGTATAAAAAGACATGAATGGAATTTTAAGTCTAGGTCATCTTGCGTATCTCAAGGTTTTTCTTAGAATTGGAGTACACATTTTATTGTGTTGGGGAAACGCGTGTATGTTGCCGAAGGCCTTTACTATCAACGCGAAACGTTACAATTTGCAGACGCAGGAGAAAACAAGGGGGATTTCGAGTACAGTCATTGTGACAGCACTGTTCTTTACCATTCTTCTTTCCTTTTATTGAAGTTATGTGTTAGGCTTTACATTTACCTGATAATTTATATATGTGGAATAGAATATTTCACGACAACTGGTACGAAACGGGGACTGTTCACTGCCATTTCAAGTAAATTTTGTGCAAAGCAAGATCGATGAGAGCAGGCGGAGAATTTTCTAACATAGGAAAGCCTGGACATAGGGGCAGATCGAAAATGTGCCATATTCTATTGCCTAGTCATCGTATTTGTGTTATTCCCTTGCATCTGTGGTAAGATTGATTTTCTTAACATTTTATTTAAAATAAAATTGGAATGTGAGATAGTAACATACGACTGTAAGTAAGTGAGTCTATGGCAGACTCAGAACAGAGTCTAGAGATTGATCCAGCATATGAAAGACTATCAGAGAGGTGTAGACCAACTAAATTATATAGGATTATCATCAGGAGCATAACACCTATCCTATTGTATGGGCAACAGATTATTGCTGGAATTGCAGAGGCGTTGTAACTATTAGGGGAGAGGAATACTGGTATACCTGGTCACATCAAAAGAAACTGGTGAAAGGGATTGTCGTAAAGAGCTGATCTTACATGTTTGTTTGTAATGTGCCTGTACTGGTTGTTGAGTATTATTGTAGGCTGTTGATTACGAAGGAGGCATATCCTTCTGATTTCAGAGGGTTGTGGTTGCTGTCAATAACTGGTGCCAGACTACAGTGGGCCGATATATTCATGCCACAGTCTTGCCTTTTTCGGAGACAACTGTAAACCACCTTCATTCTTGAAGAAGTGGGAGCTGAAGGTTGTCGTTCAGCGAAGTGCAGGAAGATTCCTACATCATATTACAAAGATAGGTGCATGTTTCGGCACCTGATCGCTCAACTAACATTATAGTATAAATAAGAGACTGGGAATAGTGATATAAACATTCCATCAGTGTCCATAAAAACTTACAAACAACATGCAGAGATGATGATAGTAAACAATCAACCAGGGTATACTAGAAGTCACCTCAGTTAAACAATACAACTACACCTTTATATAATAATATGTGTATTATGGTCAGAAGACCCATTGTGTAATTGATTGATGTAATTAATTTCTATGATTTCACTTTTGATTGACAGTCCTGATTCCAAATAAATTAGATTCAGGACAATAAATTGAAAAACATTAACTTTCAACCACTGACTTACTAAAGATAGTCTTTTAAAGTGTAGTTCGTATGTGATTGTCGTGGTACTGTTGTGTTGGATTAGATAATAAAATAATTTGTGAAATTGTTTATATGTTCAGTTGGTTAATGCAACCTTACACTAACATTTCATAACCCTAGACACCAAACGTAGTCATCTTACATCCTATCTAGAATAAGTCTGAATGAGATCATAGTGGTGGTAGTAGAAAGGTGCCCTGGAAATTTACTCTAATATTTATTATATTCAGGGACCTTCACAGCTGACCTCATTCAGTACACTAAGATTTCTTAACAACAAACTGTATTAACTTAAAACCCACCACAGTAACAAGAAGAGACATGGTCCGCAACCAGACGAAACGTCAAGGTCTAAAATCCCACCCCCTGCAGACCCAAGTAGAACAGTCCCAACTAAGATGGTTTGACCATGTCTGCAGAATGGGAGAAGATTGGCTACCACGACAAGCATGGGAAACAAAGAGCCAGGGATACAGACCCCCAGGACGACCCAGACCTCCAGGACGACCCAGAGTCCGCTGGGAAGACAACATTAGACAATCTTTGAAGGACAGAGGATTAGAATGGAACCAGGCCAGGAGGAAGACAGCCGATTGGATAGTCTGGCGCTCTATCTTCCAAACCTCTACGCCTCATGGTAGAAAAGGAACGACTAAGTAAGTAAGTCTGGACAGCGCGAGCAATGATTTGTGCCTGAATTAACATTAACAAGTTACATAAATCTCATAAAATGATATGCTACACTTGAGGCACATATGATGTAATCATCACTCATCATTGCTCCAGTCGGAGTCTGAGGTCACCTCTGCTGTCGGGTTTTTCCGCACAGCTAGCCAGAAGAAATCACCAGCGCTTGCTGTAGTGGTTTATGAATATACTATTTCCGTATGGTGAGGTTGCTAACCTCCTATATAACCACTTAGCAAGAAAAACATGTTAAATTCACATTTGTAAAAGAAATGTTCACAACTTACCCCAAATTTTGGGAATACACAATCTCCCTGCACAGGTTTCAGATGGACACGAGCAATTTCGGTGCATATGCTCTCGAATCAATTTCGTCTGAGAAATTCCTCTTATGACGGTGTTCTGTGATACACTTGGCCTGGGAAACTATTAATTCCTCTTCGACGGGTGTTCTGCGATACATTTGGTCTGGGATATTATTTCTCTTATGACTGATGATTAAATTCCTAGGTTTCCAGTCTTGTATTTATAAAGTCCTGGTCCCTGAAGTTTTACAATCTGTGTATTTAAATATACGGGTTTACTCTTAAGGTTTAAGTGTTGCCCAAATACTGTCGATATTTCACTTTTGATATAGGAATTCTAGGTCCGATCCTTCTCTTTCTGGCTTCTTGTGAGTTGCTCGGTTGATGTTGCGAAGCTGTCTGTTCTGTGCCTCTGAGTTCACTTGATTATATATTCCGATTCTCACTTCAAACCAATCAAATCTCTCTAGCACTACGTGGGTTGTTTCATTTAAAATATCCCCTCGCGGCGATCATAATATGGATGTTTCATTGTTCGGATAACCAAATATTGCATAATATTCATGAAAAACTGGCAGATGGCAAGAGCAGTTGGGTGATTGCAGCTGAGGTTCAAAGATATGTGCAAGAGAGACATGAGGGCACCGGAGATATATCCAGCAACCTGAGAAGATGAAGCTGCCGATCGCACCAAGTGACGATGCTCCCTACGGCGCCACCTCAGATTGGGCGAAAAGAAACTCTCACAACAGGCAGAAGAGAAAAGAACATGCCGAAAGGACACCAGGAACAAAAACAACTGAGGGCTATCACCTCAGGGGCGTATTCTCATAGTCAGTCATGACTAAATGGGTGTCGTAATTCGAAGAAAATTCTGTCACTTTTACGACGAGTGGTCTGCCCTGTCTTGTTCTCTAATTTTGTTCTACGCCTACTTGTCTGTCTTGTGGCTCCTAATAGCACTATTTCTGGCATTGGTCATGTCACTCTTACGTTGGACAAGTTAACTCCACCCCTTTACACGTGGACATCGGCATTTAGCTGAAGGTCCTTTTATTCTGCCTTTCTAGTAGATGACGGCTAGTGCCCCGTATTCTTTGATTTACAGAAAATCGTGGACACGGGGGAAAACTTCTTCTATTTTATTTGTACTGCCCTCGTCTCGTCTCGCGAACACCGGTCTCTCGTAGACCGCCAGCGCGGCTGCAGATTACATTCTTTTCCTTTATATTGAGTCGCCCGTGGATTCTCTCCCTTAGGTCTTACGTCTGAATATTTTTCATCAAGTGCACGTGCGAAAGCCACCTGCAGACTCTATCTGGCTATTTAAACAAGAGGTCTCTATCACCCAGTACCACTGTCTCAAGACAATTCTGCCCCTGGACAAAGTGATATTCTGCGCCAGAGCTAATAACAGTTGTTAGTGCAAGAATTATTCTGTATTCGGTAAGCTCATTTACTTATTTAATTCATTGGGGTGTTAGCTTAATCTAATATAATAGAGATCCCGTTTTACTTTAATTTAAGTTAAATATATATACATTCTTTTGTTCCTTAAGGTAAATTTTTTCGTGACCGGGATGCACTGAATGCTATTAAGTGAGCCACTATCCATAATCACTAAGTGTTAGCCAGGAGTAGTTTTTCTTAAGGCAGAGAGGGGGAGCTGATTATAATTTTTACCAAGTTTTTTTTCCGCTTGGTTTATGTGTGTAGAATATTGCTGTAAAGAGTTTTTTTTTCTTTTTTGATATAAATTTACAGTAAGCCCAATGCTAAATTTTTGGTAACTCCTCCAGTGTTGTCCCTACTTGGATGATTATCACTAGGGCCCCTATAGTTAGCGGGGAAAGGTGTGAATACCTAACAGTGGTCTCGCTTTTCCAGAGTGTGTGGACTATGTAGGTATGTGTGTATACATTTTTAGCCTCAGATCACTTTGCGACGCAGCGCATCAGAAACGCGAGGCGAGTAAACAGAAACCTAAGGAGGGGACTACAGAGGTAATGTTTCCTAGGCATAACTGAGCAAAGAGGGTGAGTGACGAGGTTTGTTTTGATTTTGTGAGTGAGAGAAACGGCGAGTGAAAAGTGAAAGGTTGTTTATATTTGCATGTGTGAGAGACTAACTGAGGAAGAGTAGGCTACAGGTAGTAATGAGATATCGCATTGCTGCATATTTTCAGAGCCTTGGTCAGCACAGTTGTCTGTGCTTCCTGATGTGATTTGCTGCTGTCAGGGGACTACAATTTTCCACATAATAAATATAACCAGGCAGTCTCCGCCATACCGCCAGTTTTCAGTTATAAGGCTGGTGTGTGGATTACGTAACCACAGCATATTTTTGGAAGTGTCTATTGCTCCAGCACATTAAGGCGATTGCTTTTGCCATCCAGTCATTTTCGGCAACACTGTCAGAACCATTAACAGCCGGTGACATGGAGTATACCACTATACAACGATTTCTGTTACCTACACGAAAACAGTAGTCTTGCGTCCTGGATTATTTACCTAGAGCACATATTGCAGCCAGTTGCAGTTAACTATCATATCAACACCTACGGGGTTTCGCCTTTGCCATCCAGTCAGTTTCAGCAATACTGTCCGACCCTTTGATAGCCGGTTACCACTGAGTATACTTACATAACTACCGAGAGGAGTAGTCAGTTGCCAGTACTCGTCACCTGTGTTATAGTTCAAGTCTTCATTATCCAGTATAAGAGGTGCCCCAGCGCGCCTACTGGATACTCGCTCCCCAGGAAAATTGCTCGTCAATTGGATAGATTTGGATCAATGGGTGCAAGTATTTCTGCACTCGTTTTAATCTATTCCACCTGCTAGTGTGGCCTCCCGCCACCGGAAATTGTGAATGCATAGGATTTATTACGACACTGTTACAGGGAGAGCTTATCTCCATAGCCTGGAAATTTCAACCTAGGTGGAACAGTGTAGTGGTTTTTCTTCTAGCAGCGAAAGTAACTTACTTACCAGGATTATTACAATAAGGAGTGACCGTTTCCTAGCAAAACTGGAGGCATAACCACTTTAGTTAGATTTTCTTGGAAGTGAGAAAGTGTACAGGTGTTGGTAGGAGGAGACGTTTTGCCTGAGAGATTGAGTGAAGTATTGTGTTATTTTTCTGTGGTTGTGATATGGATAGATTCACTATCCCTTCAGAGCTAGTGAAGGCATTACTTATTTTTTTGGTTGAATGTTGTGGTTTCTTTAATAAATATATTTATATGTACTAAGCGGTCAGAATTCACTCTCTTCTAACTGTCACTTAATGTTTGCTGTTGTAGTCCTTACTGTAGTAAATTATTCTATTTAGCATTAGAGGACGGACGAGGATGCGACATCTTAAACAGAGTCCGAGTATTGCTGGGAAGTAGACCAAGATATTGGATTATATCTCTCTTCTCTCCAGAAGTCCTACCTCTCTCCATATTTTCATTAGTGACTTTAATTTTCTCTATTTCCACATTACTCATTCATATTCTGTATAAACTCAGACATTCTCTATTTCCATAATCGCGACAAGGGGCTACTACTATTACTATTCTTGAATCAAAGTGGAAAGACAATAACTAGCACAATATTGAGCTCAGAGCTGAGGCAGAAAACTATGTGGCTGTCCAATGGTTATGGTAAAAACTGGGAACTTGGTCCTGGCTACAATCCTGCAGATTTAGCACCAATAATAACTGAACGCTGAAAAATGGACTCATCTGAAGCTAAATCTGATTGTTTTATGCACACCTAAAAAGTACAACTTAAGCCACTGTCACTCGTGTTAAAAATGGTAAGGGTAGCCCCATTTCCGTAGGGAGTGAAGCGTTAAAGACTTCACTGTACTAGTTCCAGCTTTTTTTAGTTCTGCTGACCTTTTGCCTTCCCTATCTCAAGAGCTGCCTTGTATGGTACCAATTTACAGCTAGGTAGACTGAAGCGTGAAGCCACCAGGTTTCAATCCCGCAACCCAGCAATATCGCCCTGAGAGTACAGAACTCTAACCGGTGAGCTCATTTGACTCTTCACTCCTATGAACTGTACCATTCAGATACCGATAACTCGATTCATAGATGAATCTGTATATCACCCCTTACGACATGTTGGTAATAGCATGCCCTAGATACAGAGACGTTAGAAATGAGGTTCTCAAATGGCTCCCCCCAAGCGTGTCGAACGAGGCAACTAATACAAGGTTGTTCATGGGATTGGCAACCCCATTTCGTAACATAAATTACTACAGAAACATCTGTCGCAAGTATACATAAATGCTTTAATGCAGGTTTCCTGTAATGAGACCATCTGCAGTGTTGGCACAATGTATCTGTTTTATGCTGATGTCTTGTAGTGATACAAGTCGATGTCTGGTTGTGTTTTATTGTGCGATTTGTAGATGATTTCTTGTGTTGTGTTCAAAGTAGATATCGTATTTGTTCTTAGCGTTGCTTATAGTTCTTCTAGTAAATAAATATTAGACAAACATTAAGGTATGTTTTCAGGTACTCGTAAGAAATACAGAAGTAGAAAACTAGTCATTGTTAGCCATTTATTACAAATAAGGGAGGGAAACCTGAAGCCTGTAAACAGTAAATTAATATGAAACAAATATAAAGGTATGTTATCAGGCACTCGCAGGAAATAAAGAAGTAGAACACCAGACAACAGAAAAACAACAGACATGAGTGGCTTACCCAGGATTTGAACACTGGACCTTCCGTGCGACAACCCCGCCTACCATGCAAGCGAATCACACTATCCGCTCTGCCATCTACGCATCATCAAAAATGATGTTTCAATGGCAGGTCAATAGTGCGAACCACAATACACGACACCAGAAGTCCTCCATGGGCAGTTCAGCCTATTAATGACGCAATCACTTCTGTTTTATTTCTATCAAGCAGTATATTAAGGTCCTAAGGGTCTTGTTGGATTTTTATACTGCTTGATAGAAATACAACAGAAGTGATTGCGTCATTAATAGGCTGAACTGCCCATGGAGGACTTCTGGTGTCGTGTATTGTGGTTCGCACTATTGACCTGCCATTGAAACATCATTTTTTGATGATGCGTAGATGGCAGAGCGGATAGTGTGATTCGCTTGCATGGCTAGACGGGGTTGTCGCACGGAAGGTCCAGTGTTCAAATCCTGGGTAAGCCACTCATGTCTGTTGTTTTTCTGTTGTCTGGTGTTCTACTTCTTTATTTCCTGCGAGTGCCTGATAACATACCTTTATATTTGTTTCATATTAATTCATTGTTAGCCACACATGTAAAAACCCCGTAGTTCCAGCGGGTCTCAGATAAAACAACGAAAAAATGGGACGACTACTGTGTCAAGCAAATCGTACAAGGCAACCTAGATGAGGTTTTATATGGGGCTGCCAACCTCATTACGTAAAACAAATTGCCACATAAATCAACGTTGCAAAAGCTTGCCGCAGGCTTCATGCAAAATGGTGGCTCTATGTTCTTTAAAGATTGGAACGGAAAATGATAATGATACTGATACAGGTAAATGTTTCTTTGTTCGTACATGGTCGTATTTTTTACTGCCCTGTTTAATGCATGGATGCATGTCTGGAATCATCCTTATATGACCACCAGCTAAGTACAATGCTACATTATTCTAATGTGGATGTGAAACTCTGTCTGTGAGGCTAATCATACTATCATTGACTCTTGAAATCATCTAAACAATTCTAGGGATTCCCCCTATGGTGAAACATGTTGAGGCATTAAGCTTGCACATTAAGCTTGAAGGAGTCACTTGAGCCCCAGACGTAACTTGTACCTGGTTGGCTGTTTGCAGGAGGATCTCGCTATAGATCCATGATAGGCAGAAGAAGCCGAGAAGTGGCTGTGTGAAGAACGTGACAATTCCTTGGGAGAGCCAAGAACTAGACCACGTTATTTAGCTCTGTATATTTGGAGAGCCCCCTTGTGTGACAGGGAATGCACAGTATGCCATGAGCTTCTTCCTCTTAGCTTGAGACCAGATGTGATGATCCTTTAAATGCAAACCCAGCTGGAGAAACTGGTGCTCATGACTTCAACTCAAAACGCTTAGGATTTACAGAAAAGCCGCAAGAAAAGCCTAGATCTACAGTGTAGATAATACCAAGTAGTCTTCAACTTGGTTTTGGCTGCAAAAAAATCGAGAAGCTCCGTGGCTTTAGTTAAACAACAACAACTGCCCTGTTTAAATTTCGTGGCAAGCAAGAACAGAAAACATACCGTAAAGCGTCAGTACCTGTACTGATAGCCATGTACACTTAAGACGAGAGACGACAGCATCGGGTGTAAGCAATCTCTATCATCTACCCTTCGAATGGCCAGAACACCTACAGAGGCAAACTACAAATGCTTTGATCATATTATCAGACGTAAACTTCATCTGGACATTTTCTCATCACAGAATGGGGCTCCGCTACGATAGATAGCCCCCTGCTGACAGTTCGGTAATGGAACTTGGAAAAGTCTAGTTAGATATATATTTTATTGGATGTTTCTAGCGCATACGTTTATCTTGCTCATGTTTCTTTTCCCTTAATAAATCTTAAAGCGATTTTAAAATATCGCTTACAATAAAAGGTAAAGGTAAAGGATCCCGTTACATGGCAATTGAGACACATTGGGAATATGGTGTTAGGACCACATTTTCTTGACCATCGACACACTAGGGGTGATGTGGTCAGCATCACGCCGGCCGCCTTAACCTTCCCCCCGGAGCCGTGTGCGATCTAAAATATCCCACTTCAACTGTGGATCGAACCATGGACCATCGAGCGCCAGTGCATTAACCACCGCGCTACCGCGGCTTCCTTACAATAAAGCTAGAAATAAGTATTCGCAGTGTTACACAGATCGACAAACACAATGAAAAGAGAGCAGGAGACATAAATGACATGGTTAAGGAAAATATAGAAAGACCTTGAGTTGATGACACGTGAAAAGAGGACTTCTTATATACATTATAAATAGAGAGTCCATATTCCACATTAGAAACAGCGGTCCTATTGTCTACATTATAAACAGAGGGCCTATAATCTGCATTAGAAACAGTGGTCCTATAATCTACAATGGAAACATCAGTTCTATAATCTAGAAAGGAAACACGGGTCCTATAATCTGCTATTGAAACAGTGGGTCTCTGGTGTACATTAGAGACAACAGTTTTATAGTCTACATTATAAACAGAGGGTCTTCAAACTACATAACTTCAAACTACATAAGAAACAGCGGACATATAGTATACATTGCAAATATCTGGCCTATTGTCTACATTGCAAACAGAGGGCCTAGTCTTCATTAGAGACAGCGGATCTATAGTCTACACTAGAAACAGAGGGTCTATTGTTTTCCTAAGAAGCAGCGGTCTTATAGTCTATGTAAAAACATCAGTCCTATATTCTACATTATAAACAGAGAGCTCATATTCTTCATTATAAACAGAGAGCTCATAGTCTACATTATAAACAGAGAGCTCATAGTCTACATTATAAACAGAGAGCTCATAGTCTACATTATAAACAGAGAGCTCATAGTCTACATTATAAACAGAGAGCTCATAGTCTACATTATAAACAGAAGGCCTGTAGTCTACATTATAAACAGAGAGCTCATAGTCTACATTATAAGCAGAGAGCTCATAGTCTACATTATAAACAGAAGGCCTATAGTCTACATTATAAACAGAGGGCTTATAGTCTACATTATAAACATAGAGCTCATAGTCTACATTATAAACAGAGAGCTCATATTATACATTATAAACATAAGGCCTATAGTCTACATTATAAACAGAAGGCCTATTGTCTACATTATAAACATAGGGCTTATAGTCTACATTAAACTGAGGGCTTTTAGTCTATATTATAAACAGAGGGCTTTTAGTCTACATTATAAACAGAGGCCCCACAATTTACATTAGAACCAGCGGACCTACAGCCACACATTAGAACCAGCGGGCCTACAGCCACACATTAGAACCAGCGGGCCTACAGCCACACAAAAGAACCAGCGGGCCTACAGCCACACATAAGAACCAGCGGGCCTACAGCCACACATTAGAACCAGCGGGCCTACAGCCACACATTAGAACCAGCGGGCCTACAGCCACACATTAGAACCAGCGGGCCTACAGCCACACATTAGAACCAGCGGGCCTGCAGCCACACATTAGAACCAGCGGGCCTACAGCCACACATTAGAAACAATGGATATTCTACTAACCCCAAAGTCTTTTATTCCTTTGTTACATGCATACTAATATAACCAACGGTTCTTGTCACTAGATTGAACGTACACAGCTTGCCAGAAGGAAGCAAAACTCTTTTAAGTTTTTCTTTCTCCAATCAACAGCTGTCTATAGACCACATTATAAACGCCACCACGTTATTAACAACCCATTGACTGACATATTCTGCGCAGAAAATGTAATAATGAAATAACAATTTCCTCAGTACAAGGTATTGGGGGGGAATAATTTGTATCAATAAATTTCCCATTACTCTAATAATATATTTCCCGTTACTGGGGACAATAAATGTTATTAACTCCGTAACCTTACAGAGGATTTTGCCATCCGGGTTCTAGCCATCGTAATCATCAAGGGCGATACATTTTGTTGACGATGGACAATAAGGTGTAATAGTGTCATTTCCTTCATTTTCTGCCGTTTTTCAAGTTCATTTATAGTTGTGTTTTTGTTTTTGGTTAATAATCAGGTGCTAAATATCTTTTTTGCTTTTCTTTCTTTCTTCATTTATTTATTTCTCTGTAAACGCTCCATTACATTCACTTCTTTTCTTAACTGATTATCTTTGCTTCTCTCTCTCTCTCTCTCTCTCTCTCTCTCTCTCTCTCTCTCTCTCTCTCTCTCTCTCTCTCTCTCTCTCTCTCTTTCTCTCTCTTTTTCTCTCTCCGTCTCTCTCTTTCACTCTTTCCCTCTTTCTATCTCTCTATCTCCTTCTATCTCTCTCTCTCTCTCAGTGTGTCTATGGTCCACTATGTTAATTTCTTTCCTTTACTGATTATCTTTGCCTCTCTTTCTTTCTTTCATTATTTTGTTCTCTCTCTCTCTCTCTCTCTCTCTCTCTCTCTCTCTCGCTCTCTACGTTTCTAAATATTTATTTATTTCCTTTACTGATTATCCTTGCTTATCTTTCTGTCCACCTGCCTTTCTTTCTTTCTTTCTTTCTTTCTTTCAATCAGTCTACGGTTGCTAAATTCATTTCCTTGTGATTTACCTGTTCTCTCTGAGATATTCTGAATCATTTAATGACCTGGGTTTCTCTAATTTAATTTCTGATTTCTCCTTCACCCGTATTTCTTTTTTTACAATTATGGTGGGGGAGGGGAGGGGGGGGGGCGGAGTGGGTAAGAGGTATAGCGTCCAACTCTAATCCAAAAGGTACCAGGTTCGCTCCCAGTACAGGGAAATATTTTTCAAAACCTGTGGTTCCTAATGATGTCACACTCCCTCCCTCCTACACCCGATCTCCTGGGTAGTGAGATCGGATGTTAGCCTTCTTGGATAAGGGCGAAAAACATAAGAGGTCCCGTGTGCAAGCTGTGCACGTTGAAAGTCCCTCGGTAGGTGGAAATCGTAAAGAGTAGGCCATACGGCCGCTGCCTCGGCAAAGTTTTAAAAGTTAGGAAACCTAACTACCACACAAATATTTATAGAATTCCTGATTCCAGTATACACACACAGGGATCCTCCCCGGTGCTACGGAGTTCGTGCACTGTGCTGAAATCCTCCTTGTGTGATCTAAAGGAGGAGATCGGAGCACTGACGGAGTTGTCCGTGTGCAGTGAAGATGGTCATTAAAACCACACCAAACAGTTACAGGCCCGTAGTTCTTACATTATACTTAATTATATTTTACAGCGCCAATGTGACCTCATTGAACCCTTTTTGAGTATTATATAATATTTTAATGTAAAAGGTAAAAAAGGATCCCATTACACGCCAATATGGTGTTAGGCCCATATTTTCTTCACCATCGGCACACTAGGGGTGATGTTGTCAGCATCATTCCGGCTGCCTTAACCTTCCCAGAGTTACTCTCTGTATTTTAATATTTTAATGTGTCACCTTTTAATTTGTCGTCACTTCTTCGATCTCTCTTCCTTCCTCTTATAAGTTTCGTGGTTTTCAATTTGCATTCTATAAGTATCTACTCCCGGCATGACCCACGTGCAGTGGGATCACTGTCTCGAGGCGTCAAGGATCATGGGCGCCAAAACTATCCCAGTGAAAACAAATTAAACACATTGAATCTATCATATGTGAGAACTGTTGTTCTTGGTAGTTTGTTTTTTTGTTTTTTTATCTTGAATTTTTGTCATGTTATTTTTTTTGTTCCGTTTTTTTGCCACGAGGGTTTCTGAAGAGACAAAGCAAGCGACAATAGGACTAGAGACAAAGGCGGGTAGAAGGGGAACGGACTAGAGAAGTAAGCGAGAATCTATCATAGTGACAACTATTGCTTGAGTTTTTTTTTTTGTTTGTTTTTTTATAGGACCGTTTTTTTTGCCACGAGGGTTTCTGAAGAGACAAAGCAAGCGACAATAGGACTAGAGACAAAGCGGGAATAGGACTAGAGACAAAGCGAGAATAGGACTAGATACAAAGCGAGAATAGGACTAGAGACAAAGCGAGAATAGGACTAGAGACAAAGCGAGAATAGGACTAGAGACAAAGCGAGAATAGGACTAGAGACAAAGCGAGAATAGGACTAGAGACAAAGCGAGAATAGGACTAGAGACAAAGCGAGAATAGGACTAGAGACAAAGCGAGAATAGGACTAGAGACAAAGCGAGAATAGGACTAGAGACAAAGCGAGAATAGGACTAGAGGCAAAGCGAGAATAGGACTAGAGACAAAGCGAGAATAGGACTAGAGACAAAGAAGAGTTAGATAATCAAAGAGACAGCAGCCAGGAGACTTTTTCAGACGATAAATCGAGGATTCCTCAGCAAGAGAGAAGATGGCAAGAAGACAAAGATGGCTGTATACCGCTCAATCTATGTCCCATTCTTGGCGTATGGATGCGAGTCATGGGCAATGACTAAATCCCACAAAAGCCACATCCAAACCTCAGAAATGAGGTATTTGAGGAAGATGGTTAAAGTAGCAAGAAGAGACATGGTCCGCAACCAGACGATACGTCAAGGCCTAAAATCCCAGCCCCTGCAGACCCAAGTAGAACAGTCCCAACTAAAATGGTTTTGACATGTCTGCAGAATGGGAAAAGATCGGCTACCACGACAAGTATGGGAAACTAAGAGTCAGGGATCCAGGCCCCCAGGACGACCCCGCATCGGCTGGGAGGACAACATTAGACAATCTCTGAAGTACTGAGGACTAGAATAGAACCAGGCCAGAAGGAAGACAGCAGATAGGATAGTGTCCCACTCTCTCTTCAAAACTTCTACACCTCACGGTAGAAGAGGAACGACTAAGTAATTAAGTAAAATGTTTCTGAAGAAACAAAAGCGAAAATAGGACTACAGCCCCTTCACTCATGTCGTAGATGTTGTGCAGGGGGCTGGCAACATCATCATGTAAAACAGATTGCTACATAAACTAGCACTACAAGAGTGTGTGAATGGTTGGAGCAGGCTTCCTATGTGGTGACCAGATTCACTGCTGGCTCTATGCTCCATAAGGAGCCCAAAGGGAACTGATGATGACGATTCACTTTTTTCGTCATTATAAAAAAGATAAACCGGTAAAACGTATACTTATATTTTAAAATACAGGCATACCTCGGAGATATTGCGGGTTCGGTTCCAGACCACCGCAGTAAAGTGAATATTGCAATAAAGCGGGTCACATCCATTTTTTGGCTTCCCAGTGCATATAAAAGCCTAAAATCATGTTTACAATTTTAAGGGCACAATAGCGTTAGGTCTAAAAAGAACAATGTACTGTAAATTTAAATAAGTTATTTCTAAAAAAAAATGCTAATCTTCATCATCTGAGCCTTCAGCGAATCGTAATCTTTTTGCTAGTGGAGAGCCAAAATCTGTCGGAAGAATAATGCACGTTCTAATAAATAAACTTGAATAATTTGAAGAAAAAAAAGCGCAATATCTGCGAAGCGCAATAAAGCGAGGTATGCCTGTATGTTTTCACTAGTGGAACATATAACAGAGATATATGTAGGGCCAGGAGCAGCAAATAGACAGTTCTCTCGGGACTACTGAGCTCCTAAAGCCGGTCCTGTACTCCATTAGGTCCACCAGACCAGAATCGTTCACAAAAGTATCGCAAAAACCCAATCAAGGCGCGCATTAATACATTCCTTGTATCCATACGCCCTCCTGCGGCACCACGTTAGACTTATTTTTTTCTCGAAGTATATTATCTCCGAGAAGTAATCAAGTACGCGCTGTGGGCTTTCCGTGCATCTCCGCGGGATTTCGCCACAACACGACAACGATAGGGGAAGACGATTGGACGTTAATGTAACTGGAGAGAGCTTAGCAAGAAGTTGCGTTTTTCACAATATTAAACTCATTTTGATGGCTTATTTATTCGCGAACCCAATTTTTTGAGGAAAATAACACACACACACGCACGCACACACAAAGAAACAAGCAAAAATTGCCTTACACGTGAATATACATAAGATGCACCTTATTCTGTTATTTCAAATTTTTTTTTGAACAAAAGTTTCTTCTTCTTCTTCTTCCTCGTTCGCACTGAAAAGGACGGTGGTTGCGTTGTGTCTGTTTCCAACGTAGCTGTGATATCTGCACCTTTCGGTCGACACATCCGACTTCTGCACAGCATTTTTTAGGACCGGGTTTGCCTTCCCATTGCGATCCGTACTCGCTCAGCCAGCCTGCACAGCTGCAGACTGTTTCCAGGACCACCACGTGGAGGTGGAGCACGGTCTTGACCAGCTCTGGTTCGCTGGTCCTGACGCAGGCAGTCAAGCTATGAGTCGCTGACTGCGGATCAAAATATATAAAAGACAACACAAGCTAAGAGATAGAACATTTTTTTTTCACCATAACATAAATTTAGTTTAAATGTTCAAAATACCCGCCATCAGCATGAACACACGAGCGACATCTCTCACCAACATAACTGCAATTCTTTTAGGAATTGCCTTTCTTTTTTCAGAAGCATAACTGAGTATTCTCCGTTCTCTTTCATGTACCTGAACAATTCTGGCAAAAGTACTCTTAGCTTTAAAATGTGATAAAGAAAATTAAAATTGTGCATCTTGTTCACGAAATGTAAATTTTCAAAGTGTGGATACATAATTTTGAAACACCTTGATATATATATATATATATATATATATATATTATATATATATATTATATTATATATATATATATATATATATATATATATATATATATATATATATATATATATATATATATATATTATTATATATATATATATATATATATTATATATATATTATATATATTTATATTTATTTATTTATTTGTAAAGAAACTTTAAAGTTCATTCTTTATGTCCGTAACTTCTTCATATTTCTTATTGCAAACCAAATACCAACTGTGTGGTTCTCCCGGGGGGTCTCTGAAGAGATACAGAACGTACAGGACTTTAGCCACTCCTGCATGCCGTACAAAGCGACCGTGACTTTATTGGTCATTCCCTTTTTCGTATTTCTCTCTCTATCCCATTATCTACTTATTTTTCATTTTCGGAGCACAGAAATACATACCGTTACTTGTTTACACTTCTTCCTGATATAATTCGTCATGTCTTTTTACCTGATCATCATTGCTGAGAGAGTAGACAGGTGATGTAATATTGGCCGACAGTCATGTTGGTAAAATTCTCGTGTACCAGATATTAACGAGCCCAATTAACACGAAGGTCGCCCCGCTAGCTTGGTTATCGCTGATATGGCTATTGTAACTTCCTAACATTTCTCATGGAGAGAACACAACCCAAATGGTCACACGATGAATGTTTGTTTGCACAGGTAGAGGGCAGTAAATTATCCATGTGGTGACTTATTACAGACACGCACATGAAAGACGGAATGTTGTAATAAGTTTCCTGGAAGACATTATTTGTGATAATGAAGGAAGTTGTGAGCGTAATGAGGACCGATAATCGACGGAAATAACAATTCCTTATAAGGAAAGTGACTTTTAAAACATTACGCAGACTTTTCCTTCGAGGTAATTGTTAGGATAAACCCCATCATAACACGCATGATTAAATACAACTGGCTGGGCAATTCTAGATGTTATAAACAACACTTCTGATTGCAGCCTTGTGTTACAAGGGTCCGTTTATGGCTATTATCTGTTGAAGATGTATCTTAATCGAAGCAGGGTATTTTAGTAATGAATTGATTGTCATCGTTTATTTCCTTCCAAACCCTGTCTACACGTTTGTCAATATTAATGTTCTTGAATGAAACGATATCGTGCGTAAACATACAATGAAGATACGAAAAATGGCTTAAGGTAGTAGGCTACCCACAAAAGATTTTAAAAAATAAAAATCCAACAATTTTCATTTTCATGCTTTACATTCAAATCAAATTCTTGTACTAAAAATGAATTGATTGTCAGCGTTTTTTTCCTCCAATTCATAGAAGCTTAGAGATATAGGCTCTGGTATGGTTCTTGTATAGAAGAATCTCTGTATGTAGGAATCAGTGTTTTTATACACACACACCCCCCTTGAGTGATTTGCATAGCAACCAATGTTTATAGTTGGTTACCTTGTGAATAATGACCCAACATGAAGGTGCGTAATTGTAAAACTGCGAAATTATAATTATACTGAGGCAACAGGAGAAAGATATTTATAACTTTTCCAAGAGGAATCACTCAATGATTTCTTATGAATTTTTCAAAAGTGTGTGTCTAGAAAGCTTTGATCGTAAATTTCAGCATTTGTTACATGCATTGTGCATTTTCACCCACATCAACTCTATTTATTGCTAGACCTAGTTTTATACTGTATAATAGTAGTTAGCAGAGCTTCTTTTGTTCACAATGGGAAATAAGACAAAGTAAGTTCCTTGGAAATCGGTACACCAAGAAACCGTTGCCTGAAAATGAGACACCTAGTGTCGATAGTGGCGCTATAAAGCCTCTGTGCTCCTCAGCAAAGAAAATAAAGGTCCAAGAAAGTGAAGGACAAGCTAAAAATGACAACAGAGGAAATGTGTTTATCCTTATGGATGTAAAACTGCTGTTTGGGTTTTTATGCGCTAACTTTAGATGTGACAAATGTTATCAGTACTCACCGACCTGTGAGATCGTCGAAGAGACTCGGGATGGCTTT
The DNA here is from genome assembly GCA_024509875.1 of Oreohelix idahoensis. NCBI lineage: Eukaryota > Metazoa > Mollusca > Gastropoda > Stylommatophora > Oreohelicidae > Oreohelix > Oreohelix idahoensis. The sequence goes on along the minus strand of JAMPIV010009989.1, from coordinate 101,378 downwards.
TGTCATGAAATCAGTATCAAGTGCACAAACTGTGTCGAATGGAATGCCAATTTCAATACTTCTGATGTTTCATCTCCAGCTACTCACAAACACAAAGAAGTAAATGTGCGAATGGTGGCATTTGTGCGTTCTATTGGGAAAGGCCACAGTGCATTTCAGAATTTTTCAATATACATGAACACAAGTCAACCCATGGCAAAGAAAGCATACAGGAGAACGCTGCACAGGATCTATTCAGCAAGTAAGGACATTGCAATGGAAAGACCCTAAGAGCACCGAAAAGGGGATTCATAGACACTGCAGCTGCAGTAGAAGGAGAGCTTTATTCAACAGGAGCTCATTAAACTTCATTTTGCGAGTTCTTTTTCTGTTTTTCTTTGATTTCTCGGAATTGTCTTTTCAACATAATTGGTGATCTTTGAAACAAGATATCTCTGGATCTGTACATTCAATTGACATGAAAATTAACACAGTTGGTTGTCATATAATCTTACAGATTCTGACCTAAAATGGATACAATTGAATTCAAAGTTTTAGTTTTATGACCATCATGCATATATAATGAGGCACAAATATCAAACATTCCAGAAATATAAACTTTGAAAATTCATTAAAAATTAACCTTTCTGTCAATCTCTGTCATTTTAGGTCATAACCTCACGCCATATATAATGATTCAATTTGCCAAGTTTCATTCAGATCCTTGTACAAATAACATAGTTATGATGTTTTGAAAAAGGTGTATAATTTATTCACTACGGCGGCCATATTGTATAGCTAATTTGCATAATTAATGAGGTCATTATGTGCACAAAACAATTTTAAGTGGTCATCAATGAGGCAACTCCTTCTTCTTGAGTCCACAAAAAAACACATATTTATTAACATTTACAGTTCTGTTCACATCATAATTCATGCATAATAATCTTCGTATTCCATGGATTCATTTCCTATTAGTGCAGTCTAGTCCTTATCGTCGACAAAACATGGTAGACTATATATACGCACTGCTGCGATGCAGTCAGTCGAAAGTGAGACCTACCAGTTTGTGAACTTGAATTATAAAAAATGATCAATCTCTCCCGTATTCAGAACTTCAATAATTAATGGATGTCCATAACCATTATTAAATTTATCATAATAAAGGCTTGACCCTCTAGCCAAAAGTTCTCAAAGAAATACTTGCACTATAAATTATCCTGGGAGTAAGCGGAATACATCCGTCTCGTTCGGAGCTTACCATAAAAAGTGTAAACGTAAAACGTAGAAAAGCGGGACCATACCAACACTGACACGTCATAAAGTTACTATACACTTCGCGTTTAATAAAATACCGTGAAGCGTGAAAAACATTCTATATTCAAAACCATCTCAAGCATCCAATGTGCAACATTAAAAGTGCTCACAACTGTAGCAGACGACATCGTTAAAACGTGTCGTAACATCCCTCTGGCCGACGGGGGAAAAAAATCTATTCTATAGATTTTTTTGAATTAACTATATGAATTATCATAAAAATTCAACAATACACGATATATGGCCTACGATGTTCTGCCTAGAACAGTGTCGTAAGTCATGTCAATATAATACATGTCATGTAATACCTGAAAATTATATTAAGTTAACTAAAGAAAAAGTCATCTGCCAGAAAGGATAGTAAATAATTATCTACGTAACTAAAATCGTGTGTTGTATCATAAAATATACTAACTAAATATAGAATTAACTAAATAATCAATGTAATAGAATTAAATTATAATTAAATAAACTAAATGTCACAGTGTGATTAACACAGCTGTGGACTGGCGGTGCTCCACTGGGGGCGGGTACATAATGCCAGTCGGGTGTGAGAGGTGTTCTCATACACTTAACTTAACAACACGAAACTGCGAGGTCAGCAGGTCAGGGGTGAACGCAAGGGGCGTTCTGATTGGGCAGTGAAGAAGAGAGAGTAGGGAAAGCGACGAGGTTTTTGGTTATGATGGCTGACTCGAATTGTGGAATGCAAGAGGATATTTAGTTATGAGAATATAAGGCAGTTGGTTATCTGAGATTTTCATCAATGTGTTACACTTCGCTAACTACATATATTGTTGTCATTTTGTGGTGATAATTATTTGAATACATTAGACAGAGTTGGGAACATTGTTAGTGTTCGTTATTACTTCAATTTGTTCCACTCCACCCCTCTCTCTCTCTCTCTCTCTCTCGTGTGTAGTATTTCGAGGACTAAGGCATATGTGTATTTAATACAAAATACCCTGTGTCACTAAAGTATTGTATCAATATGAAAGAAAGTAAAGAAAAGCAACGAACTATGGAGAATACCTGATAGTTAAGTAGTAAGAAAGTAATAGATTAAAAGAAAATAGATGTGTAAAGAATTAACTATGTAACCAAATTAATGTATCAGCTAACACAATAAAGATAAAATATATCATGTTATATCATAGTCACATTAACCTAAGTACTTAACTACATCAAGTAGTAACTAATTATATCAATGTAGTACTGATTTCAACTGTGTGATTTTTGTTTTCTATACTTTTATATATATATATATATATATATATATATATATATATATATATATATATATATATATATATTTATCTTTTTCACACTGTCTTTTATTTTATTCAATCCAAAATAATGAAAATCCTATTATCAGTCATGAAGATCAATCTGTACTTAGTTCCTTCATGTGTGTAAACTACGGTTTGTTCCATACGAAGAGAAAATTTATGCCACAAGCGATAATCTTGAATTACACCGTTCCAATTTAAATGTAGGTAAACGTAAGTTCCATCCTATGTGTACTCGATTTTTGATTGAAGATCGTATCCGATTGATTTAGACATGTATAGAAACCAAACAAAGTTTCCTTGAAATTTGATCGAAATTTATAACGTTCCATAAGTATTCTGTCATCATGCGTATTGTTCCCAAACACTTATGTTTTTCGACCTATCAAAAGTTGTATAGGAATTTGTAGACTTTCGTAAGGAACATCATTTCGTGGTTCCTTATGAGTAAACAGTAAGTCTTGTTATGAATATGAACGAATAACCTTGAGTATCTAAGTCTTTTTCCGTTCTTTGGGTTGTTAGTTCTCAATGGACGTATTACGAAAATGTTATTTATGTGCGCCTGGTTCATAATCACATATGTCATGTAACACGTAGTAGTAGTTCAGAAATATTCAAACGTATGTATACTCCAATCTCAATTGTCAGTTGTAGATACGCATGACCACGAACATGGAAGGAGATGTTGAGTGTGTAAGTCTTTGTAGTACATAACATCTGAGTCGTTAACTTTTGTCATATGATATTAATGTGCTTGACTCGAAATCCAGTACGCCCTTGACATATTCGATAGTACCGTTAATGAAACTTGAAACATCGTTCTACGTCTGAAGTGGAACTGTCAAGTTATTAGAACTGGACTTCTATCACAGGATTACCAGTCCTTGGATGCGAACGTCACTGAATTAGAAATTGCCCGCATCTGAAGGAGATATATTTGCGTAAAATTTAGTAGCACATGTTGACCTCAAATTTAGGAGGTTAAATAAAAAATGTTCCCTAGAAATTTAGTGGACGCAATGTTAGCTTTTGCAGTCCATGTCACTTTCATAAGCATGTCTTTTCTCAAGATTAATAGACGATATACGAACTTATGCTGCATTAGCTGAGCATAGTTAAAACGATCCACCACGTTACTGTCTATCGTAGGCATGGTAAAAACAAATAAAGACAGAAAACATGTGTACACCAAGAAAAGTCACCAACCAATCTATATAGATGAGAATAGATGACTATGAGAGAAAATAACTGATGACTGCGTATGCTGAGTCATCAAAGAATGTGATAACTAATCCTAATATCTATAGGCTAATATCTGCGTGAAGCAGAATCAGGTACCAATTGTAGCCTGAGAGAATGGTGATGAAAGTAAACACCATTGTCACTCTCCATAACCAAACGAGCGTCTCTATTGGTTCTAAATGTTACCAACGCCTCACCATACCTGCTATTGGTATGTGGCAACAGACGCACAAACTTAACGTCTGCCGTGTAGTGAAAAAAATTACCAAGTGTCTGCCAGGCAGTTTCCTGTGGCAGATTTCGCACTAACACCGTCGAGAATATGCACATTTACCAACATAAGTAGGACCATTGTCACTAACATGGGAACACGAGTGCTATGTAACTTTAGTTGCACGAGGCAAATTGCAATGTTTGTCACTCATGTATGTATAATTCTTTCTATAATCTGAATTATCCTGTTGGACATGAGTATGATGACTCCTACCCTGTAAGGGTACATTTGTAGGGCATGTAGTAGTAGACAGACCAGAAGAACCAAGTACATTCTTTTTTTCTAATGTACTGGTATTAATTTTATTGAGTATCTTCCTATCACTCTTAACCCCAACCATATGTTTCAACATGTTACTCTTCTTGGTACACTCCTTTCCCTTGTTGACAACGTCAACAGTTTTCTTAAGATCAGTTGCTGGCTGATCATGTCGCCAAGACTTGTTCCCTGAATTGGCAGTATTGTTCTGTCGAGGGAAGGTGTAACTACCCCGGAATGATTTCCTATATACAACTGGGTATGCCAATACTGTAGTATCACCCTTAGTACTTAAGTCATGTCGTAAAGTACGTTTATCATATCTGTTGTTCAACCCTATATTTTTACCTGACAGTACATCCAATAGACAATCAACCATCCTTCTTAATTTATTACCTTCAGAAGTCAGGAATGCAATCTCCATCTTCGGCTTCTTATTTAATTTATCTAAATTAGTTGTTATATTCCTCTCACTAACAAGTGTGGAATCAACTGTATTCAATTTAGTTGAAAGTTCATCGATCTGCTGTTGCATTCTCTGTTCTAGTTCAGCATATATACGTTTCTCATTCAGGAGTAACGCTTCTAAGGCCGTTACCCTGTCATCAGTTAAACAAACATCACTTAAGTTTGATACAATATTGTCCTTGTGAGATTCAATCTCCCCTTTTTCACCTTCTGATTTAAACTTAGTATACTCTGAAATCAAAGATTCATGATCGGACCTCAACTTGTCACATTTTGATTTCAAATTATCAAATAAACCTCTAAATGTCTCATTACTTCTCTGAGATTCCATCATAAATTTCTCATTATCTTCCTGCAGTAGTTTTAATTCAAGCGTGGAAGAGTTCACCTTACTTATCTGGTCATCCAACATCTGTTTCAATGAGGTCACCTCATCCTCTAACTCTTTCTTCTGACTAAGAAATTTCGTATTATCTGCTATCTACACCGTCACTTTATTCTTTAATACAGCATTTTCAAAATCCATTGTTGACAACTTCTTCTCATTTTCCCCTGTTTGCTGTATCAGCTCATTAGTAAGGGTAATCTCCCTACCCTTATGCTTCGTTATGGTTTTCTTCAACTCATTCAACTCAATACTACTACCGTCCTGAGTAGTCATTTTACCTTCATCATAAAAAATAGTGGATAATAATTTAGAAAGTCTTACTGCTTTCTCCTTTGAAGGGTCATATCCACATACACAATAAGCAAACTCCTTCAGATCCTGGCTCATTTGAATTAAGAAATGTTCTATGGCATATTCCTCATAGCTCGCCCCTCCTAAACGTAATCTATCTCCCTCCCGGAGAAAATGATCAAAAATATCCACAGTAACTATTATATATGACTCCCTGAGTCAATCAAATAATAATCAAATTCTTTACGTGCTTCCCTTTTTTATCAAATTATATACCAATCTTCATCAAATATCACAAAGTCGCCATGTTAATTCAATAATATAGTTAATTAGTAGTCAATTATATCAATCTCCCGTATATATATATATATATATATATATACACTCAAGTATATATGCCAAAATGGCTAATATAGTATTGTGACTAGACCAGTCTACTAAATACCCCTCAATCTGCTTACCATATTCAAGGTAAGAGCTAAATTTATTCTTATGTATCAATATAGTATGATATCATGCCATATGTAGCATGTGTAAATAGTAGTGACATGGACTACTAGTGCATTATAATGCAATCAAATTAATCATCAAGTATTTTTTAAATAAATTAATCCTAAGTATTATAATATTGTTATCTTATATTTATTTTATTCTATTATCAATATAATATAATTATAAATGAATACAATACAGTAGACACATGAAACCAAAGTGTTACAACACGAAATCACGCTAGAATTGACAATTTACAGACATTAAAAATGATCCTATAAACTGAAGCAGAATCGGAAGTGACTAGGAGAACTAAAAATGAGAATAGGTCAAACTTCATCAGCTAAGAATCATGACGTCACTTGGACTCATAGACGAACGTCACAATATTTATAAATGAAAATAAATGATAAGAAGATGAGAAAGACGATTTAGGATACAAACACTGACAAAACTGAATAAAATGAAAACTTATTACATTAAAAATACAACAAGTATATACATAACTTCACAGCTAACATCTAACGTTGAATAGAATCAGATGCAAACACAGTCTGCCACGAAAGATATCAGTGGATGTTTTGCAAATGAAATTACTCAACTAATGCCCTATCAGAATGATCAGGATTTTTGCGGTCAATTGTCACTGACATAACAAAAATCCCGATTCCCGCCAACCGACCCGCTGAGGTGTACAAAACCACATAAATGCATATTAGAAAACATTGAACATTTAAAAAGAGACATTAAAAACATGCCTGTGAATGGGCAACATGGACCAACATTGCGTAATGCACGAAAAGTACTTAGCTTTTGAAGGACGACAATCTCCGACAGTGTAAGCATGCGCCAAAGAACTATGGAGATAGCATGCAGTAATGATCATTCCTTGATAGGAGTTGTTCAATCTTTTGAGTCATTTTGAATGCTTTCAATCTCGCTGCCTTGTTGACCGAAAAGTTTGCAACGGCTGTCTCCATGATATTGACTATGTTGTGACGTCATATAATCTCCAATACGCATGCGCCTTGAATTTTGTAAGTTTTCATGCAATGTTGATCGAAGTGAAAGTTCGAAAAAATGTTCTTGACATTAGAATATTCGCTTTGAAATAAAAACTGTTGTTTCACAACCACACTGGCCACCACTGTTACAGGGATCCGTTTATAGCTATTATCTGTTGAAGATGTATCTTAATCGAAGCAGGGTATTTTAGTAATGAACTGAGTGTCATCGTTTTATTCCTTCCGAACCCTGTCTACACGTTTGTCAATATTAATGTTCTTGAATGAAACGATATCGTGCGTAAACATACAATGAAGATACGAAAAATTGCTTAACTTGTTAGCCAACCTTGAAGGTCATCAATGAGGCAACTCCTTCTTCTTGAGTCCACAAAAAAACACATATTTATTAACATTTACAGTTCTGTTCAAACTCAGAGCTGCTAGACCAGTTGCAGTCAAACAGAAAAGATACAACATCACGAAACTTAAGGACCCTTTCACCAGAAAAGCGTTCGTGGTCGACGTAAAGAGACGATATCTGATTACCAAAAGCCAGGAAAGAACTGAGACCGACGATGTGGACCAGAAATTCAACACCATCTCAACAATATACAAAGAAAGCAGCAAGTCATGCTTGGGATTCCAGGAAAGAAAGAGCCAAGACTGGATAACACCAGAAACGCTAAACACCATAGCGAAGAGAAAGGAAATGAAAAGAAAGAAAACAGAAGCTACGTCTCCCAGGTTAAAGGCAATATATAGTGAACAGTACAGTCAGCTGAACAAGGAAGTAAAACGTCAAACCCGTGCTAACAAAAGGACATTTCTGGATGACCTTGCAAGACAGGCAGAAGAGGCAGCACTGAGAAATGAACAAAGCACAGTTTATAAAATAACTAAAGCTATCAGTGGAAAACGAGGTGCAAACAACATAACGTTAGTAAGAGACAAGCAAGGAAATCTCATCACCACAGCACAGGGGCAAGAAACAAGATGGGCAGAGCACTTCAGAGAAACACTGAATAAGGAACCACCAGAGACTCAGCTGAATGTTCCTGAGGCTGAAAGTGACTTAGACGTAAATACAGACATTCCACGAAAAGAAGAAATTATCACAGCTATCAAAGGGCTAAAAAATGGAAAAGCACCTGGTCACGACAATCTGAATGCTGAGCTATTCAAGACAGACCCTGAACTAGCAGCAGAACTATTAGAACCACTATTTGCACAAGTCTGGGAAACTGAGACAACACCAACAGAGTGGAGTAAAGGAATAATTGTCAAATTTCCCAAGAAGGGCGACCTTGCAGATTGGAACAACTTGAGAGGAATTACCCTCCTCTCAGTTCCCAGCAAAATACTAGGCAGGATAATCATCCAGAGAATTTCAAAAGCAGTTGACCATAAACTGAGGAAAGAAAAAGCGGGCTTCAGAAAGAACAGAAGATGTGCAGATCATATATTTGCCCTCAGGAACATTATAGAGCAGTGCTCAGAATGGCAGAGACAGCTGTACATTAACTTTGTTGATTTTGAAAAGGCTTTCGACAGCATACACAGGGACAGCCTATGGAAAATTCTGAGGGCTTATGGAATTCCCAGCCGCATTGTTTCCATTATAAAAAGCCTCTATTCTAACTTTACGTGCAGTGTTGGATCGAGTAATGTAACTTTCGAAGTGAAAACAGGAGTACGACAGGGATGCCCCTTATCAACAACATTATTTTTAACAGTCATAGATTGGGTGATGCGGCAGACAACAGAGGGCAGTCCAAGAGGAATTAGATGGACAACGTTTTCTACACTGGAAGATTTGGAATATGCAGATGACATTGCACTACTCGCGCATTCACACCAACACATTCAAGACAAAACCGATAGACTGAATAAGTATGGCCAGCAGGTTGGCCTGAACATCAATTTGAAGAAGACAGAGGTCATGACACTAAATGTGGGCAATCCTGAGCCAATAACAGTAAGGAACCAGAAGTTAGTACAGACAGACACATTTACTTACCTAGGAAGCATAGTAACACCTGACGGCGGAACAAGCAAGGACATTAACAACAGAATGAATAAAGCGAGAACAGCCTTTGCTGTTCTCAACAACATTTGGAAGTCTTCCCAGTACAGCACAAACACCAAATTAAGACTGTATGAGAGCTGTGTACTTTCTGTGCTTCTCTATGGTGCGGAATGTTGGAGAGTAACAGAGAAGGAAATGTCGAAACTGTCCTCCTTCCACACAATCTGCCTAAGGAAAATTCTACGAATCTTTTGGCCAAACACCATCAGCAACCAAGAACTACTTATTCGGAGTAACCAGGAGGACATGCACACCATCATAGCTAGCAGACGCTGGAGTTGGGTTGGCCATGTCCTCAGAAGGGACCCTGATACCATCACAAGAACAGCTATGCTATGGACCCCCGAGGGAAAGCGAAAGAGAGGCCGACCAAAAACAACTTGGCGGAGAACTGTGGAAGCTGAGATGCAAAGAATGAACCACAGTTGGGGCACTGTACGAAGGATCGCCGCCGACCGAGCAAAGTGGAATCAATTTGTTGCTGCCCTACAAGAGAAACCAGGCGTGATGGCCGCTGACTGCTTTGACGGTTGGCGGTTATGGATCAAAGAAGAAGAAAGACAGTTCTGTTCACATCATATTTTATGCATAATAATCTTCGTATTCCATGGATTCATTTCCTATTAGTGCAGTCCAGTCCGAACGTAAATATCAATGATTATCGTCGACAAAACATGGTAGACTATATATACGCACGGTTGCGATGCAGTCTGTCGAAAGTGAGACCTACCAGTTTGTGAACTTGAATTATAAAATGATCAATCTCTCCCGTATTCAGAACTTCAAAAATTAATGGTTGTCCATAACCATTATTAAATTTATCATAATAAAGGCTTGACCCTCTAGCCAAAAGTTCTCAAAGAAATACTTGTACTATAAATTATCCTGGGAGTAAGCGGAATACATCCGTCTCGTTCGGAGCTTATCATAAAAAGGGTAAGCGTAAAACGTAGTCAAGCGGGATGTGGTAAGTTGGGATTATATAAATAGTTATAGGGGACTTAGTGTACTGACTGAGATCAGCTGTGAAGGTATCTGTATCTAATAAGTGTGGTGTGTTACAGATGACCTTACTTTGCTACCACATTTAGACCTCAATCAGACTTATTCTGGAATATTGTGATGACTACGTTGAATGTCTAGGGTTATGATAGTGATGAAGTGTAAGTTCACAACAACCAACAGACAGATAAACACTTTTATTAAGATCCACAACACTTTACAACACTATGACAAGCACATACATATAACACTCTAGAAGACTAGCTTAAGTAAGTCAAGTGTTAACTTTTAAATTATGTATTAGTTTCTTTCAATAATATATATCCTGATCCAACTACAGAGTGAATCAGGAATCACAATCAAATGTAAACACAATGTTTATGTACAAAAATTATACAAAGGATCTTTGTCCTGGCATATAATATTATTACAATATGTGTGTAATGTTGTGATGTAGTATTATGAGGTAATACTGGCTTTTGAAGCTAGGTTGTTGTTTGTCATCACGACTTCATGTGTTTGTTACTGGTGGAAATAATATTGAAGGGATCACAGTTTCTTTTTATTGGTAAAACAATAACTGTTCCTCTTGATTTAGTATTACAGTCAATTTTAGGGTGGGTTATACAAGGGTGAGCTGCTCTGGCTGACAAATTCTTAGCTCATGTGTCGGCGGCAGGAAAACTGTCTCCTCTGCTCGCTTGCTTCTCAATTATCTGGAAATACACCACTGGTCGATATCTTGGACAAGGAGTCGGCTGCCAGCCCTCTGGATCCAGCAAAACTCAGACCAGGTGCTGCTCTAATACTTCAGTACCACGGTCCCTGAAATAAGAAGGTTGTACCTCCTTCTTCAGAACTAATATATAATATATTCCCACACTGAAGTACAGGACATTACAAACACAGAGTTCAGCGCTGTAGGCCAACTGCTAGCTTCTCATGTGAAAATATACACCAGTATTCCTCTCCCTAATGGTTACAACGCCTCTGCAATTCCAGCGTTAATTCCTTCTATACAATAGGATAGGTGTCATGTTACTATTTGGCAATCCCATATATGCCTATGCAGTTATACTCCTCTCTGACAAGCTTTTACATGGTGGAGCAATATCTAGGCTTTGCGTTCTGTTTGCTACTGAACCACACACATACAGCCACAATTTATCAGTTCATATGCAATTGTCAGATTATATATATATCTATATATATATATATATATATATATAGATATATATATATATATATATATATATATATATATATATATATAAATATATATATATATATATATATATATATATATATATATATATATATATATATATATATATATATATATAGGAAATATGTCTAGCTTACCACAATTCAAGGAAATATACACAAGTAATGTTGACTGGCGATGAATTCTGGCACAATTTTGATCTGCCTTATCCCAGGCTTTTGGTAGAAAAATATTAGCTTGATCTCAACGCACTTGCTTCTCACAAAATTTATTTTCAAAACTGGCCCTGAACTGACGCTTCTATTTGACTATATCGAACGTTCTAACCAATGAGACCATGTTTACAAGAGCCTTTTAAAAAATTTTACCCATCCTACACGTAGCCATTAACAACAATAATAGTATTTGCAGTTCGACTAATAAGGTTTCGCCTTACATATTACTGCAGCCAATCAAATCGTATCTAACTTGTTGGCCTCATTTCCCCTAAAGCAGTGTTTTTCAAACATGCCATTATGAGCAAATATGATCTTGTGCTGTCAGACAACCCCACTATAGTATTTTGGCTATAATTTGTTAATTTTTAGACTGTTTGCGTATCACATAACATATTCTTTTTCAGCAAGTCCTAAGGCACACAAATATATAAGTTTAATGGGGCTAAGTGGCTTCGTTCAAAATATGTATTATTATATGATAGTCGTGTATTTGTTTTTACCACCCGTTCACTTCTATACCAAGGGATGTCTTCTGTACTGTCAGACTAATGTCAGGAGCTTAGACCTAAATCAGTAGAATGTCAGGTTTCCCAATAAGATTTTAAACCTGTTTTCAAAACCGTAGTGTGTATAATGACATTAATGTAGTATTATATCTAGGTCATTAAGCAGTGTGCCTATCAAGGTCGTCTAAGAAATACAGTACCAGTTTTATTTTTAGAAACGCGTGTATGATGCTGTAGGCTTTTACTATCGTACGTGGAAGCGTTACAGTTATGCAGACAAGCATCCAATGTGCAACATTAAAAGTGCTCACAACTGTAGCAGACGACATCGTTAAAACGTGTCGTAACACCTGGTCAGATAGTAATAGCAACGTGCGTGGGACGAAAGTTGCAATATAATATGGCACTTTCGCCGGTTCATAGCACTGTGAAATTTACCTTGTCAAGAAGACAGCCAGCTAGCCAGAGTAAGGAATAGGATCAGAATTTCATTTATGGGACCGGGCTTTGTTTGAGCATCTTGTGGACTTATATCCTAGGAAAACTCTACCTACATTAACACGGAAAACTGGAATCCTATGACTCTGAACACAAAGTCAGAGTGTTAGCCTAGTGTAAAGTAATACCACAGACCGCGTGTAAGAGGCATCTTGAACAAGTTGCCTTAACTATTTCTCTGAGCCAGGAGTCAAGATTCCAAAAAGAAATTTTGTGGTGGGTTGTACATTTTTTTAATTCTATATTTTGCATTTATTAACATGTGAAAATTGCTAGTGGATGTCCAAGTCATATGAGGCTGGCAACCTCAGCATATAGAATGATGGTTTCATGAACCAACACTGCAAGAGCTGGTGGCTTCTTCATGCTGGTTTCTCATAGAGAACCAAAACCCGAGGTAGTCCCAAGATCCATATGGAGCAAGGAGTGGATGATGATAGAACTGATGTATATACTTATTCAGGGCCGTAGATAGGACTTAATAAAAAAAATGTTATGCACTATTTTGGTACCAGTACAGTATAATTTCCCCCCTGGGGGTAAGGGGGAGAGGGGGGGTGTTTGACAAACCACCCTCCCCCCACCCCCCATATCTACGCCCTTTATTTATTATATTATTCACCTTTTCAAGCAGTGCAAATGTAAAGATATTCAATGTAAATTTAATGAATGTTTTCCGCTCACTGGGAGTAATATTAATTCTCAGAGAGGGTAACGTTCTGAGGTAGATGGGATGGTGGAATGAAAAGGGGGGGGGGGGCGGGGGGCACATGCTTATGTGTCTGTTGGGGGCTGCCTCATGGTGGGTAATTATCGTGGCTGGTTTATTTCGGTCCGGATGATTGCACCATGTGGTATCTCCAACTAAGACTCACTTAGACGCATCTCGTAGAGCAGGATGACGCGTTATGCCTAGTGATAAGTCAGTTCTCATGGGGCATTCATGCCTATCGCTAGTGTTCATAATATGTGGTGTAACCACTAGCATACATGTAGCGTTAGACTGTGTTATGGCTTTCGAGCCCATGATAGTATTTATATTTAAATAAAGGAGCTGTTCTTCAGGACGGGAGTGTCCAACAGATTAAATAAACTACTAAACGTCGAATGACATTTTATAACGGCCTGTCGTGCCAGAAGAATCAGCAATTGATATGATAGTGATATATGGCGTGCTAAGCCAAACGTAAATATATTGAATACAGCAGTGCTATGATTATTGCGTAGATATAAAATGGATTGCGTAATATAATAAATGAATAATTTCTCGACGTGATGGCAAAAGTAATTATAGACATTAACAAATCCAAGAAGTGTAGCTAACGCATAACTGTCAGTGAAAATTTAAGAACTTAATCAGAGTCCACTGATTAAAATAATAGAGTGAAGTGACATTGTTTTACTGTGAAAACGTATGTACGTAAATAAATATTAACAGTCGCCTTAAAGACAGTTATCTTCTTGAAGCAGTTTTGATTCGTCGAAAGTATTGATGAATTTCGGCCGTTGTGTTATTGACCTTGTCGTTGGCATTATATCAACAAGCTTAACCCCTATCTTCACATTTTCACGTTGCACAAGATCGTAAACAGACTAAAATAACTATAATAATAAAATTGAATACAGAAGTATACAACACAAGAACTTTAAAACAATAAAGAATGAATTCTATAACGACAATGAGATCGGTTGAAACAACTCAAGTTTTATTCAAGAATGACCATGAACCCGAGTACGCAACAGTGTCAGGAAACCCAATACTCTTCTTGCACGATATTAGTCGGTGGTACCAGTTGAGGGTGCTATCTCTGGAACAAAGTGTGTGGTATAAGTGGCCTGCTGTCAACGCTAGACACCATCATCAGACGGGTCTTGAAGACGCTGGACCAGCTTGTGATTACTCCGTGGTATTTCTTGTAACGTGTCACAACCTCCAGACTTGACCAGTGACGAGAGTGCATAAGTCTGTAACCTCAAAGAACCAAACATCGGCTGGAGCAGAAACCAACAAACATACTGACAGCTAAGTACAAATTTAAAAGCTTCCAAGTGAACTTTCAGACAATTCCTTCAATGTCCATAATATCACCTTGTGATGATTACCTCTTTTAAAAATAATGATTCATTTTACACTTTTAAATACAATTGATTATTAAATTTATTATTTGTATATATAAAAATTTATAGTTGATTTAATCCTTTTGAGTGTACTGCACCCGTATCTCAGTCACCTTAAATACACTTATAACAGATCTACTTAATTAAGATTTCACTGAATTAAATCAGTTGGGGGCTGGAGCGAGCAAAATAAAACAATACATCTCTTCACAAATGTTGTCGGGCAGATAATAAGTTAACGGTGCTAAGACACATTCAGCATTGTTCTTTATTTCTGAATATCTTGTGAATACTCCCTCAAGGTGGAAGCATCATCATCCTTCAATTTGCATCTCTGCCAAGAGTAATCTTGTGCGAAGGTAGATACCTTTGAAGACCCACATTAGATGCCCTTGGTTTTGACCATTGGTGGACCACCAAGCAAAGGGGAGGCATCCCGTGACAACGACTAATATGAGATTGAGCATGGAGCTGGCAACCTCGTGATGTAAAACACATTGTTACAAAAACAACTGATGCGAGAACATGTGACAGCTTGGTGCAGGTTTTGTTGTAACAGGACCAGCTGTGGCCTTGACCTCATGCCCCATACGGAGTGGAAAGCAAACTGATGATGGTGATAATGATGACGATGGTGATGACAATGATAATGATGATGATGACCACGGCGATAATGATGATGATGATTGTGATAATGATGATGATGATGATGATGCTGATAATGATGATGATGATAACGATGATGATGATGATGCTGACGACGGCGGTAATAATGATGGTGATAATGGTGATAATGATGATGATGCTAACGGTGATGATGGTGAAAATGATGATGATGATGGCCACGGCAATAATGATGATGATGATGATGATGATGATGATGATAATGATAATGATGATGGTGATAATTGTCGCTAGAGGTTCAGATGTTATTAAAATTTAAGATATCCTGGACAAAAAAGATGTATCAGATGATACCAGGATAGTGACAGATAAGAGACTGGTCTTATAAGAAATACCCCCTTCTCTGAAAAGAGCAAGGGTGTATCGACAATCAAAGATAGGGTCAAGCTGTATAAACCTTCAAGTATGATGATAGTGTTTGGTCCTAAAGGTCTAAGTGCTACCTCTCAAGATCCTCCCTTGAATAATGATTATTATATTTTTATTGACACTGAGAGGGACTTAATTAATTTCCTAAATATGTTATATATATATATATATATATATATATATATATACATATATATATATATATATATATATATATATATATATATATATATATATATATATATATATATATATATATATATATATATATATATATATATAACACCCAGAATCTTAACTCAAATAAAATAAAAAAACAAGACTGAATATAAAAATATATTTGTAATTTATTGATCCTATACCGTTTCTCTTTTCGGTTAGGAAAATGATAAAGAATTTCAAAGGTTTTTACAAAATAAAAATAAATACACATGGAATGTCATTTCCGCAGTACTTCAATATGATAAAGTTATATTTAAAATGTCAATTATTTAGTTCACATATAGTTATCACTTTCGCTGGACTGTAAAGTTGATAATTTAGTTTAATAAAGTCCTTCATGAGTCATCACTCAAACCGTTTTTGTTATTTGTATTTTATTTATTCTACAATGTTTCTGGATAGGCAGACCAGTAGAAATGTGTTTCCACGTATCTGGTAAAAT